>VWZN01014884.1:15902-53488 GCA_013396955.1 Regulus satrapa
CCAATCTTTGTAAGTATACTAATGCAGTACATTTGTATACAGACTATAGAACTTGCTGTATTACCATGTATTACGCTATCTCAGGGTACTTCGGACCCTCTTGAACCCCTCCTGTTGAAACAGAGGGGGAAGGGCCTTTTGCATTGTTTTATCAGGTGAGGAATGTCTTTCGGCTTGCTAGACCGGTTTCTCTAACTTTACTGAAGCAGTGCTTCATTTTAATTTGTCCTTAGCTTCTTTGGCTAAGCAATAATATCCATAATTCCTTTCAGTTTCTCTTTTCCAAGGGACCAAAGGAGGTTTAATGAGAGATTCCCTCTGCCATTCCTTTCTAGACTGCAAAGCTTGCATTCTGTGCCAAGTCTTAGGTATCAGAAGCATAAAATACTGTGTGGAGTGTGTTCTCTACTTACATAATAAATAGCTAGCCAGCCGAGAAACATCCTTTTAAAATTGTAAGATTTCTCTAGGGGAAGGATGAGGTCAGATGAGCTGAGGCTGTAATGTAAGTTTCTAACATGAAAATGGAAAAGCAGATGAGAGAAACTGCCTTTCAAGATTCTCCATTATTATTTCCCTTTCTTCTCAGAATTTCATATCAGGACAAGACCCACACAACACTTCAGCAGTCTTGTAAGTCTGCTACAATATAAAATGCTCTGCTCTGCTCAGGTGAATTGTACCCAGTGTATCTGTATAGGCTAATGAAATCTAATCCTTCACTCTTGATAAAATCCATTTAGCAGTGACCAGATGCTTCCTTTGGAATCCCATCTCTGCTGCATCTCCTCTCATATCTGTCAGTCAAGAAGGTTTCTCAGGGAAGATTTCCTGTTTATCCTGTTGACTTCTGCAGCCCTCCTACTTTTGGATCACTTCGAAAAAAAAATTGCTACAAAATGCAATAATAAGGATTATCTCTGGGACCTGGTTGTCTATCTGTTTTGGATTGCTTTATTCTGGGAGCAGGCTCCTTAGAGTGCATTTATTAATTTTTAAACAGGATTATACTAACTATATGTGATGTTGGGATATTTTTCCTGGCTAGATGGGGCTTTTATACCAGTACTGTCTTTTCAGTCTAAATATGTGAATGCCTTTCCTGGAATTTTTAACTGCAAATTTCACTAGGTAAATAATTGTGATAACAATATTGGGGTATATCTGGCCAAATGTAAACTTAAATTAGAAGAATTAACTAGCTATGATTGGTGTTTATGGAGTTTTAGGTAGTGAAATGACTGTGGAGCCAAGATGCACCCACCAAAATGGTGGTGATTTGGTCATGATCTTAAGTTCTTTGCTGAATTACAGCTTGAGGCTTAAAGCGTTTTAAATGGAAATTTCACCTTGACTGCCACATATAAATTGGTAAATTATATAGAGTAACCCTTATTAATAAATTTTCATTCAGAAAATGTAGTGGAATTAGTCAAGAGACAGGCCTAGAGGATAATCCTTGATTAGAAATGTCCTCCAAGGCATAGTTTTTGGTATTAGCCTAATTTTAAAAATGGAGGCTTTGTGTTAGTGAGAAATGTGTGTTCTTAACAAGAAAAGTGGAGCTGAATCACATCCTGCAAAGCAGTCTGAGATGTGTGCAGTCCAACTCTGTAGCAGCCCTGGCTAGTTAGAAATTCATCACAATTGTGCTGTCTCAAAAGGTAGCACTCATCTGCAAACCAGAGACAGTGGGAACATGAATGGATGCTTGAGGGTACTTCAGTGAGAAGGAAAGGGGAAAAAAAGGATAAAGAAAATCCAGTCCCTCTTTCTGATGGAAAAATTGGGATGCTGTGATCCCTGACCTTTTATTAACAAGTCAGTCCCTTGCAGAGGACAGTGATTCATTGCAGCTTACCTTGTCTGCATTCAAGCAGGCTCACCCCCAAGGCATTCCTTTGTCATCTGCTGGAACTACTGATGGCAATAGATTCACTGCACCAGTTATAAAGTTTAAAGTGCTACTTTATCCTATCTGCAATATGAAAGACCCTTTAATGAGATTTAGAAAATTATGGATAAAGCCTAGTTTGATTTTTGTTATAAAACATACATTGACATCTCTAACTAATCTGCATTGCTCCAGTGTAAGCCTATAGAGAAGAAAGGGTGCATTATTTGAATTATGAATTGATGAAAAGAATATGATCCTTTATTTGAAGATAATAAAAAGTCAGAAATTTTTCATAGGAGTAAGAAAGAATAAAAATGTCTTTCTTATCTTGTCAATTGCAAATCAAATCAAGGAAAAAATCCTGATTTTAATCAAACCTCGGACAGCCAATGAGAGGTAAGAAGTATTCTTTATACAGAGTAGCTAAATGGTTCCCCTCTGATTACTCTTGCAAACAAAGTTTGGTGTGCCCTTACTAACTATGATTATTTGAATTGTCTCAATAGGAAGTAATCAAGCAGCTAAGAAACTATTTTATAAAAAATCTTCTCAGGAAATGCTCAGTATCAATATACAATCCTTTCAGATATAACCAAAATAAATTATGTACTGTGTCTGAGTGGTTACAGTTTGAAGGGGAAATTTTAATCTCATAAATATAAGATTGCTTTATTTTGTCTTTATGACATCTGGAGTACTTGAGTTCTGGATTACTTTCATTCCTACACACACCTGTGTATATTGCTTCAGTATCAAGTGTTGGATAGAAACACAAACGCCTGGTGACCCTGTGTGGGGCTAATAGCTTTTCTATTTCCCAGTCCTGATTTACAACTGATCAGGATGTTTGTAAATGATGTAAATGTCTTTGCTGTTTGCTCCTTAGTCCAGGCTATTTTCCCATTGTTCTTAATCACAGTTGGTTAATTGTCACTGTCCAATCTGGATGGTTCTCTTTAAACTCTCCACACATAATTAAGGTTTCTCATACAGTAATTTTAAATATTTTATCAGACATAAGGCATTCATGCAGTTTTTTAGTGCTGGTGACATGTGATGCATTATCAAAAGCTGCACCTGAACTGAAGGATCTGGAAATAATTCATAACATAAAGGTCCAGCCATACTTCCCCACTCTCCTACTTGGTTTATATTCCGTAAACCTTTTTTCAGAGGAGAAACAAAAGGCACAAATAGAGTAAGAGCTGGGACTTTGTCCGTTTTCCAGTTTGGCTGTGGGAGGGCTGTTCTCATGGTGAAGTGTGCCTCTTTTGTCATTAAGATGTGTTGACTAGAGAATGGGTATGACACATTATCTGACAGGATGATAATCCAGCAGCATCCCCACTTTCTCAACACTGTCCTCTCCCACACTTCTACTTTCTGCAGTTTCTTAGCATGGATGCTCAAATTCCAGGGAATTCCCTGGTCTTGGTAATGAGTAAAAATCAGTAAAAAAACATTTTGTGATCATTATACCTCAGATCTAGTACCTGTCCCAGTAAGCCAGACACAGCTTGTAGATTTTTCCTTTCAACAAAACTGTGGAGGCTTGAAATGCAATTACCCTAACCTCTTATTTGTTATTCTAATTCCCTTAACTGCTTCTCAAAGAATATCCTCTTAGAGATCTTATTTTTAACATCTGCAATTAATTTTCTATGAATTTTGTCATGTTACATATACTAATGTAGCATTTTTGGACTTGACAAGGTAAATTTGTATTGTCTTCTATACCTGTCAAGCTTTTCAGCATGTCATTTTGATGATTCACATCTTTTCATAATACAGCACCAAATTCTTAAATTTACTTGGAAAATGTATGTGATGCAAGTGGAATCACACAGTGCAAAGTCCGTTTAAAGTAATCTGAGAAGTGTTTTGGCGAATTCTCCCGATTAGGAGAAAATCTCTGCCATCAGAAAGCTGCTGGAACTAGCTTTATTCAGCCACCCTTTCCTCTGCTTCTGAAAAGGTGAGGAGAAGGGTTATGTCTGGAGGAATTCTGGAGGGGACAAGTGCTAATGGAGCAATATTTCAACTTTCCTACCAACAACAGGCAAAGTTTATTCTTTCAACACTACTGAGGATGTGGGAGGTGCAGTTTACTCTCTGTTACCACTCTCCTCCAGCTCCAAATGTTTGCATGTTTATTTTTCTGCTTGTTCTCATTATAATACACTGCTTTTTGGGATTGAGTCTGTTTTTTGATTTAGTGACCCTCTTGGGCACCTTCTGCTCTTGCAAGTAATCCTTATCCATAAAGAGCTCAGTTACGGGCAATAGGGCCTTAAATCTAATTTTTTGGCATTTCTGCTTGTATTTATGAAGAACTAATCTTGCGAATAAAGTGTTAGCTTGTAGTAAGCAATGGTAAATAACACCAACAGCTACAGTCTGGTTACAGCTATAGCAGTCAAAAAAGCTGAAAACCCATCTCTCTGTCAGCCATTGACACTTTTCTAATATGGATAACTGAGTAATTCCATGATATTTGGAAACATTTCTCCCCCTAGCAGATGATGAACTTTCAAACTGATGCTTAATTAGTCTTGTTACTTTTTAAATGAACTATGGAAAGATATTATGCAACTTTAAAGGAGGATAAATCTGTGTATCAAAACCTCTTAGTAGGTGGGAAGCAGATAAAACAAAAACCCACTGCTTTATCTTTATGCAACAAGACATTTTAATCCCATTTGAACTGTACACCCAGTGTTGATACAGGGGACAGTGCAGCTAACAAAAAATGGGACTGGAAGAACCATAAGGATTACACGTTTTCCTTATTCTTGCTTGAAAAATATTGATTAAAATTGATGGTTTTGGTAACTTTTGATGTGACATAATAACAGAAGCATATTGTCATGGAACTGTAGCCACTTTCTTTCAATAGATAAATAGATATCCAATAGTTAATATTTTTCACCTCTCCTACCAGAAAGATGGGAGGGTTCCCCATGGTAATTACTGGCTGCCTTCTCTCCATTTCTGGCCACCCTCTCTCCATTTCTGGCCTTCTGAAGTCTGCCAAGTTCAGGTGACAAGCAGTTGAAGAATGGAACAAGCTGTGTCATTATATTAACAATGTTGATAAGGAAGCTGTCTAGAAGAGAAAAAAAATATAATATACAAGTGGTTTGGGGTTTTTTTTGTTTGTTTGGTTGGTTTGGGTTTTTTTCTTTTTGCTGTAGATCTTCCATTTCCAAGAAATAGACATGTGGACAAAGCCTCCAAATCTGCCATGTCCCTGTAATATACAGTAACCCTTCACTGCTCTGTGGCCATTATTTCCACATTTAAGAAAGGTGCCTAACTAGCAAGATAATGTGATGGGAGATTAAAACAGTGCAGAATTCTTAGTTTTTGAAGGATTACTGAATAGTGCAAGATCTCAGCACACTTCATTCCCTCTAGCCTTCCCTTCTTCCCATGCACAGTTCTGGGCCAGGTCAGGTGCTCATAGGTACAAAAATGGGAAGGTACAGCAGTGTTGGACACCTGTTGAGCCTATCCCCTTCTTCTCAACTCTGCTCCCACTTCTGTCAGCACAACAAAGAAAGGGAGGGTCTTCTCTTCAGAACAACTTTAAAGATGTTCACAGGCTGCATATGAGCACTTACAAGGCTTTGTAATTGATGAAGAGCAGCATCACTTTAGTATCTTTAAAAGTCATGGATGAGTGTCTAACTCTGATACAGCCATGCTCTGTGACCTTGGGCAAGGCACTTAACACCTGTGTTTCCCTATTCCCTGCTGTGTAAAATATTGTTGATGTGATGCTTATCTAGATTAAAGAAGAGTAGAGAGGCAATGCTCAGTAATTATTGTTGGAGGCTATTCTGAGATTCAGTCCAATAAAAAGTGTAGGATAAAAATGCTTTGCCCTTCTAAAATACATTCATCTGAGGAAGGTAAAACATTATATCTCCTACCTCTGTATGAAAGGGAAAAAAAGTAAAATGCAACTTGGAAGCCTAATTTTAATTTGCTTTTTTTGTTGTTTTTTAGTGTATTGGGGTTGTTTTTCCTATAGTGTACCCAAGGCTAAATTCACAGAGGTGTTTATAAACCATGAAAAGATGCAGACAGGCACCTTATACAATTTGCATAAATACTCTGGGAATCTGCTCCCCATGGAGTCAGGCATCTCATGTGCTTGGGTGGCTTCATCAGTCCCTAGGGAATGTCTACCTACATCCTTATCAGTTCAATTTTCCCTTGCAGCCTAAGCTGCCACTTCACTATTTGCAATGCTTAGAGACACAGAGTAACCTGTTCAAAATCATTGTGAATTCATTTTACAGCATGCCTCTCACTATCATGTAAGATTTTTATAATGTTTTCCAATATGAAGTTTCAGGATGAGTATTAAAATGTTGCCCTCATTTCTTTTTGCACATTAGTCCTATTTTATTTCTGAATTGAGTTCCTTTAAAGCAAAACACACTGGCTCCTCAGATGTAGATTCCCCTAGGGCTATGACTGGTGAGCAGTTGAGAGCTCCTACATCCCACAGACAGCTGTGGAAACTGTTATTCCTGATGGAAGGGATTTGCTTCACTGCAGCTGGTCTGAGTGTGACTGGAAGAAATTTGGAATCCCTGACACAGTAAGGAAATAGCTGGGTGATGCTGCACGGGGACTTCACCTGGAATGTGCTTTTAAAAGTCTTCCATTGAGATGTGTATTCAAATAATTCCTGCTTTTTTGAATGTTGTTCAGTGCACATACAAATATTGCAGGAGAAGCCCAGTTCCATAGCCATAAAACCAGAGTTGTTTTTTTGGGTATTTCCTGGACTTATTATAAGCTCTGTAAACATTCTTTGCACTATGCATCCCTCAACTGACATTTTCTCCTGGAAAATTGAATTTATTGCTATCTCATGAGGCACAAAGAAATAGCCATTGAGTTCATAATTGTTTTGTTACTAGTGTGAAAACCAGTTCAAGAATAAGTCAGAATAGCCCAATCTTTGTGATTGAGAAGAAAATAAAACTGACTTACTCTTCAATAAATTGATAGGTACTTCTTTTGCGTGTGCTGTAAGAAAATGTAGATTCTTTGACTATTTTAAATTCTAACTAATAGTTTGGCAATTATTTTTGCATTTAGAAAAGAGGGGAAATTACCCAGGGTTCAATTTTTGTCTGCTCAGCAATATGTAAGTTAAAAATAGAGGTTCATGTTGTAGCCTGTGAAATGTAGGACTCTCCTTTCAAAACTTTCAATCCTGTGTGATCCTTTGGCCTGGGGCAAACAGGGCACTTTTTAATACAATGGGAGGTTTTGACATAAGTTGGTGTCTTGGCATTTCTAAGTAGTTTGGCAGCTACTGGGCTGGTATTTCCTCATAAGGGCACACTCAAAGAAAAGATATTGAAGACCAACTTAAGGCTGGTATTGTGTTCAGGTGGGTCCTTAGTGCCACGGGACTTCATGGAGAAAACAAAAACTGCAACCTGAGAGATGTTTGCATCCATATTTAATGCCAGCAACTATGTACAAATCATAAACAGGGCAGGGCTACTGTTTGGACGTCTTGGGCCTTTATTCTGAGCATCATCCTCATTACGTAATTGAGACAATTGAAAGATGTGAGCAGCCCACGTCCTCTGCAGCAGTGTTATAACATGCTTTAAAAATTTTTTGACCAATTGCAAAAGGCAAAAGTATACTGGCAGTAGCTTTATCCAACCACTATAAGTACACGTACATTTGGTTAAAAAAATTCTTGCTTATTTCAAATGCAATGTCTGCTTGTAAGCCTTAAAATACAATGCACAGAACTCCATTATTACGCTTAGAACTTCTTCATATCTTCTTAGATATATTTTTTGCAGTCTCAAGGGTTATTATAGCCTGTTTTAATACACAGACCATTGTTTTATTTGTCCTTGCTTTCTACATCTCATGTAACTTTTCTGCTGATAACTCCTGTGGCTACAGCTTAGCTCTAATTGCAGTTCCGCTGTTTATGAGGCCTGCTTTTCATTATTTTCCCAAAACCCTCTACTTTTAAGGATTCCCACACATATTTATCTTTTTAAACTATTTTCAAAACTTTCTGTAGTGAATATATCATATTTCCATTTCAGTTGCTGTCCTGGCATGGATTTTTACTGCTCTGCTTTTGAACTGCTTAAGGGGTCATCAGAAAGAATAAGTGAATAAATTGCTGAAGAATGCAAGCTGTTAAGCAAGATGTTTTCATTGGAGAGAAGAGAGCTCCTCTTATCACTTTATTATTACAGATATTTTAAAACCTCCTGTACAGGAGTTCCACGATAATATCTGTCTTAGTAGCTACAGTGTCCCCTTAAATGTGACTTCCTCTGAAAGTGTATATTTTTTAACCTTTTCTACTAGTTTGAAACCAAACCAATGTCAGAACTGCAATTTAATAGGAAAATTAAAATAGAGGCAATAGTACAGAAACACTGGCTTAGACTGAATAGATTCAGAATATGACCTGACACCCTCTTGGTCAGGGTGGGAGTAGCAATCCAATTAAATGGTGGCTACAGTCCTTGTTGGAGTGATAGATGTGGTTCTGTCAAAGTGTTGATCCTGTAGAAGAGTCTTGTCCTTCTCCAGTGGTGGTTCTTAAACTCTTGTCCTCTGGCAATCCAGTGGGAAAGGCTGCTCTGGTGTTCCAAATCTCAAATTATATCCAGGTAGGAATGCTGGGTTCCTCCCCCTGGGCAGAGCATTTCACGTTAGGATGATTGTAATATTATCAGTCATGCAGTGAGACTTGATGGCCCATTAACAGAAGATATCCCCCAGGAGGGAGTTATCAGGGATGACTCATGGAGAAGATAAAGAATATTGCCCCTCTATCTTAACAGCATACACAGATGGTAATAGAATACATACCTCTGGTTACATTTTACATTGTAACCTAAGACAACTTTATAAATGGTGAGCTAACCTGAGAGTGTTCTCAAATGGAGAACTGAGAATGTTCTTTGCATCCAGCTGCATGTTGTCATGTGGTAGATTCTGTGGGAAAGCCCTTGTTGGTCCTTATGGTGGCTTTGCTAAGTGTGGAACTCACATCATGGTGCTCCCTGCTTGTTCTTCACAGCTTCTTTTGAAGAAAATAAAAGTTAAATAATCTGAAGGAGAGGACAGGGAGAGAGAAGTTCCACTTTGGCAGTCACTGAGTATGTACATTTTTTTCTACAACATTCACGCTTGATTTTTTTCCCCATTGCGAGCTGTCTGGGTGATTGTTATAATCCTCCTGAATATTTAGTAACAAATTAAATGTTTTTTTTCCAGTTGGTGCTCTGAGCAGCAGCTGTCTGGCTTGGAAAATAACCTTTTTTTTCTTTTCTTTTTTCCCCTCCTCTTTTTTAAGGGGTTTGTTTGTCTGTTTGTTTTTATAAGCATAGTGAATAATCCTATATATAACCTAAATTAGGTGGATTTTCTTCTATTCTTACTCAGAGGTATAGTTTCAGGTACCCATGAACTGTATCTAGAAAACAGAGTTTAATTTTCCTTAGAAATTTAAAATTTAAAATTTAAATGCTCAGTGATAGAACTCCCCAAAACAAGTCCTGTTAATTTATTTATCTGGTTGCAGATGTTTGGATACTTGGTCTAAAAGAGATTATTTTATTGGGGTTTTTTTTCCAAATTGGTACTATCCAAATAGTATTAAAAGATGAAGGTCATGTCTTACACTGATTCCAAAAGAAACAGTTGGGTCATTTTTTTTTTTCTTAGATTTATGGTTTTATATTTGCAGTTTTTTCCTTGCCTGGGGTATAGTCAAGATAGGATCTTTCTGAAGGAAAAAAAACTACCAAAAAATGTCAAACTTCTCTGTTGTTCCTTTTCTCTTCAGCCAGGGGAACTGACTTCCCTCAGTGTTTTTATTTGCTCCTCCTGGGTGTGACTCAGGAAAATGAACAGGGCGGTCAGAAGGGGTTTCTAATGAACTGATGCTCTGGTACCTGCAGGAGATGTTTGATGTGTGAACCCAGTGGGTCAACACAACTGAACTTAGAGATTTCAAAACCTTGCAAAGAGATGGGAAAAGTAATAAAAATACTATGGCAAATACCAAGGAGGAAAATGAGTACTTTAAAATAGACAGGAATGCAAGGGGGAATTAATAATTGTATAAGGTATATTAAGTTGTGGTGTTGCTTTTAATTTCTGGAAGTGGTGTGTCCTGCCTCCTAGGATTAGCCTGGAAAAGATGCACTGCATTGAGCCACTTGCATTGACAAACAAATGGCTCAGATAGGATGTTGTAAATAGTCTTACAAAGTTTTCCCCTTGAGCAGTGAATTTCACCATAAAAAAATAATATGCACAATCTTTAGCTTGATGGAAAAGTTCTTCTGGAATATTCAGTGTTGGTGCTCTCATGCATCTATCTGAGGACTACTCCCTGCAATCTCTTTCTTCCTTTTCCATCTCATTTTATTTAAAATTTATTTTAAAACCTGTTGAAGTGTCAGCTTCGGTAACAAATCCTAGAGGTACATCACTTTGACAGTCTCTTGTGCCTATACAATGATGTGGAGTAAGGACATTTTCTTTGTTCTTAGTTTCTTTTCAGCTGAGGCCAAAAAACCCCCCCAAAACACCCAACACAAAACCCTAAGGTTAACAAGAGATCTTGTAGGAGAGTGTGAAATCTCTCTTTTTCTCTCATTTGTTCCTTTTTCTCCACCATGCTGAGGATGAGCTAATCAAGAACATGTGCCAAGACCAATATGATGAGTGTCCACCAAGTCATTAAGAATAGAAAGAATTTGGTTTTTCAATTCCTTTTCTCTGTCGCTTACTTCTGGTTTAATAGTACAAATTTGAAGGAAGCCCTTGGAGAGAACTGAAGGGACTATTTTTCTTTTTTTCCTCTCTCCTTTTTCTTTTTCCTTTCAGACTGCCATATTTAAATTATACTTACAGGCTTCTGATTTCTGCAGGATACACTACAGTGGCTTGTGACACTGCTTTCTGTTGTGATATTGTAGTCATTTAGCACGATAGTCCCTCCAGCAGCCTGGTGCAAAGTCTTCTTCAGCTTACAGTATTTGAGAACTGGAGGTCTTGACTCTAAATGCAGGGATGATTCCAGCATGCGGAAAGCAATTACTGGCCCTGGAACCTATCCAGAAGAGCAAGGCTGACAATGCTTCTTTTTGCAGTCCTGCCCTGGCAATGCTAATAACCCAAAACTCCCTGTTAATATATCTGCTGGGAGATGTGCATTTTAATAAGCACTCATAGTCATATACTTACTTTTCTCAGTTTTCATTTGAATATGTATGAATACATATAACATCAGCCAGAGCAAGTTGAACAGTGAATTTGCAAGTAGACATGCAGTATGGAGATGTACAGAATGCTTGCCTTAGTAAAATTGTAGCAGGTAAATTATGAGCGCTGTAGCCTATAATCTGCACTATTGTCATAATTGCTATCTGCATTATCTTTTTGGATGGCAATGAAAATATTTTATACAAAAAATTAAATAACAGTGTGTGTTGTACTATGTATTATACTTTCATACCTTTTAAGTGCATCGTGCACTTAACAAAAACTCAAGTTTGCATTTAGATCAGTGATTGCTTGTAACATGCCTGAGATTAAATGTCAGAAGATAGAGTGTAAAAACACTTTGTGAATATAAGACCTTGAAACTGAATACAAAGTCATTGAAAAACTCTGCTAATTGAATAATAAGATTATTATTACTATCGTTTGAAAAGCTGTTGCAAAATAAGTCTCTTTGCTCTTTGGGTGTTTTCTGTGATTAAATGATTTATGGCTAATTATCTTCTAAGATTCTCCTGCTCTAAACCATCTTGTCTGAGTGCTGCTGTGGTTTTCTGGCTGGGACATTTGGCAGTAGTTGAAGGGGGTGTCTATCAGCTTTCTGCTCATGAAGTCCTCTGTGTCTTCAGCTTTACAGCAGGCATTTGGTGTTCACAGTTTTGGGCTCCCAAATGAAGTGTGGTGGGAGAACCAGCCACATATGAGGGATTTGCAGCTGCTGACAGGCAGGACCTGCTGCATTATTCTGCCTGTTTTTAGAAAGCTTCTGTTGCAGTTATATTTTTGTCCTTTTTGGTATCTAAAGCAAATATTAATGCATTGAAGGGCTTGATAACACCTCAAAATAAATATCTAGGGTTGGGACTTTTCTGAAGGGACAGACTCAGGCTCTTCTAGTGGTGTTCTTTCCCTAGAAATTTCACAAGGTGGGCTCACAACACAGAGGTTATTTATTGGTGCGTACTGATAGTAGAAGATTTTGGAAACTTTTACTGGATCTGGAATATTTGAAGCCTTCTGCTTCTGCAAGGTTCTTGTGTTCATTTTTTATCAATTGCAAAAAATAATTGAGAGGTCAAGCATTTAATCAGCCACTATTATTACATCAAGTTATCATGTCCTGAGCTTTCTCTGACACCACAAATGTCACTGTCATGGGTTTTACTCATTTATTTCATGCTGTTCAGATAGAGGATATGGGGGAGGAATATCTTGTCCTCCATGTAACTATTCAATAAAGATAAGAAAAAGTAAGATAGAGCCATGAAAACAGATGCTGATGTTGAGATATTGTAGAAAAGCAGCACAAACTCTCCTTTGTTCCCAGCAGCTCTTCTACTGCAATTCCAACAGTAAAATCCAGAATAGAGAGGTTTTGTGCAGTATTAAATGTAGCTTTTAGCCTAAATTCAGACTGTAAAATATCCAAACACACAAGAAATTTGTTTACTATATATGGACTAGCTTGATATGCTTTCATGCTGTCGAGGCTGACTAAACTTAACTAAATATCAAGGTCATGAAGCAACCCAGAAGCATCTAGTGCCTATGTCACCTATGTCACCTACAGAGCCAGCTATCGCAGTCCCACTGAAATTGTGAATGAGTCTCTGGTTTGAGCCAGAGACATTTGTGGAATGGTAAAGGCAAGGTCCAAACACACCCTGGCAGTTGATTACTTCTTGTTTTGTCTCTGTGGAAGAGGGGCAAAGTCTTGGGGACCAAAAGCACAACTGATTTTATGAGACACAAAGACCACCCTACTGTTATGGTCAGAGTCATAATTTTCTTCCCCACACTGTGACCATTTAATGGGTGCCGCCCAGTGCTTGTAGCTTTCAGGACAGAGAGGTTTGTGTGTCACTGTCATTATACTCTGTTCTGCCAGTGATCACTGCTGTTTGCTGGTAATAAACCTCTTTGTAAGCAAACAAAAAGCATGTTCTGCTCTGATTCACAGGATATTAAATCTCATGTTGAGTCAAAGAAACAATTTGCCATGTGGGACAGAGTGACCTGTCCAGCTGTAGTCAGTGACCTCTATCCAAATGAAAAACCGTCTTACAAACATCTGC
The DNA here is from genome assembly GCA_013396955.1 of Regulus satrapa. Lineage (NCBI taxonomy): Eukaryota > Metazoa > Chordata > Aves > Passeriformes > Regulidae > Regulus > Regulus satrapa. The sequence goes on from VWZN01014884.1 coordinate 29,181, forward strand.
CTTAAGTGAAAGAGATTTTTTGCAAGCATATGTTGAGTGCTTAAGTCTTGGGCACTCTGATGCATTTTGATAAAATAAGAAAAGCCTGGGGAACGTTTCATTATCATATAAGTCACAGGAAAATGTGATAGGAGTTCCCTGACTTTGGTCACTTTGGGATTTCCTTCTCATTTATAAGATTATGGATGTGGTGCACATTTGACCATTGTTGCCTAGGTCCCTGAGGACTTAACTGTTTATTTACTAAAGGAAATAGGTATATAAATATTATGTGGCAACCAGATTCCTGAGAGCAAGTAAAAGCTTGAACAGTATATAAACTTGTATTAAGGCTATGTTAAAACCTTGGATTTTTAATTGAGCTTTGATAGGCACTGGTTTTGGCACCTACGAATGTGGAAATATGTGGGCTTTTGTCTGGATAAAAGTGTGTTACACTACAGACATGGGACTGTGCCTGTTTGTTGTGCTTCCAGTACAGAGCAAGCTAATACGTAAAACTGCTAATTGCCTTACCTGTAAAGCTTCTAATTCTACATGTTTCACTATATTACAACTTCAAAAGTAAGCAAAATGTCTTATTCAGCAAACAAAATAAAACTTCAGAACTTCATGGTGTTTCTTTAAAGCGCATTGAGTAATGATAAAAATCTACCAGTGAATCATATTAATTGAAATTTAGATGGAGGTAAATTAATTTAAATATCTGGATGACTTAAATTATTCAAATGTCCATTAAGGGGTTTAATATTTCATCTGTAGTTTGTTAGTCTATAGTTATATGTGAACTTTTTTTCTGGGCTAAATGAGCCTTCCTTCCATGAGGTGTTCATCCCTCCTTTCATGGAGCTGTGTGAATTAATTTAGAGGGTCTTGGAGAAGTGGGTGGGCAGGGCAGCTGCTGCTCCAGCTGCTGTAACCAGACTGATGGTGAACATCTCATTGAGACCTCATTCTCTTTGTAACACTGTTTTACAGAGTCATTGTGAAATGGGCGATCTAAGTCCCATTCTTTATCCTTTTTGTTTTTAAGGGATCACTACAAACATAGTAGGATGCACTTGGAATGCTTCACACGCATTTTTGTTTAGTGTGCTTTTTTCCTCAGGCTTCTTAAGCAAGATGAATTGTTGAATATATTTGCATGCTGTTGGGTTTCAAATTATTAACTTTTTTTCTTTTTTTTCTTTCTTTCTTTTTTTTTTTTTTTCTGCACACTACTAGTTGGGTGATGGTAGATGCTCACTTTTAATAAGAAAGTGGCAAGATTCCAATTCTTGCCACTGCTTTTTTGTTTCTTGTTTTCTGCTTTTTTGTTTCTAAAAAAAGTCATTCTCCCCAAGGAATTACAAACTAAGATGAGGCAGATTGAGGCCAAGCATGTGGTTACAAACAACTTCTGAATAATTTCATTTAAGATGTTCAGTAATGACTTTGAAAACTTTGCAGGTAAAACACAAACTTTTTGAGTAAAGCAAAATCCTTCAGATAACAATTCCCTGTGTGTGCATCTTCATTTTATTTTGTTTCTTTACCTTTTTTATTGTGTCTGTTGCAAGGAAAGTTTAAAATTATTCTGATAATTCATTCAGCCAGAAAAATTTGACAAAATTCAGTGTATTTCAGTTCTCATACTTGGTTTATTTTCTTAATGAAATCTCAGCTCTTGTGCAGTTATCTCTCTTGGTGGTGTGTAGCAGTTTGAGTCTGTAATCTGGCATAACTTTTATCTTGTGCAGAGGTTTTTTTGTTTGCTAACATTAATTTCCCGGCCAATGCACCAAAAATGTTCTGGTTTCAGTGGTATATAAAATGTTTAAGCACTTGCCAGAACTACCCCCTTATCCCTTGCTGTGAGATAGGACCAGGAGAAAGAGCAAAACAGGCCCAAAACTTCAGAAGAACAAAGAAAACCTTTATTGACAAATTAAACTGGTTTATGGAAATCAGAATGAAACCTTTAAATCACTTCTCTTCCCCCTTAACACTCTTTTTCCTTTCCCTCCAACACAACAATGTAGAGGACAAAACTCAAAGATTTCTTACTCTTAAAACAATCTTTCAATTCACTCAAGAAGAGGAGTTTCTCACTAGAAAAACCATGGAGACTCCCCTAGAAAAGACTTAGTTTCTTGTCTTTCCTGGGGCGCAATCTCTACAAGTGCATCTGCCCGGAGGAAAATCTGCACACTTGCAAAAGCCTTTCCATCTCATAGCTCTCTCAAAGCTGNCACAACATTGGAAATTCAAGTTAAAGGCTAGGCTAAAGTAATCGAAGAACGCAGAGTCTAGGCTGGGCTCAGGTTATCTTCAGTTCGCAAGCTGCTGCCAGTCTTTGCCCATATTACTGGGCTGCTTTGCAGTCTCTGCTTATAACCCTTTATGAGAGCTAAGCTGGGAGGAACAGCTAGCATGTGGCTGCAGTAGTCCATTCCTTCCCCCTGCTCAGTAATGTCTAATAGAAGTAGTGTTTTTAGTCCTAGGCCTTCTCAGGAATACAAAGAAAACCAGAACTCAGCTCGGCCAGTGCAAGCCCTCCCAGCCCATGCCAGAGCTCGGGGCTTCCCACCGCTCCATGCCCAGAGCTCGGGGCCTCCCGCCCATGAGAGGGGCCCTGGGCCCTGTCGGCCCATGCAGGCCGGCTCGGAGTGTGCAAAGAAAAAGACCCGACCCGGCCGGGCTCAGCCCCTCGGCCACGCGGCAGGGTCTGGCCTGGCCCGAGTGCGGTGGAGCTGGGATGTTACCTCGATCTTTGCCGGAAGGAAAGAGAGCCTCTTTTTAGGGTTCCAAATTTTTTAAAATGTGTATCTCACAGAGGCGTAGACTTTTTTTCTGATTGGTCAATTACTTCTGTGGGCTGGGTTCTATCTGAAACCAGCACATGGTGTGAGAAGATGGTGGCCTTCGGAAGGAAGACCTGGGAACATTAAATGAGCCCTATCACAATAGTTGTTTTTTTCCCCACCAACTCTGAAAGAATTTGGCATGAGTGCCTTAAGCCACAGTAGCTGAAGGGTCTCAGTTTAAACATATTTTCTGCCTGATTTGGACTTCTAATGAGCTATTCTCTGTGCCTCCAGTAGAGCTGTTTCATCTTGGATTATCTAATTAAAACCAGCAAGTTTAGAGTGAGTTGCTGGCTCAGAATATGCAGTGTTGATCTTTCCTGTTACAGGTTGCTGATCCACCATATTAGACTAGAACACTGCATATCTTCTGTGGAAGAACTGGCTTAAATAAACCTTATCTTGCAGTCTTTGTCCAGGGGTAGTCACAGGGCTCTGTGACAGCAATGACTATATAGCTGTCCACAGCTCTGCCCCAAGGTTGGGATTGGAAGATGTAACAGATCCTTTGACCTCCCTGGCCTGGGAATAATGCAGTTCTCTGAATCTCATTTTATACCACAGACTTCAGCAAAGTGTTCTGGTGATGCTGGGTTGATGATTGGATTAGTTGATCTTTAAGGTCTCTTCCAACCTTGACAATTCTGTGATTTTGTTCCTAAAATGGCCAGTCTTTGGCTAAAGTCTTCCTGCAAAGCCATGTGGCTCTACTGGTTCCAGGTGTAGCTCTCACAGTATGGAGGGTGATGAGATATTCTGGTTTTCAGTGTTGACTTTTCAGTGTTGACTCTCATTTCTAAAGCAAGGAACATTTTTTTCCTCTCAGCACATCCTGCTTCTCTCCTGGATGTGGCAGTGGAATAAAAGCAATATCCATAATTCATTTCATTGCTTCAAAGAACCAGATATGATCACAGCTGGATTAAAAAATGAATGCTGAAACAGAGGCAAAAGGGTGAAATATATTAGAGTGATGACATTATGGCAACATAATGAAGAAACTGAAAGGTGCAAAAGGAGATCTTATATTTTCCTTAAGTTTAGTAAACCCATTCTCTTCAGCTTTATGGATGTGATGAATATCAATAAGATTGATTAAAAAGGCTTTAGAATGTTAAAATGATACCATGTTGCTCCCAGCTTCAGTATTATTCATGTTTACAATGGGCCATTACCAAAACACTGTTCTTTGCTGAGAAAAATAATAAATTAATTTCTTTCTTCTGTCTGTTTTTACCTTGCCTAAAGCTTGTCAACAGCTTCTCTGTAAAGATTGCTGCAATTGCCATTTGCATACTAAAATCTGCTTCTTCAGCTTGGGAGAGTCTTTGCCAAAGCCTGGTTTGCTCTGAAAAATTGGCTCTGCTCACTCACAACACTGCACAACCTGGTGCTGTTTGCTGGGAGCTATGAACAAGGGACAGAGCTTTTGAAGGTGGCAGTGGCTTTGGAGGGACAAGGGCAGTGGATCACTTGTGTTTCAGCTGAAGTTTCTTGCAGCCTTGCTGTTACCACCATAACCAAACCCCAAACTGGAGCCTTTGGCTGCCATAGGTCATGTACCACTTTGATGTTTTGTAGGATATGTGAGCATTTAAGACTTAAATTCCAATTTATGAGCTGCAAAAATCTTCCACAGAGAATGATTTCCCCTTGACTTGACTGCATACTAAGAAAAGGAGAATTTGATTTACCACAAACACATTTGTTCATCCAGGAGACAGGGAGAAGGACTAGGGGTGGTACAAGGTTGATTTGAAATGAAGCTGAGAAGGAGTGGCCAGGCTTTATTTGTGTTTATTTAACTGAACAGAAGGGTTGCAATTCTGGGAGGGGAATGTTTTAATGGGGGAAATGTAAGGGGATAAAAAAAGAAATTTAATCTTTCACTAGTTTGTCCATAGAGCTGACAAGGTTTGGGTAATTAAACTGTTTACTTATATTTTGTGTGCCTGATGTTACAGCTGGATGCTGTCATCCTCACTTTCCTCCACTGTGTAGTTTACCACATTAGCAAGCTGTTGAGCCGTCACCTTCCTGCAAACACATCATCCTTGGAATAGAGAAAGGGGTTTGCTCTCAAGGTACAGGTGCTTTAGGGATCCACTGAGGGAGGATGATTATTTTGATTCATATGTTTATATTTTTAATTATTTTTTTCTGAATTGCTCCTTTTCTGTGAAGGAATATTTGTGCCACTATAGTTCTGTAGGGAAGCCAGCCAAGGTAGTTTTTTAAAAAAATCTGCTCATGCTAAACAGAGTCTCTTACTGGGAAAAATAGTTTATAAACAAGAGGACCATATGTGGCATTTTCTTCATGTAAATGCTCTGTGTTTTCCTAAGGCTGATTTGGAAAATATTCTTTCTGGATAGGAGGCTGTGTAGGGCTGTGTAGGCTTCATTCAGGTGTTGGTTGGTTTTTTGGGGTTTTTTTCTGTTCCTCATAGGAAAGCCAGCCAGACCCCAGCTGGCAGGAGCAGTAGCAGAATAAACTAGCCAGGACTTTACCATGGTCCTCTCAGTTTGCTTGACTATTACTTAATTTTTTTTTTTTTTCATTTCATACCACCTGCTCTTTCTTCAGCTCTGTTTCACTTAGTCCTTTCTTGTTGGTTTTGGAATTTTTGGCCATTTTGTGGGGGGGGATTTTTCCCCATTCCTTTACCTCATCTTTACTAACTCCTCCCATGACCTGAGAAAAAGGCCTGATGTTTCTTTGAATCAGTTTATGTATTGTATTTTTCTTTCTATGCCAGAAGTTTTCAGGGCAGAAATACTTTCCTACCCTGCATACATAGTACAATGGTGTCTAAATGTAACTCTAATAAGCTTAATTGAAAATATTTATTTCTATCATTGACATCGTCCCAAATATGTGGAGTGGTCAATTTGGCTTGAAAAACTGATGGAAAAATTAATCCTTATTGCTCTGAAAATTTGTACATTAATTTCAAGATCTGTTCTTTCCAAAGGAGTCCTCTGCTTTCAGAAGAAGAAAAGCCCTTTTGAAAATATCAGTGTTAGAGATGAACCCTGATTCTCCTTTTCTTTTTCTCCAGTAGAAACAGAAGCACTTTCTTAACATGGCCTTTGAAACTTTGGTTTTTCTGATGGTTTTTTGATGGCTTTCACAGAAGTTATACATAGAAGCAGATATTAAATCCACCCTGCCATACTCACTTTCATCTTCTCCTGATGCTTTGTGGGAAATAGTGGGATATGTGGCCAAAAACTGCCAGTGAAATTAAACTTTCAGAAGGAGGCATAAAGAAATGAGATTTCTTAGCACTGAAATCAGACTTGTGAATATCTCTGGCATCTTCATGAGTGGAAGAGCATCTAGAAAATGAGCAAGGGTGATGCAAGACAGACTAATGGAATTAGTGATGCTGGGCATAATAAAAAATATTTTAAAGAGCTGTGAACATTTACTGTGTGGTAAATTCCTTGAATAATCCCAGAGCTACAGTGATGAGATGCTGACCAGCATCTGCTCCAGGCTAAAGAAAGAGAGGGTAAAAAAGCACAGAGAGTTTATGCAAAACCTGAAAACCAAACCCAAAGAGCCTGTTCACAGTGCATGTTATGGGCAAAGGCAAAGTGGAGCCATGTGAATCCCTTTTTATCTCAATGGGATGACATACTTGGTAGGTGACTTTTCAGGGATCTACTCTGTTCCCAGCAGGATTCCTGATGGGATTTCACCTTTGAGAAATACCACGTCAGCAGCTCATAGGAGCCCTACAATGCCAGACATATGAACTGGGAATTGCTGGTGCTGTTGATCTGTTGAAATGCTGATTCACATTGAAATGTTTTTGGTTTTGTTTTTTAATTTAGCATTAAATTTATACAACATAATATGGTAAATTTGAGTTGTTTTCTGTTAAAAACTCACATGCTTTTTTTTTCATGCAGAGGCAGACAATTTCAGTGGTTGTTTACCAAATTCAAAGGGGTTTTTTTGTTTGTTTCTGCATAACTGTTTGTGTTATTCTACATTAATTTTCCCTACTTAAGGTCTTTCTGAAAACAATTAAATTACTTCAACAGATTTTCAGTGCAATAAACTAAAATAAAACTCATGTGGAGTAAACGGTACATTTAAAAAAATTAAATATACTTTTAAATTGTTCATGATGAAACAAAAGCAAAACCCACCAAGCACTGTCTTAAAGCTTGAAGTTGAAGCTTTTCTTATTGTTGAGTTAAAAAAATAATGACTTACAGAATTTGTGAGAAGTTCTGTCTTTTCAACAAGATCCAATTTTAAGCCATTTGTGATTTAACATATGCTGATTTCATTCCTTCTATTTTCAGTGGAAGAAGTAAATGATAGATTTAATTCTTAAACAGCATTATGTAGTAGCACTGTACAGGAGACAATAAGGTAAAATTGTTCTGGTGAAATTTGTGCAGGCATGTGAAGGGGAGAAATTCTGGGGAAACCCAAGTCTTTATGAATACTTATCTTGATTTATTGTATCTACAAAATACATTAACACTCTGAAAAAGTCCATACCTGTAAAAGCAGATGACCAAACAACTGTATACAAAGGAACTTATAGGTGCTGTGGGCCACTTTCCACTCATTTGAAAGAAAGGAAATATGAGCAAACAATTATGAATCTTTTTCCTGCCATTGTGGCTCTGACAATTGTTTGTTTCTGCTTCAGGAAAGGCTTTTATTCCTTCCCAGACACAATAACAATTTTCATCCAAGCTATCTTCAGGACAGTAACTTGTTGCAGCAGGTTTGGGTTTGGCTTTTTTAATACTTTGGGGCAGGTATTTTGCATTTGCATTGATGAGGACCTGCCCAGGGGCCTGTTAAAAGTTGATCTCAGCAAAAGCTCATATTCAGTTAGTTCAATTATTCTATCTCTCTTAACAGAGATGATCAAAGCAGTGGATGTGGAACATGGGGAGAAGGGAGTGTACCAGGCTGAGGAGGAAATGAATGTGTAGGTAGAAGCACCAGAAAATTTCCTTTTCTTCCTTCATGTACAGGTCAGGGTAGAAAGGGGTTGGAAATCTGCTTGTTTATAATCTTCCTGTTGTGGGAAGCTCTGACCAGTCACGCTGACATGGTCCTGGGACCAGGGTGACTGACCTGGGCTCTCTTATGCCACATAAATCTGAAACCTTCTGTACTGGGATCAAAAAGGGAAGGAGAATCCTGGCTTTTAAGTCTGGTTTGTAAACAGGGTGTCACAGGTGAATATAATCCCCTAAGACTGAGCCCTGTTTTCCATTGTCCTGGTGAGGGCTGCTATGCCTTGGTCCTGTTGGACAGACCTGCAAACAAGCTCTGTTCCATATTTGTGTCAGGGGAAAAGCTGAGCCACTGATACTCCATGACCATTCCCATTCCCACCTGCTCCTGGGTTTTATAGATCAAAGAGACCTCCTGTGATCATCTTGTCTGACCTCTTACCTAACACAAGCCATAGATTTCATGTAGGAATTTTTGGAATCAGTCTATAACTTTCAACTTCCATAGTTTCTGCAAGACCTACTGCCAGATTTTAGCTGCAATACCTTACAGATGAAGGATAAACTTCTTATTTGCATGGCAGTTCTCAAAAACCTTTTGAAAGCAAACTACATGTGCAATTCTTGCTAGAAAAACCAGCCCAACCCCTCCCCCCCATTCCCAAATCAAATCAAATATTTTATTGTTGCTCCATTTATGTAGATTCTTTTAGTTCTGTTAACACCTAAAGCTTTGTTGATTTCTCTTTGTGATGGACAACTCTAGAAACTGTTCGGCAAATATTGAAGAGCCTTGATATTTCTAGTCTATGTCACTCTTACTTTCCCATATGTTTTTGGTGTTCTTTGTTTCAGATTACATGGATGGTGTGCATCTGAAGTACTTTTCTATCGGCTTTGTAGGTGGCAGATATTTAATACAGGAAGAGAGTGACTTCATCTGACAGCTTTGGAATTGTACAGCTCAGCCAGTTACTACTTCTTTCTAATAGCAAGGGCAAATAGCTTTTTTTAAAAGTTTCATAGTAACATTGCTATATAGGCATTAAGAACTCCTGCTTTCTATAATGGCTTTACAATTTCAATTACATGTAATTGAAATTACATGTAATTCTTACCTTATTATAAAAAAATACTATCTTCTTTTCTTTACTCCAAACAGTATTCTAATGCATAAATCTCAGCTTTCTTTTATTAAATACTGGAGTGTTTCAGATGTTTCATACATGGACCTCACCAAAAAACATCCCTAATAGAGCCAGTGTGCTCTCCACCATTTATATGGGTACCACATTTTATAGAAACTGAGAAGCGTTCTGTTTAATTCCTTTGTACAAGTTATGATCCATCAATAACTCACCATGAGAAAAACAGGTGAGCCTATCTTTAAAGAGGGAATGTAGGCTGGAACTGGAATGAATAATAAAAAGCTTTTCTGTCTAATGAACATCTGATCTTTTAGAAAAATATTTTTGAGGTGGGAGTGTAAGGTTCAAGTCTTTGAATGGTTTGTGAATTGAATATAAAAAAGTATGGACTAAGTTAATTAATGCACTTCATTGAGTTAATGTCCTATATTTAAAGTAAAAACTAAAAACATCAATATGTTATGCAATTCTGAAGTCTATGTGAAAATTTTTTTATAAAATACCAAAACATGACTTTTCATCAACTTAATAATTTTCTGTTTGCTTTTATTTTTCTACCAGAAGAGACAGTTCATATGCATGCCAGAAAAATAAATTTTAAAAATGGCAGAACTGTTTCTGCAAAAATGGTTAGCAAAACAATATTGACTAAGACTTACTTTAAAATAACAAGCAGCTCTAGTGTAAATATTTTAGAAAATAACTCAATCAATACCATTGAACATTAAGTAAGAATGTACTGTCTGGCCTTTCTGTTGGCAATCAGAAAGAGCTTCTTGTATACCTTAACCTTGGACATTTTTGTTCTGTTTTGATATTGCCTGCTACAATCCATGTGCGGTCCTTCCTCTAACCAAATTTAGTCAGCCACTTAAATACTGTAAAATACCAGGTGATATCTTTACAGTATCAATGTAATACTGCATGGGGGAACTGTTGCAGCCAGAAAGAATTTCTCTTGAAAAGTGAGCATGGCTAGAGGAGTTGCTGGTGCTGTTTTTTCCTGCATGGTGCTCAATTTAGCATTGGACTCAGCTCATCAAATCGCTGAGTAAGGCAGGGGCTTATGTACTCTCCTCATTACTTTTCTCCTTCATCCCCTGGAGAAGAAGCAGAAAGGAATTTCTGGGTTTCTCAGGAGTGTTGCAGCTGATGCCACTGCAACAAGCCTTGTTATTAGGGCTAATGCTCCTTGTGTTCTCCCTCTGCCACTCTCACATGCACTGAGGAATCACAATAACCTGACATGAAATATGTAGAACATCCACTCTCTGCTATGCAATTATTGATTTTTACACTGCATTTCTACCAAGCATTTTAGTCATGCTTCAATATTTTACTGAATCAGAGGTATTGTGTGTCTGAAAAGCTTGAAGGGTATAAATTTTATGTTGATTGACATTATAGCATCTGAATTTAGAAATATCTGGCATGAATAAAATGTAAAACATGATGATTATATGTGATTAAATAGTTTACTCTTATATTGTATATTAGTCATGCCATCATCTAATTAAAAGGATAATGGAAACAACAGTGATTTTAAATTTTTAAACCAGTGTGGGCTGCATTAAGGGGATTATGGAGCTTTATGAACTAGTTTGTATAATGTAGTGCTCAAGAATAGAATCTGAGTCAAAGCTGAGCTGCCCATGGTAAATTAGGCAACTTTTACTTTCTCCTTGACATAATTCCAGACAATAAGTTTTGCTTGTGAAATTCAATGGAAGTGTCTTCAAGTTAGGAAGAGATTCGCAGAACAAGGTTGCAATTTGTGCTCTTTTTTCAAGAATTCTTTTTGGGCCTGATGTTGTCACGTGAGTACAGAGGCCAGGATGGCTGGCTGTGGATTTTATGCTCTGTTAGACCAGAGTTTACTTTTTCTTCAACAGGAACTGATTTAAACAATTGTGGATGCTCCATGCCAGTAGCTGCCATTATATTTTATCCACTGAAGCATGCTCTGTGCATTCTCTTGCTTATTATCATTAGTGAGCCTTGTTCACCCAATTTACCCAATGATCCTCTTCATTTAATCTGATTAACTGCAAATAGGTAAGAATACAGTTATGTGACCTTTGACATCATTGATAAATGTCAAAAGCACCGGATGAGGCTTGTTTGCCTTTGTGGCCAAAGAGCACAAGTGCACAAGGCAGAGAAGTTTGAAACACTGTGCGAAAAGTGTTTTGTTCCCCTCCATCTCATTTAAAACCGGCAATGGCTAATTCAGCATCTTCAATTCTGTTCTGTTCTTCCCCTAAAACCAGAATATTTCAGATACTTGGTTGTTTTTGAAGTGGAGCTGACATTTTTACAGTGAGGCTTCTTGGTCCTGCTTGTTTCAAAGTCTCAGCCCTTGCATTAATCTTGTCAAAGGCAAAATGTTTTATATGTTGCATAAAATAGCTGCAGATTTGTTGTTTTAATAATGTTTGCACTTTCAGGACTCCTTTGAAAAAATAACTTTATAATCCAACAATTCATGCATTCTTATTATTCTGAAAATCTTTATTAATTTGTTTGAATTGACTGACAGTTTTATTCTGAATATCCCTGATCTTCATATTTTGTCACAGGGATCATGAGTGAAACTGAACAGTAAGAGATAGATTTATACTGGTGTGTTAATAACCTAAACTGAAAGATTCCACTGCTCAGTCATGTTACAAGAGAGAAACAAGCCTCCTCTTTTTTTTTTGAAAAATAAACCCTTTAATGCAACAAGAGATTTATAACTTAGCTGCTCTGAATTCCTCTCTTGGGGTTTCAGTTGTTTAATGCAAAGATAGTCACTCTAGGGCTACCTGGCTGTAGGAATGTCTGTATTCGTGCTCTTGGAAGGGGATGATTTACAGGGTTTCCTGACATTGCAAAGGAGACATTTGCAAAGCAGACCTAATGATATGTAAAAGTAATTGAAATGTGAAGCTACTTTTTCTGATTTCCTGTAGCATTTGACAGCCCCTTTCCTCCTTCATTATTATGTGTGAATATAAGGAAGAAGAGATTGGAGTACAGTATGTGTGAATTCTATCTAAAGCTGAGGCTGCACAGACAACATGAAATACTAGTACTATGAAAAAGATAAAGGCTGCCTCAGCTTATCTATACAAACAGGTACTAAGATGCTATTTTCCCAGGAAGCTTTGTTGGAAGACTGGGGGTGTTTTACAGACCCCTGGATTGAAGGGCAGAGGAACCACCTGCCCTGAACATCCTGTGGCTCACCAGGAGTTGGTATCTGTAGTTTGACAGTGGGAAAGGACTTTGATGCAAGGATCAATGTCTCATGTGGTTTGTCCACAGCTTGGACTGAAAACTTTTAACTAGCCACAATACTTTCATGCATAAGAGTGAATGATTCCCTGTTATGTGGGAGAAATTTGAGGTATTTAAGGTGCCTGAGTGTGACCTTCAATGGCTGTATAAAACAAAGGATGGATTAATTGCATTCAAAAAATAAAATCATTGCCTGAACATGGGAAGAGCCATGTTAGAGGAAGAAATTTGCAGAACAAGCTATGCACAAATTTGATGCACAAAGAACTCAAGTTATCCTTCCTGTTGAAGGGGCTTGTTTCTGAGTCTTTAATTTGCTTTTTCTCCCCCAGCAGACCTGAGAATTATTTATATTTAAGAACTTCTAGTTTATTATTTCTGTATTTTGTAATAAAATATGTCTTTAGAGACTGTGTACTTTTACTGTCTTTTGGTCTGTCTACTTAAAGGAAAGAATGATGGGAAGAACAGTCCACTCCAGAGTTGAATCTGAATTACACCATCAGCCAGCCCTGGAAATGAGCCTTTTTGGTGCTGTAGTGGAAGAGAACCACATATTCCAATATTTATTATTTTTGAAAATACTTTTGTTTTAAAGAGCTGCTTTAGAAGAGCAACCAAGATTTGTTTTCCCAGAATGTCACTGCCTGGGGCTTTCTTTGCCCAGGTAGTGGGTGCATTTTTGAGTGATGATCATCCTGGAAAGTTTGTTACACTGCAGTGACTTGCACTCCTCTGTGTCTTAGCCTAGCACAGAATACAGTTTTGTGCTTTCCCTTTAATCTGGGTCCACTTGGCATCACTTTGTGAGTGAAGAATCAGGGCTATTAGACAGTTCTGAGTTGACATGATTCTTCATACACTTGCAAAACATTATAAATTACCCAGGCCACCACCAATTTCCTCAAACTGGTACTTTCAGTGTCATGCCAGCTTCTGGTGACCAATGCAAGTAGGACCTGGGCCTCACGCCTTGCATTGAAAACTCTATGTGGGGGAGTTTCCACTCCATTCTCTGTTGTCCCTATAGCTGATGGAGCAACGGCCACCTACAACTGCCCACTGACTAGTTGCCCTTAATGCCATAAACCCCACAGCAGGGCAGCAGGTGGTGTGTAAGCTGTGGGAGCATTGAGCAGGGTGGGATCTGAGAAACAATTCTGTTGGAGGCACAGCAAGTGGCTGACTTCCCACAGTGAAACATTTGGGTAATCCATTGCCATCTGGCTTTATTTTGCAAACACACTCAATTGCCCAACATGTTCAAAATATCTCTGCAACTTCTTTCTCTCAGAGAGAGTCCTGAAAAAAGAAAAGAAAAAAAAACCTGAAAAAATGACCTACACTTTTTTCCTCTCCTGTCCAAATTGTAAAGGATTTCTTTACATTCATATTATCGTTTGGTAAAACAGCCTTTTCTTGGACTAAAAATGTCCTTCTATGGGAAATGCAGACATATGGTAACTTTTGCAAATACTGCGATTTTATTAGGTGCTCAAATAAACTGTCATAATGAACTGGTTCATCCAAGTAGACTGAGTGGCAATGACTGAAGGCTGTCATACCCATATTTATCAGGATATGGGTGGTCTAGTACATAGAGACAGAGATACGGGTGCTTGAACTCAGCTCTCCTCTTTCTCCCTTTCATTCCAGATGCAATAGATGCTCCTGTTCACATTTGTGTGATTGGAATGCCTATGCCCCCAGCTTGTGTAGGTTTTGTGAGGCAAATCCAGAATGGATGGCAATAGGAAGTCAAATGACTTGAAAACACAGCTGTCTGCTATTAATTTTTGGCTCATATGACAACCTTTTGTTGTATAAGGTGTTAACAAGGGCAAGGATTATAAATGAATTCACTTTTGGAGAATTTATCATCCTTAAAATTTCTTGAAAGATGAGTAACTAAGCTCCAGTCTGTATTTCAGACTCACGTGACTTAGACATGCCTTAGAATGTAGGACATATTCACTTAGATAAAAGCAGCTAGACTATATTAAAAAAAAAAAAAAAATCAAAACCAACAATAAACCAGCACCACACATATACACCCCACTGAGCCTAGGCTTCAAATCATAGCCCTGGTGCCGTCTAATGGTCTATTACTGTTCAAATATGCAATGAAAAGCTTATTTTGTACATCTCACTCTTAGCTGGGGAAATTATTGCCCTAGCCTGAGGCCTCTGTGTTAATGACCCCCAGCTATGCAGGGATGAAAGGTTTTGTACGTCAGTTTGTTCCCTGCTGCTGAAATTCTTTGTGGAGCTACAGCCTTTTATGCAGGGTTTTTTAAAATTTAAATTAATAAATGTAATAAACATAAGCACTCTTTTTCATCCCTTCCTTTTTACATTGAGATGTGATCATATTAGGGTGGATGTTTACTTTTCAGAGTGATGTTTATGGAGTCTTAATTGGTCTGATGAGTGTGCTCTGCTGATTAGGCCACTCCCCATAGATAAAAAGATTACAAGGGCATGCAGTGATAGAACAAGGGAGACTGTCTTTAAACTCACAGAGGGTAGATTTAAATTAGTTCTTAGGAGGAAATTATTTACTGTAAGGATGGTGAGGCAGTGGAACAAGCTGGCCACTGAAATTCTGGATTTTCCATCCCTGGAAGTGTTCCAGGCCAGGTTGGATGGGTCTCTGAACAACCTGCTCCAGTGGAAGGTGTCTCTGCCTATGGCAGGGGGGTGGAACTGGATGACCTTTAGGGTCCTTTCCAATTCAAACCCTTTAATGAAAATTATAAAGCAGTTTTAAAAGAAGGATAATAAGTTTTTCAGCTGTTTATGGTTCAGTAAGTGTCCTCCTCATTCCCCTCCTTTGCATCCATCATCAATCCATAGGCAAACTCTGCATGTCCCTAACCAATATTTCTGAGAAGGCATTGACTGTACTGAACATATCCTGAGCTCCTTTGCTTTTCCATACATAGCCCTTGTGTTGCTCTGACTTCAGAATTGCTGTTCCATTTTCTCTCTGGCTGTTTCTATCCTTTCAATTATATGGTATTAAACAATCCCAGGCCAAGTGTAAGAATGATTGATTTGCTGGGTTTTCAGTGAGTTCTAATTAAAATTAGGCATCTAAAGGCACCTATGGTCCCTTTGATTACAGGAGGCAAACATGCCCTAGGAATCTCTGACAGCATCTTGATGTAGATAATTCAGTATCTCCAGCTACATAAACTCAAGTCTTGTGAACTCTTATAGATAAATATTGATCAGTGTGATCACTGACACAGGAAAAACCCATTTGAAAGCAAGCTTGAATATAGGCCAGAGGAAACGGAATGGAAGCATGGGAAAATGTATAGGGCTTTGTCCTAGGGCCAAAGAGAAGACTCAGACTGGCTGCTCTGCCCTCCTTGTAAATTATTTTGACCCCGTCTAATTTTCCCAGGAAGAATGACCTCTCTGTGTCCTTTGCACCAGCTGTAATTTTTTACCTCTCTAGCTGCTGTTATGTGCAAGTTCCTGGACCATTTTGCTATAGGTTGCAGCACTGCTGTATCCTGTGTGTAACCCTGGCATCTCTCATTCTAACAGAGCAATGTCTACCTAGAGAAAGTATCTGATGATGGGGATTTCAGGGCATTTCTAGTCAACTTGGACTAAATGATTCATGAGAAATACTGCTGCAAATTTCAGAGGTGAGAAATTTTCTTCTATTTAATTTTCAATCCTTAACCACAATGTGAAGATGGATTCAATTCTGAAGCAGATTATTATCACTCTTAACACCTTTTAAATTGCGGTACCTCCTGTTGGAAGGGGCAGTGGTCATTTTTAATATAAAGCACTCTGCTTATTGCATAGGAGCACAATTAAACTTGAGAAGAGTGGGATGCTTTCTAAAGCACTGTAGGAACAATTAGTTCCTTTCTGATTATCAAATTTGTGCTTTTTAATCCTTTGATCAATCTACAATATATTTGCTTTCTTTGTGTGGGAGTGTACTACTGTGAGGATGACACTTCTGTTATTAATGAAGCTGTTGATCACCTGCTTGTTAGAATTCAAGCCAAATGAAAAAAATAATAAAACTGGGCCTAATAAGGGTAGTTTTAATATATTTTAATAATAGACTTCTTTAGTTGTTTATTTAAACTTAATTGGCTTGCATGAGAACTGTATGATGCAATGCAGACTTCTCAGTTGTAGAAAATACTCTATATTGATTTACTAGCTGAAGTTAGATACTCAAACATGTGCTTTAATAAGGCCAGTTGTTCTTGCATGTTAACAAAATGTACGTTGAAAATTTCATTTTCATAATAGGCAAACGAATTAATAGTAATCACTGATAATACCTCTGCCATTCATATGGGTGGCATTAAGTGATCTATTTGGAACAGAGTTCATGTTGTCAAGAACTTCTCATTAATTCAGAAGTCATTGTAGAATTAAAGAAAAATGCCTTTGCACTAAACTTTAGCATATTTGTATTCATATTTTATTCATATACTGCATTTATATATTGTATTCAAGCCACAATACAATATTTTCATAGAGGAAACAACTGACTGACTTGAATGCTCCTTGGTTTAAGGTTTTTTGTAGAATGAGTGGAATGCATTTGAGATGAGGGGGAGGTGGGTCAGAAACATTGCCTAATTATTGCAATAATATGGTGTAGGACTGCAAATGAGAGCTGGTCAATGGCTGGGCAAAAGAGCCTCTGACACTGGCCTAGGCACACACTCGAAGAGATGAATTTGTTCCTGCAGCTCTGTCTGCTCCCATGTAACCTTCACCCTGGATTGCTCATTATCTCTATGCCAATTAACTGTGAGGGCTTGATGAACATTGTCAAGCTCCACCCACCTGCGACAGCACACAAGACTCCTGTTTAGATAGTTATTTTTTTCTTTATCTGCTGAAAACCAAATAATGCAGCTCTTTTACTCTATGTCCTTGGCAGCTTTAAAATTATATAAATTCACACATCCATCATAAATATATATATCTCTGTTGCTTCAGGCTGCTGGCAGACTCAAGTTGTAATCAGTTTAGATTTTGGCAAGAATATGCAGATGCTAGATATTCCATGAAATTTTTACTAAATTACAGTTTCTGGAAAACCAGCTACTAGCAACTTAGACAATTTCTTAGACTGCTGACTTCTAGTTCTCATCCTGCTTGATCTATTTACTCCTGAAGAGCAGAAGAGGCTAACAGCAGTTAGTCTTGGGTCAGTCCTTGGGACACCTGTAACACAGCCTGTGTTGTCTTCTGACTGTGCTCCTGCACTGCTTCTTACCTCAGCTCTTGGGAGTTTGTGTTGTTGATTAAAATTACAACTATTTATTGATTTATTTAAAACTTAATCACAACTGCATTCATGGGTCTATGAAAAGGTGGTTTTGATATTTTTCACATATCAAGGTTTAATTAAAAGTCACTTGAAAACAAATAAAGGATTGGGGATGATATTTTACAATAATTTTTACCTGAGGTCTGTAATTCCTGATGAGCAGGACTTGAAGGCAGATATTATAAAGCTGCTGTGTGGGATGTGGATGAAATTCTATCCCCTTTCATGAGTCTCAGAGACCTGTAAGGATATGTCATAGCAGAAACTCACAGAATGATCAATGTTATAAGCAAGAAATCTGGACAGTAAAATAGAAGCTTAAAAAATGATGGGTATTGCTAAACTTCGGACAGTAAAATAGAAGCTAAAAAGGGATGAGTCTTGCTTAAGTATTTTGAATACATTTCACTTTCAAAGCAAACTGTTGTGCATCAGAGTGACTGCACAATCAATACCAGAAACTATTATGCAAAACTGCCAGGAAAATGATGGAGAAATCTAGAGCAGCTCTGAATTAACAGTGTTGTTGCAGCCTAAGAGAAGTGTGACCCTTTCTGGGGACCCTTTCTCTAAGAGGACATCTCTGTGCAGTTTTGGTGTGATTGTACTCCTAGGTTCTGTGTGATGTGTGACATAATTAAGGTGATATTTGATGAAAATGAAGGTTGTCCATAAATGTAATAATATATCAAACAATAATTGGAAGAGAAATGAAATCTCAAATCATTGTATGAGGCATCTTCAATTATTTCTAATAGATTTTTTTTTTTCAGGTTAATGAATTTGAGACAATAAAGTGGGCTTGATTTTTAAAATCGTTTAATACAGATAGACTTCCTGTGAAGTTGCAAAGAAAACCAAGAGCACAAATCCTCACAGCTGCTCATCCCTCAGCATAAGCTAAAGGTGGTTTTTGCTGGTATAAAATGAGAGGCTACCATGTGGCAGTGGCAATGTTTTTCAAGTAATGTATCTGGATAGAGGATAAATTGTGACACCTCTGAAGTAAGAAAAGGCAGTTTTGCTAATTACAGTTCGTTAAGGTTGGCAAGATGCCTATAGCATGTTTTCATTTTTGCTGTGTTTTTCTTTTTGTCCAAAGGATTGACTGTGAGGCAAATTTGGCTGCTTCTAATAACCACTTAATAAAATAACCATGGCAGAATTACCTTAGCATTGACATGTACCACAGCTTATACCATGTTCTGTGGTTTCTGATAATGGCCTTTTAGACTGATGAATTAATAAATTTTGATGTGGAATAAGGGACTCTTATTTGAATCTGGTTACCACTGAAGGAGCAAAACAGGAGTCTGTTCCTACACCTGAGGACAGGTTCCTACAGGATTTTTTAATGGCTGCAAAAATGTTGACTTGAGTGGAGTGAAATGAGGCAATTCCCATCAATATCAAGACCAAGAGAAGATGGATAGCTATGAATCCTGACTCTGTTCATGGATCAGAAAAAACCCAACTCTATTTCTACGGAACTGAGGCAGAGAGATGCTCAGTGGATTGCTAAAATAAAAATCTGGCAAATCAGAGACTTGATCCTAGTTCTTTGGACAGTTAAAAGGATAAAAATAGACTAGTTTTCTCTTGTCAAGGGGAAAATGTTCAATAGCAGAACATGTGTACAAGAGCTAACTCATGGCCAGAGCAAAGCAAAGACTGGCATATTGCTGATAGATTTACTGACTTGGGACTGCATTCTGGTATAGATATGCCTGAACTCTGCTTGCCACAATAAATGTTCTTCAAGTGGTCTCAATTTCCTTGCCACCACAAATTTACGAATACATTGGATCAGTCCCTGAAGTAGGAGAAAACAGACAACAAACTTGATGGCAAAGTGAGTAGATCTTGTTTTAGGTGAGGGATCCCTCATGTGAGGATTCTGTCAAATATAACTCTGATCTTACCTACATTCATACCTTACATACATATGAGAATTTCATAAGGAATCTACTGCCCTCTTCAGCTGAGTATGTCAAGGGATAAGTAATCAAATATGCTCAGAACATTTCAGAATTTGACGTGCATTTATTAAAATTTATGATATCATGTTTAACAAAGAAACAGTAAAATGTGCTCTTCAGCTTCAAGAGTTTACAGTGTTATAGTCTTGGGGTTTTTCCTGTTTTTTGTGGCTCTATTACTTGCAGCTTGAAAAGAGTTACAGGTTTCTGTGCAACAAATATGACAACTAAAAATGTTTTTCTGCTGTTTAATGGCTGTGGATCCCTGCATGACTTGGCATTTTATTCTGTTCTCTCTGGAAGTCCATGGTTTGATATGATAGTATAATCAAGGGAACAGATCAACACAGACAGAGTGAGAGAACACATTTATTTGGCTCTGTTGTCCATTGTCATGCAGAAAGTATTATCTCTTCTTTAGGTGGTTGCAAAATGACTTTCTAAAAAGTTCTTGTGGAAGTTACAAATAAACCCATATTTACTGGAACTTTCCTGTTCCACTGCTGATGGTTCTGCAGAATTTTTTTTCAAGGTTTTGGGAGTATAAAAAATAATTTACATTTATTTGTTCCAACAATGAATAAAAATAATTTGAATATTTTTATGTAAAAGTGCATGTATACTAAATCACTACCTTGTTGAAAATCAGTTTCAAATGCACCTAAGTGGGCTTCTCCAGTGCCCTTTATTCACAAGAGTTCAAAACTGGCAGCCCACAACTGCATTCCCAAGCAGCCCAACTCAGTTGCCATGGAGATAGCCAGGATGTTAGTGATCTGGATTATTATTTAAAAAGCTGAACCACCTCCTTGTGTGCTTCCCGCTTTCTCTTCCTGAATCCTGTGATCCCATCAGGCTTTGAATGTGCAACCCGCTCATGGCAGTGAACTGGCTTTTTTATCCTTTTTCCTGTTGGAGGAATTTTGAGGTCTGGACACACCCCACTCCTTAACTCTGAGCCTTATGTACCCTTATCCCCAGGAGTTCAGGTGTAGGATGCTCTGGATATTAATCCACTCATCAGTGCTGGCCAAAGCTTTGGCATTTGGGGCCAATTCATGTTATTTCATCCTCTTTCCAGTGCAAAGTGCCAGGGTTTACACCTCTACACTCTACCAGTGATGAAACTTGACTTCTCTTTTCATAAACCCCAGATTTTTTTATTTTTTTTAAAATAGATCAGGTTTTATCCTCAAAGAGGATATTTTTTTCCCTCCTTGCTGACTGCAGAATGTGGGATGGGCTTTGTTTAATGTGGTCAGGTTAAATGTTTAATGACATCTGTAGGAAAGGTGTCATTAGCTCTTATTTGGTATCCCTAGGCAAAAACTAATTTGAAGCTTAAATTATCAAGACTTCTGATTGAAGAAAAATATATTGTTTAAAAAAAAATAAATTGCCTGTTACAAACAGATCTGGCAGATCCTAACAGTGTGTGAGGTGTTGACAAGTTTAAAGAATAGACAAAAAAAAAAGGCTAAAACTGAGAAGGGGGAAAAACAAAAAAAATCAACCTCCCAAATTTAGTTTGTTGTTCCTGTCCTTGGAAGGTACAGTGCAATCTTTCCTTATTTATTCATTCCACTCTACTTTGCCCTCTCTACCATTATGCAGGCTCCAACAAGGAAGGTGACCCCTAAGTATTCAAAGCAAGCCTGTAATAATATGCTAATAAAAATTCATGTAGTGTTTTAAAAAAATGAAAAAGCAAAGCTCAAATCTTTGTTCAAGGTCCATTAAAATGTACAGACCATTCTGCAATACTTTCATTAGCAAGCTCCTTGCTTGGAAAAGTCCTGCCTATTGTAGTGATGAATCCTCATATTGATTGTCTTATCCTCTCCAAAGGTAAAAGATGGAGATGAAAAAAAAAAAAAAAGTAATATGATGCAAGAATGATAGCAGACAAGTTTCATATGCAGTCTAGTATGAGATGCATTAGCTTTTGGCAAACTCTGTTAGGCCTCACATCATTTGGCCATTCAATATCATTGAAGGGGTCTGTAACTCACACTACAAATAAATCAAAATGTTAGAAAAGGTCCATGTTCATTTGCAATATAATACCTGAGCTCTAATGAGAACTCTTCTGATGCTGTCATGGAGAAGTAAAGGGCAATGAAAACAAGAGGTAAATGCAAACTTTTGTGCTGGAATAATTTATCATTCCTGAAAACCCTGGTGCAATGAATGATCCATTCAAGAGGGACGTTTACAATCCAGCAGATCTTTACTCAGCTTTAGGAACTAAGGGAATAATGTTGCTTAGGAACAACCTGCATATTTAAACACTGTTTTAAATTAAAATTCCATAATACAGTTAATGAATTCCAAGCTTGGAATTTAACTCTAATTTCTGTAGTACTGCCTTGTCTAAAGACTCTCTTGGTTGGAAGTATATGAAAACATACAAGAGTAAGTTCTCAATTATCAGACAATCTTTATTTCTATTTTACTGTCTCCCAGTCAAGATTTTCCAACTGGTGCCTTCCCTGTGTATTTTAAGTACCACACCTTCTTTCAAGGCTGTGTAAGTAATTGGGTAACTGAGCTGTCATAATTTGGTTCTGTCTCCAACTCAGAGCCTCTCAAGCTGTAGACAGTAATAATTTCTGCCTTTGAATCCAGTAGGCTTGGGGTTTATTCTTCCCTTTATGCAAAGTAAACAATGAGGAGTTGCTCAGTGAACTGTTGTGACAGCAGCTGGAGCATTGGAAGGCTGAGAAATTGCTGCTTGGTCTGGCCAGATGATGGACAAATGGATGTGGGGATGCACAAAACCATAGGTTTGCCTCTGGTGCAGCACCATGGGACAACAGAGCTGAGGTCTTCCGAGCTGTACAAAAAAAAGTGACAAAAAACCTGTTCAGCAGCAAAATTGCAGGTATTTTAGAAAGACCTGGGTTCATTATCCCAATGAAATCTGGAAGGGTCTGCTCCTACCTCCCAGCACTGTGGATCTCCAACAAGAGCAAGATAGAATCCTGCAGATGACACAAGTACTTGTCCCATAATGTCATCCTCCTCAAAGAGGCTATGTCTGATGAATTACAGCTGTCACTGAATTAAGTGTTTTCTTCGGGGTATTATATCTGTGGCAGGTCTTTCCTAAATATTCAGTTTTGTTCCATGTCAGAATTGAGAAGGATCACTGCATCATGAGGAGAGGATTTGGTTTGCAGTTGGATTTGCCTGAGTGCACAAATACTTTACCAACTTATTTATTTTCTGTTTCTATTGGAGGTTTTCTAAACACACAATAAGCTTATTAAAGAAAAGAAAGGAAGACAGGAAATCTAGAAGATAAAGGGCTTAGAATTGGCTCAAAGAAAAACAGTCACTTGTGATAAATGTAAAGTAGCTGGTAATTGATCACAATATTGAAGAATTTTACTTCCATTAGCCTTATGGTCTGCTATTACATACTCTCCCATCTTAGTTAAAACTAGATCTACATGAACCTTTTTAAAATAAGATCAATCAAAGCTCCTTTAAAGATTACCAGGATAATGAAGATTTTTTTTTTTCAAACATTGCTCTACAGCCCTACCCATATGTTTTGCTGGAAATTAAAATCTCTGGTTTTGGCAATGATGATGGGGGGAAAACCAGAGTCTTTGGCTTTACCTGATGTAAAGGAGAATTTGATGGACTCTGTGTCATAAGGTGAACACAGGAGCACTTCATAGGAGATGAATTTTTAGAGCTCTCCAGGCTTCAATAAATCCATGAATATGGGATCAGTATCAAAGCATGATTCACCTAAAATGCAGGCAGAAGTTTATTTTTTGGATTGCAATTTTTTGTGTGGAGTTTTCTGCTTTTATCTTATGAAAGGGATGAGTTTTCTTTTCCATTTTCTATTGCCTTTGTGGCTGCATTTATGTCTCCTGCTGACAGTGAGTAGAAGTTTCAAACATCATACTTGGTGCTTATTGCTATTATCCATCAATAAAGTGGCACACAATTCCACCGTTTTTAATATAATTCAAGCAAATTAATTTTAATAACTACAATCGGAACATTAGCATTAGTTGAAATGAGAATAAAATTGCTCCCGCCTCATGTTTAAATTACTGCTTCTTTTCATAAATTTTAGAAGAGCTGACTCTGGATTCCTACCTGCATTTTGGGGGAAAATTGATTGCTGCTATTTTTTATCAAGGACCTATGCAGAATTCTATAGGAGCTGTAGTTATGCAATAGATAAGTGCAACAAAAAAGGCTGAGTGCTGCACCAAGAATCTACAGTGGAGAACATTACAGCATAATTTCCTAATACACAACTGGGCATCCCCAAAGGGTGAAATACATTATTAACCATATTTTCAAACTGTGGTAATAGAATGAATTGGGGAAAAAAAAATCAAATATTTGACTCATTGAAACAAGTGTATTGTATTTCAGGTTTTATGGAATTACTTGTTTTATCATTCTTGCATAAAAATCTCAAAATATTTAATGCTGGAATTTTTTTTAACCTTTGTTTACAGATTTTCCTGGGGGACTTGTTCTGCTGTTTCTGGTTTGGTTTTTTTTTCCCCTTAGTGAAGCGGGGCAATTTTTCTAATTTTTTATAATGAAAAATAATAATCAAACCACTAAAAATTCTCTCTTACTGCTTTGATCTTTGCTGAGTCTCATGGCAGCCTGATGTCCATGTCAGCAAGTGGGAGAATTCTAGTTCATCTCCTATTCTCTCTCTCTCTCTCTCTCTCTCTCTCTCTCTC
>VWZN01014884.1:53565-71226 GCA_013396955.1 Regulus satrapa
ACACACACACACACACACACACACACACCCCAAACAAAACAAAACAAATAAAAAATAACCCACCCAAAACAACCAAGGAAAAAAAACCCTGGAATTTTATAACTGTTTTTAGATTTCATTTTCCCAATTCTGTGACAATAAAGAAACCCTCTGAGGATTTCAAAGCTCTGTGGAGCACTGGTTCATTTTAACAGGTTGTAAACTGGGGGCAACAAAAGTTGTGGCTTAATTGATCTGACTTTTCCTGCTTGGGCAAACAATCTTGACAGAGCCAATAACTGTCAGAGTTCCACTGTTGGAGTGTAACTTGTTGGTGTTCAACAAGGTAAATGTTTCTGCGCAGGTCTGCTTCTACTGTGCTGTTTGGTATTTTACGTCTGTGCCACACTCATGGCTCTGACCTGCAAGGCAAGTCTCTATCTTCAGCAAAAAGCTTTCTGTCTGGTTGCTTTTATTGATTTGGGAAGTTACAGTGGGTGAGCATATTAGTAGAACTGCCCTTCCAGAAAAATACATTCGGTGTATTTACTCTCTTTTCATCCTCTCATGAGCTGGTTGATTAAGCAGGTGATACTCCAAACTTTTATCTGCAGGAGGGAGCTGTACAGTGCTTTGGGAGCTGTGTTTCGAGTGTGAGAATATCTTGCTCTGGAAGCAGACATTTCCACAGGCAGGACTTGATGTCCAAGGCTGAGGGATCCTGCTGAATTTTACACTGCGCTACTGCAGTTTGGAGAGGTGATTTACTGTTCCTGTTATTAAGTAACTTTCCTATAAGTAACCTAATCACTACTTACAAAGCTGTGTGCAGGAAGCAAGAAATGCAAATCACTGTGGTTGATGCAGCTGGGCTCTTAATTAGAATTAATGCTTGACAATAATGGTGTGTTTTATCTCTGCTCAACTTAATTGAGCCATATTAAATTTTAATTTTTTGGTTCCCCGTTTTCCTTGAGTGCAAAAGATGTACAAACCTTACTGAATGGTGGTAGACAGGATCATGTTGTAGCAGGTGATTTTGGAGGGAGGATTAGAGTCCTTGCAAATGAGAACTGCTACTGCCACTTTAAAAGTTAATGGGTGATCTGCACAGGTGCACAAAGGGAGTAGGCTGACTTCTTACTTTGGGATAGTGATGCCGTTAAGTTTCTTCATGTTTATGAAAATTAAAGTTTAATTATGAGGCATTTGTTTTGAAGTTAATTTCTTTCTCTTTGTCTTGCCTTTGTGGTCAGGCTGAGGACAGGAAAGTGAGATTACATAGATTGTTCAATTTAATTAGCAGTCTCATGGTAAATGTTCTGCAAAACATTAGTGACTGACCTGTGCCCTGACATTATTGAACTATAAAGCAAATACCCATGAGAAAAAACTATGGTGAATGGGCAAATTTTCAAGCAAAAGCTGAAAATTAAACTTTCATATAATCGTGTCTATGCAAATCCCTGAGAATCTGTAACTTGAGAAGGTGAAAAGCAGTTTATTTCTCTTTGTTGAATTTACAAGGTGCTAGTTAACCCTTTTTTTCTATCTCACCCCAAATTCTTTCCCCCAAACCTTTGTGTGGGAGAGCTGAAATTCCCTGAGGAGATGGAGAGAAGCTTGCAGTGTGTATCAGTGACTCTTAGAATCTCTTGAGTCATTATACTTAAAATGTATGGAAAAACTTTATGCATAAGTGATAAGAATTTAAGCCATTTCAGTGTCATGCCAATTCATTATCAATCATTACCTCCTTATTTTTAAACATAAATTCTCTAAGTGCAGCCTAAGAGAATAGCATGATGGAGGATATAATGTAGGTCAAAGTGGAATTACTTTAGGTAGTTTACCTTTAGAGATCAGCTGCTAATAACTAATGTTTTTAATTTTATGAGAAGCTATTAGCAGCTTGTAAAGGAAATGTAAACTTCCTTTGATAAAGAATGCTACATGTGTGAATATATGTGCTAGCTTCATGTGTGAATATATGACTCTCAAAATGTTTCTAATGCAGTCATCTGTCTAAGAAAACCAAAACATCTGCCACATTGATTATGAGAGAAAGCTGTGATAATTATGTTTCCTAAAGAGATTAGACTAATGATTTTTCACCCATATTGAAAGCTGGATGTTAGAGTAGAAAGCATGTCCCTGCTCACCAGAATTTCATAAGTTGCATTTCTTAAACCCAGAATTTAAAAACTTTTGTGATGATGGCTGTTTGGTGGTTTGGTAGTTTTGTTTGTGTGTCTTTGACATCTTCCAGTACCTCAGAGCTGTTTTGTCATCCCTTTCAACTCTCCTGCCATACTGGAGGTATCACTGCTGATGGGTAGACTAAAGAAGAGTTTTGTATTTCTTAATGACAACTTGAATGAGAGCAAAATACATTGCAACATTGCTGCATAATATTTTGAAAGAATTTTAACAATTCTAATTGGTTTCTTTTTCTTTGAAATCTAAATCTCTAATACTCTATCTTAGATTCTCTTATGAGTGTGCTGTGATATAGTTTAGGCACTTTCCAGCTTGCTACAAAGTGATCTTATCTTCCTTCCTCAAAAGTTTGGTTTCTAAAGACATCCTCTTTAATTTATTTACATCAACTTCTCCGTTGCATCATCAAAAAGCAAAATGTGTGTTATATCTTGAAAGCAGCACCCAATCCACTGATCAGTGCAGGAGTGAAACAGGGCTTTTGAACAGCTTTGCCAAGAAGGTGCAATGAGGTGGCTTAAAATTATCATCAGGTCTAGCTTTATCTTTCTCTGAATTCTTCAGAGCAGCAGGAATGTTGTTAAAATAATATATCTGCTTTTAAAGTAGGAGATTGCTAAATAAGTGGTTTTTGCTGTCAAATATTGATAGTATTTGACATTCAAAGCCAGGGCTTATAGAACAGTTTAGTGTGATGTTTCTGGCTCCTGTAGGCCTTCCACCAAGCTGGACAGAATTCAACAGAGCCAGCTGGGCTTAGAGCCTGTCTCCGGTTGGGTTTATTAAAGGTAAATCCTTAAATCTATTGAGTCCAATGTGCTTCTGCTGAGATTGCTGATGCTGAAGGGTGAGGGACACCAATTGATACTGTGATCAAAATGAGCTGATTTCACATCAGTGCTTCTCTGTGTTGTTAATGGAAATACTGATATTTACCTCCAGGCCTCCTGTGCCATTATAGCACAGTGGTTGGGTTTGGGGTTTTTCTGGAATGGCAAACAATGAGGTCAGCAAATGGGGTACAACATGGGGCTGTACTTTCTGAAGCTGACAGTCCAAATCTGGCCTAATAACTGAACTTGAAAAGAAAATGCTCAAGCTCCAAAAATCAAATCATCCATGTGTGGGAATCATCTTACACCAGGCTGGGAGATTAGCTTGGTTCTTTCAGCTAGATTAGAGTTAACACAGCTCCCCAGCAGCTGAAGTAATGTGAGGATGCTTAGGGCTTCAGGGAAAAAGCAGGACAGGAGAGAGGGAATGTGTTTGGGGGCAGGAGCTGGCAGTTGCCCATCCAAGCTTAACTGTATCTGGCTTATCCAATTCATCCTTCTGACTCCTTGGACCTTCTGCCCTAACTAGCAGGTGAGCTTAATGTACTGAAGAGCCCTGGAGCAAAGTGGGAAGAGCTCCTGGTCCTAACGGTGTAAAACAGCTCCCAGCAGAGCAAGGAGCTGGAGAGAAAATAATCTCAACATGGTGCAGTTGTATAGCCTCAAACAGTACTTCTGGAGCATGCTGCACAGTCACTGAGTTAAAGTCCTTAAGCAAACCAGGCAGAAAAGTATAAATTAGCTAAGCAGGCACATATATCTGAAAAATCAGTTTAAGCCATAGAAGGATTTTTTCAGCAGGACCACACTCTTAGGCTTTTCAGATCCAACAGAAATGTTCAACACAAATGTATTTTGGAGTATTAGCAATAAATAAGACTCTTCTGAACCAGTGACCTGTAGTCTACTAAATTATCCTCTGTCTCAGTAAGGCACAGTAGAACTGTTCATAACTGGGCAGCATGAGTTGATTACTGTCTCAGTCCCTTGGAAACGAAATTCTGCAAGTCTTCATAGAGAAGGCAAAATGAAATTACATCTTTGCTAATGTTTTGAATTAGGTCCTATCTGCACCATTGCTTGAAAGCATTTGTGCCTTTTGAGGAGCGTATAAATCAAGGCATAAGGGAGACGGATGCTGCAGTTACAAGACCTCTCTCTCCCTATGCATGATACAGTGTCAAGTGTTTGCTTCCACATTTCTTGGCAAATGTTGAACTATAGAAATCACTGCAATCGTTTATTGATCACTGAAAATAAGAGCTCTCTCAGACAAGAGTTTATCCAATCTCAGCTCCCTTGATCAGATTGAAATCCAGATGTTTGTGTTTTCAAAGTTCCAGTAAGCTGTTCTTTCAATTGGGAGTTGTAAACACACATAACACAAGTTAAGGATTGTATGGGATGGGTTGGAAGACAAGGACTTCCAGAGATAGCATGCTGGAAGTGCTCCACACTCATCGAAGTGCTGTGTGCACTGGGTTCCCACCAGCTTTGGTGAGGGTACAAACATGGCACATTCTGCCCTCATCCAAACACATGCCCAGTTAGAGCCTGACCTTTCTTGTTAATTTTGCACCTTTCAGGGTAAATTCAACCTCAGCCTACCACATTTATTAGTGCACAGGGAGAAAAGCTAACACTCCAGGGAGCAGGTATCTGAGGGTCAAGGTGCAAAAAAAGTCCCATTATGAAGGAAAACAGAGCAATGGAAGAATATATATACTAAACTGGCAGTTTCCATTCCTACATATCATATGAGAACTACTGGCTGCAAAATTAAGGGCTCTTTTTGCAAGGTCTTGTGCACAAGAATCATTTTTTGCTTATGTTCCTTATTCTTTGCAAACATCCTAATTTTTCAGTGTATAATACTCTCTTTCATATGGCAGCTATATGACAGTTTGCTGAGGGACAAAGTAATGGTTACCAAAGACAAGCAATCAGCAGAGATGACACCTTCCAGTTCTGTGGACAGAAAGTCCTCACCCACACTTAATGACAAAAGGAGAAAAGCAAATAAAAAAAGTTCCACAGCTTTCTAATTGTGAGATTTTGGGATTCTGGAGATAAAAGAAATTTTGGGTAAAGATGGAAAGTGAAAATACAATGAACTCCAGAAATCTACCAGGAATTCCATGATATAAGACAAGTACTAAATTGAACTTTTCTGTTTTGAATATTTTGATTTCCCCCTTGCATTTCACACATATTCCATATTACTTGCTAATATTTAGTGACTCTGATCCTTCAGAAAGTAGCTTTAAAACCCCCTGCCATAAACCCCCTGCAATTTCTGCTTGTAGTAATCTGTTTGGCTTGGTGATTGTTCTTCATGAATTTAAGTGAACAGCTTTTAAATTTTTTTTTTAACTGATTCAACCTTTTTTTTTGGATTTCAGGTTGGCTTTAAGTTGGAGCTCCTTTAGCAAAGAAAGTGCAATTATGACAATGGGGAGCAGAGATGTGATGATGATGCAGTATCCACACTGCAGGGAAGGCACTGATTCCTGGAAGGCTTTTTCCATAAGTTACTGAACTGTTTTAAATAACAAACTACTGTGATGTGATGATCCTGTATGTATGAGAGTCTGGTCTACCTTTTTCTCTTTCAGCTGTTGTGGTAAGGTGTGTGAATGATGAATGGTAAGAAGCTTTTGAAGAGATTCTTTATTTTGTAAACTGTTCTTTTGAGGGAACAGCAATAGTTTTGCAATAGGTAGGATCTCCTTGGTGTGGCTGTGAGGGAGACAGGCTTTCCCTGCTTGTCTCCCTGTTCTTCCAATGCTGAGTGATGTGCAAAGTGATGCTGGGAGGGGAGCACATTATTTCCTTCCCCCCTTGGGAACTTGTAGCACAACAGAACCTGCACTCTTCATGCCTGGTTCTCTCAACACCTTTATATCCTTGTTTAATGCCAACTGAAATAATAAACAAATCTGTAAAAGGATCTAATTGCTGCCAACCTGGGATGATGACAGGATCAACTTCAACAATGGCCTTGACATCCCACTGTGCATTAAATTGAGGGTGAAGGAAGAGAGGGAGCAAGGAAAGCAGAGGCAGGTGGAAAAATCCCTCTTTCTCCAGTCTATCTCCTTATATCTTGACCATTTTGTGATGCTTTGCCCACCTTGAGCAGTCCTATTGAAAAGGCTCAGGGTGTTCATATTTCCCCTGTACCAAATAGATCATGTTGTATTCCTGTAGAAAATATAAGGCATGTGTTCCTCATACTTCAAGCAGCTGAAGATAAATACAAATCATGTTCACCAAGTCCTCTTTTAACACCTTATAAATACTGATTTCGTACTATTTCTTTTAATGGCCAGAAAAAAAAAATTCTATTGGGTGAAATTTCAAGAAATAGTCACTGATCCATTCATTGTTTTATGATGTTAGTGATTCTAAGTGGCCACTTTTGTCTAAAATCCAAATATTCTATTATATTCAACTTTGCAGGAAGATAGCATCAAATGGTTTGAACTGGCTTGGAAGGGACCTTAAAGTTCATCTTGTTCCAGTCCCAGCTATGAGACACCTTTCACTATCCCAGGTTGCCCCAAGCCCTACTGAACCTGGCCTTGTACACTTCCAAGGATAGGGCAGCTACAGCTTCTCTGGGCACCCTGTGCCAGGCCCTTCCCACCCTCACAGGGAGCAATTCTTTCCCAATATCCTATCTATTCCTGTCTTCTGGCACTGTGAAGCCATTCCCTCTTGTTCTCTTCCTCCATCCTTTTTCCCAAGTTCCTCTACAGCTTTCTGGGAGTCCTTTTAGCCTCTAGAAGAGCCTCTGAGGTCTCCTGGAGCCTCCTTTTCTCCAGGTGAACATGCACAGCTTTCCCAGCCTGGCTCCACAGCAGAGGAGCGAAGCCCTTGGAGGATGTTCTTGAAGATTAATGATCATAAAAATGTAACATTCACACCTCACTTCTCTTCTAATTAATGTGAAACATACTAGGAATTACTAAAGACATTCTGAAATAATACCTGATACTGATTGGATACCTGAGAACCTGTGTTCAAGGGAATTTCGACTTTTCTTTGGAATCTGGCAAAATATCTATGCTTGGCATAAAATAATTAAAAAGAAATCTAGTCCATCCTATGGGAATAACCCTTTCTTAAAATTTTTTTTATTCAGAGACAGGGAAAATACTCTGAACAATAGCTAAGCATGATAGATTTTGTTTCAAGAGATATCAAATGCCTACAGCTATACTTGACTCCAGCACAAAGTCTGTGTGTTCACTCCTTCTGAAAATTAGGCTCTTTGTTCTTTGCCTAGAGCAGTGACAATCTGGGTCTCAGAGGTAAAAACACACTGAACCATAAGTTGTGAGTGTAACAATATGCTTGGGTTTTTGCAAAGAAATTTTCAAGTCAAAAGAAAGAAGGAAGGAAAATTTGAAGTTTTAGAAATTGGTTTTGATTTAACACCACCTTCCAGATTTTAAAATCTTATACTTTTTTTCTTTTTGAGTCAGTATTCCTATGGGGACATCTCTCACTGTTTTCTATCCTAATAGAAATTGAGTAAAAAATGCTTTGCTCTTCTTTTTAAGTTGTTAATAAGAAAGCATTCTCATGCAGGAAATGGGAAATGGACAGTTCTTTTCTTTTTCAGGAACTTGTGAATGTTTAAGAATGAAAGAGTAGCAGAAAAAAAAAAAAAACAAGCCTGATGCCAGATCCCTCAGATCTCACATAAATAAATGTTTTGATTTTTCATCTGTTCCACACACATCTTTCTGAAGTCTCTGAACTTCCCTGTGAAGCAACTTGCATTTGTTTAAGTGTCTGTTATTTAAAAGGCAAGAATTTACTTTCCCTAGAGATGTTATGGATGTATTCAAAATTACATTTTTGCAGTGAAAAGTCTCTTCTCTGTGCACACATAGGGGAAGCACATCTGTTCACAAGGAAATATTGATTGGAAAGCAGCATTCACCCTCTGAGTGTTGTTACCTGTGAAATTCCCACCAGGAGTCATCTGCTAGAAGCTGTTGGTTGGCAGCAGTGCCTCTTCGGCATGATCCTTCTCTGAAGGTCACGCTTATATCACATTTTAAATAGGGCAGGGTGCGAGGGTCAAATCAATTGTGTTTCAGCTATATCCTGGTTTATCTGTAAGGTTAATCTGTGTGTTCCAGCTCCTTATCTCCTCCAAGAATTTCTGTCTTTAGTATCCACTGGGGGTTTGGTGTCTCTGTGCATAAAGTACAAATCACTCTCAATAACGCAAAATTGCATACTTTAGGCACTTAAATTTGTTCTAAACCTAAGGAGATGTTCCAGGAGAGAATTTGGTGTTTCACTCGGTCATTCAAGCTGTGTCAACTGGATAATTTCAATGACTGGAAGAAAACAGACTGGAACTTTGCTAAGAACACAAAGTTGGGAAATAACTAACTGACCCACTGGTCAAGTGTGATGTCTTAGGGATACTTAGAATAGTAGAAATCAATACTTTTATTAAATTATGGCAAGCATCACACTGGTTTCAAGTAGTAGTTACTCTTGCTAAAACAGAGCAATTAGTGTCATTTGGTTAACTTTGATGGTGCTCTTATTATATAACCTGTCTTTCCCATAGTAAATGCAATAGCTTTTAAATATGTTTCTGTAAACTAAATGAATTGAACATTTCGGTGGGGATCTGGTAGAATGAATGGAAATTCAGAATATTCTGGTTGGTTTGTTAATTACTTGATAGTTACATTAAACTGAGTGGAAAAGTGGATGGTGCTCAGAAGAATAAGCTGAAAGTACTCTTCCAACTCCAAGATAGCATGTCAATTTAGGTTTTATAGGATTTCTCATTTAAATAATTATATGTGCTAAATGTTGCTGTCTGACATTTTATAAAATCAAATGAGCCTAATATAGAAGACATATTTGAAAACATCTTTGTTGGAGCTGGCTGGAAATTTCAACAACTTTTTTTGATCATAAATGGCAATTTCATAAAATACAAAATGTTTTCAGAAAGTCTAAGCCATTTTTTAGCAAAGTGAAGTTAAAATAACACCTTCAGAATTTCTTTCTTGTAATGGTTATTAAGACAAACCAAGAACCTGTTCAGATGACTTATTAATTCCAGTTCAGGCTTCTCATACTGATTTGAATTTTGAAATTACTGGATTACCTCTGGAACACAGGTTTGATTGTATGACCTTTTTAAACAAAAATGTTCAATATTTCATTTTGCTCTTTTCTGAAATAAAGAGTCTATTTGACTCAAATTGAAGACTTTGAATTTTGCTTCTGGTCTCAGTGGTTCTTTTTTCCTGATGTTCCTTCTTATAGTAGAATAGTCCAGATTTCATGTTCAAGCCCACTCAGCTTTTCAAAGTTTGGGTTTGGACTGTGTTTGAGAACTGTTGAAATATTTATACATTTTTGTTGAGAGCTGGATGATCCCAAACCTGTGTGAAAGATTTTGCACTGACCATGAATAGATCTAGACTAGGCAGATACATGAGGTGATTTTACTGTTCACAATTTACATGAAATGCAAGTTGCCCTTGATATTAGTGAGCAGTTCATCAGTGTTCCAGCAACATTGAAATTCTTTATTTGATGCTTTGATGGTAGTGCCTGCATTACGCATGTAATGGGTGAGAAAAGGTGATGGACATTCCTGTCCCTGCAGGAGCCATTCTATTTCTTTCTCCCTGTGCCTCCTCAGTGGACTTGCAGCCTCCAGGATGGGACAGGGAACTCTTAAACTTTTGTACCTCAGCAGTGAGAGCTGACTTGCTCCACGACAGCTGCAGTCTAGCACAAACTAAACAGATAATAGAAATTGAAAAACTTTCACTTATAAACTGAATTTCCTAACAGCTTTTAGTTTCTTTAATTGCTTGTCATGGTTACAAGGATAGCTTTAATATAAGTATTATGAATGAAACATGAGATTCTTTTATTTCAGTAGTGTCTTCAAACTCACT
Source organism: Regulus satrapa (assembly GCA_013396955.1). Classification (NCBI taxonomy): domain Eukaryota; kingdom Metazoa; phylum Chordata; class Aves; order Passeriformes; family Regulidae; genus Regulus; species Regulus satrapa. The sequence continues at coordinate 63,554 of VWZN01014884.1, forward strand.
TAGAGTTTCCTTCTTGTAGAATGAGTGATGGAATGTCTTGTTGAGAACTGGACTGACACAGGAATTGTAGTTCAGAAGAAATAGCATAGATTTTAAAAGCATGTGGCTCTTGTTATGTGGCCAGAAAGAGGTGAGCACATTTTAAATGTCTGTAAAATTCTCTTGAGTAACAGATGATGCACAGTGTCACTTGTAGACATTAGGGCAACTTCCTATATTGAAAATGTTTTCTTTAGTATTTCCTCACCCTGCTTTAGATTCCATTGTCCTTTCCATTAAAATGTGCTCTTTATTGCAAAGATTTTGCTGTGTGATTGAAACTATTTCCTGGTAAGAAAACTGTAGCCACCTCTAAGTCCTATGCAAGAGCAAGGAAGAAATTATTATGCTTTAAAAAAAAGTCACTTGTCCCATAAGTACCTCTCTGCACTGGAGTATGAGTAGTTTGGGATTGAAGTAAATAAGTAACATCAATCATTTGAAGAGAAGACAAATTTATAGCAGTTTTTTCCAAAGCAGCTAAGGATTGGAGCAGCAATTCCCGAAGTTCTCTGCTAAGAAAATTTAGAGGGATGTTCCTAGAGTGTATTTGGCTCTATATTCCAATACATATAGATACATATAGAATATATTCCAGTTTCTCAATAGTCAACATTAAAAGCCCTGGCTATGAGTTACAGTCTTTAAATATGCCACCAAAGTACAATTTATCTTTTGAATCTTATTTAGTACAGTGTGGCCTTATCCAACAGATGAAGATCATAGGAGATCTGATGATGGATCATCATCTTATGAGATTTGGTGGACAGATTCTGTATGAGCAACCAGGTCCTACATCCCCTCCCCCACTGATAAGATCTTTTTAGATTATATTTGCTTTTCTATGGAGACTCTTTCTCTTAGGCAGAAATTTTATTTCAACAGCACCTTGATCTCAAAATCTGAATTTTATATAATCCATTTATTCATATTTGACCAGGGATTATAAAAGCTGTATGCATACATTTTTCCACTGTAAATAAGTGTGACAGTAGGATAATTATATTCTTTAACATTCCAGCATATGTATTAAACCATCCATAACTGTGCACATTTTTGCCTGTATGTGAATGTCCCTGAACACTCGTTGGTTTGGGATTTGTAACAAATTTCTCTTCTATGCTAATGCAAAGCTTTGAAAGATCAGTATTGCAACAATTATCATCCCTGGCTTTAATGTAGTATCCTTAATCAGTCATAGCAGCCATCCTTAAATAGGGTGAGAAATATTCTATTTCACATTCTCTATTTTTAAAGTGAAAATTAAAATAAGAAACAGCCAGTCAGTAGACTACATAAACTTTATAAGCAAAGTCATGGGGTTTTAACTTGTCAAACTATTTCATACACCATATGTAGTCTAATTCAACATTTTCAGTGAGAGAATGGAATCATGTTTGATACTTTTTAACAAACATAATGGCTCTCCTTTAATGTTTCCATTACCACATTCTGTAGCATTTATATAGTAATTATTTTATGTATATTTATAAGTCTAAAGCCCAACAAGCATCCTTCCAGATGAAAATCAGAAGTGCAAAAATGACACTTGGTACTGTGTTCCTTTTGAGAAAGTATCTGCACCTCTTCCTTCATTCCACATTTTCCTTACAGCTTCCAGGCTTTCATTTAAAAATAACTTTCTCCTCCTTTCCTGCCAGGAAGTTATCAGCTATGCTTGTGTAAATCTGTGCTGACACATGTTAATTCAACCTTGCTGAGAACTTTCTACTTTTAAATGGCAGTGGCAGCAAATCCATAAACTCTAGAATTTACTGAGGGTACTTCAGTATTAAGATGCATTAGCACAGCCATAGCAAACCCTGATCCTGCAAATGGCCACAGTCAGGCTGGAGGTCTGAAGCAGGGACCAGGTTCTTATGAGGACAAAGCCTGAGGATTACCCCTCCTAAAATATCAGCATATTTATTTGAAGAGCGTAAAGATCTGCTGCTCATTGGAGCTTAATTCAGCTGTCAGGTCAGATATGAGCCACGTTGAAAGGTTTGGGGTCAGTTTTGAAAATGTGGAATAAGCTATTTAGCACCTTGTGCCAGCATTGGTGTCTCTGGTCCTGTAATAAGTGATTCTGGTCATGTGTAAGGTCAAAAAAAGCACTTGTGAGGAGTGGAAATGTCTATGAGGAGCATAAAAATGAGTGTGAATGATCACATAGATAAACAAATCTCACAAGCTGGCCTCCTGCCTGCCATGGGGTGCAAAGAAAGCAGATTTTAGTATCTGGTTAACAAAACTTTTAATCTAAGCACAACAAAGCTCTGGTTTATTTGCTGTTTCTCCTGGGCTGGGGGAGGTTGTTAAACAGAGAATCAAAACTTTCTCCCTCAGACTGAAACAAGCTGTACAGATGCCTTGAGTGATGTGGACAAAGAAAGGGGCGATTGGAACAGCTCTGCTTAGCCGGACACAGTCACTTGTTCTGGAGATGATTTTTTGTCCGTGGCTGCTGTACAGAGCCAAGCTTGGAAAGTCTTAGGAAAATTCAGTGTCCAGAAATATGTACAGGAGGTGGACATGTACATAGGTTTATTTACAGGAAGGGCTATGCACTGTGCTCTTAAAGAAAAAAAAAAGTTTTATTTCTTGTACATTGTGTACAAATATCATCTTCCTCACACAGTATTTCCTTGTGTAACAGTTTCCTTCATCAAAAGAAATATAATAGAATTTTTTTCCTCTATCCCTTGACCTCAGAAGAGCTATTTTATATCCTTTAAGGGTCTGTCACAGATTTTCACAAATTATGCTGAAAAAAGGTTAAATGTTTAGAGCAAGTAACACTTGAATTTGTTCTTCAGCCTTTTTGGGGATATAAATAAGTGTTCACCTTATGTCCTCATTTACTATCCTCAGAGGAAAAAAGTATTTTTTTCTTCAGTGGTATTGGTCCAGCCAGGGGAATGTCATTTAGCACCAAAGGATGTCAACATCACAGAGAATTTGCTAGTTTTATCTAGATTAATATAATCCTTGGTACTTGGTCCTAAATCATTGGTGACAGCTCATGGCAAAATGGGAAATATCACGAGGACCAGACCATGACACTTGCTCCAGCTTTCCCTTCAGAAATAGCACTTCTGATATATTTATCTTAATTAGCAGCAGCAGGAGGAAAAGGAAGAAATAGAGACAGAGAGAAATTCAATTGAGTTAGAGCAAGAGCATAATTAAAGAAGCAGTCACTGTACAGTTCCAAATGTAGATTTCTGACAACGAGAAAGAAAGGCAGCTCACTTACATGAAAGGCAGAAATGTAATGAAGTTTAATGAAATATTTGTCATATTTTTTCCTTTTCTAAGCATCAACTCTAAATGCCATCCCTGTATAGCTCATTCAGAAAAGCTCATGCTTCTTTATAGTAAAATCTTTCTATCAATGGAAAAAATAAGTAGCATCATTGCTGAGAGATGAAAGATGAATCGTTCAAGTTGTTTAAGCTGGAAATTACTTAAAAATTCAAATTAGAGGTGCGCAATTAAATATAAAATCTTTTTCTAGCTTGTTTGATTATTACCCTGTTTTCTGAGTGGTTGCATTGTCTTTACCTCTAGTAAATACCAGAGCAATGTGCTGAGTAACTCAGCAACACCTGTCTGGGCACCCCTAGTTTTACACTTCTAGAAATAAAATACTTTTTTTTTTTTTTTAATTAGTAGTATGCCCTTTATAATCTACCAGCTTATCACTAATGTTTATAAACATTTATAAAATTTAAAAACATCTGTATTTTTATTTAAATTGAAACCAGGAAATCTGCTGCTTCTGAGTATTTTTTTTTTCTTCAACAATTCTACGTGAATTTTGCTCATAAATTAGTGTTTTCTAATGGCTGGTGTTGTTTTCTGGGTTTTTGTAAACCCTGTTAAACTAATGGAACAGAACAAAAACTGTTGAAAATAGTGAAAAAGGTACTGGAGAGACTGGGGCTGAATGAACATTTATAGTGAGGAAACATATGAAATTTATAGAGGAGGAAATTTGGTCCAAATTGCTGGAGAAAAAGTGTGGTTTGGGCCTTTATAGAGGCAATAATGGAAAAACTCCAATAGTTCAAGACAAATTGATAAAAATTTTGGGAGAAGAAAGGGCCAAAGGACTCCACAATAATGGCCTTAAAAAATATCTTCTTTCATCTGTATTTTTTAATTGTTTATTCTGACAAATGCCAACACACAATTAGTACAGCATCTTTTTATGGGTTCTTATTCAACTAAGGGAATTTTATATACAAAAAGCACATTTGTGTGGATTGGAGGGGTAGCTCCCATGTATCATATGATAATTATGTGGCCAAAATATTAAAAACTCTGTAGGAAAACTAGAGACAGCTGAAGGCAAATGAGTGTGCAATAGTCCTGGTCATTCCAATATCTCTGCTCCCTGCCTAACTGGATTTTGGCTAGGACAGCAGCAATATTAAAGTCATCCTTTTTCCCTGCTGTGAGCTGCATCAGGTGCAGCTCTCCCTTATTGACAAGTATTTTATAATCTCAGATCTGCTCACTGCTATCTCTTTGGAGGTACTGTGCTTCTACTGAAGGCCAGCAGATAGATTTCTTCTTCTGTCACATTCTTAGGAAACAAAATATCCAGTCCAGCTTTACCTTGGAAGGCAGATATTCATTACAATTTATATGACAGAAGTGCACCTGCTGGCTGCAGAACCTGTCTCAAATTGAAATATGTAGCAATAATCTTTGTGAAAACTAAACTTTCCCTGGGAAAAAACAAAAACAAAAACAAAAACAAAAAACCGTACAAACCAGAGTGTATTTGAGAATTAAATTTATAAGAGAGAGATATTGAATTTTATATGTATTGTATATCAGAATTTAACAGCATATGTTAAATATTGCTGATTAGTGAACTGTGATTATTTAAAATCCCCCAATAAAATCATCCATTAAAAAAAGGGAAGAAAACCCCTAAAGATTGCAGAAATATTTGGTTGCTCTGTACTGACAGCTGGTTTTCACAGTCTTCAGTTTATGTGAGCAAAGGAGAAACTTCAGGCCCAAATGCTTCTTGAATTGAGTAGAATATTGTAGGTACTAGATTCAATATCTCAGTTGTTTTTAACACCTTGACTTGTGGGTTCACTTGGTGGGTGTGAACAGACAAACATTTTGAGAAAGCAACTCAATCTCCCTTCAAGTAATATCAAACTGAATTTGGCTAGCTTGCTAAAAATGTGTCTGTGGGTAATCCAGATAAACTGTGTTGTGACTCATTCTTAATCCCTCCTGAGGAAATACAGCTGTGGAAAGCCCATGGGTGACCCTGATGTTCCTGCAGTACCCCACACATCTGAGCTGCTCTGGACAGCCCTTAGCTGTTGTAAGTCAGGGTGAATATGGGCTTGGATGCCCCAACACGAGTTAAAAATCTGGGTTTTAGCCATTCTCTGGTTCCTTTCAGCTAAATTGTTCCATGAACTGGTGACGTAAATGTCACAATTCCAATCCAGCAAAATATATGTTCTGGGGATGAGAAGATCCTGAGACCAGTGGTGTCTTTGTTAAGGCTGAGGGAATTTTGATGCTGTGACTGAACTCTGTGGGTGGCAGCATATGTGGAGAGGAAATGTGGGGCTCTGCTGCTTTTCTTGGGTGCATTTCCCATGATTATTGGCAAATCCTGGATGCGTTCCTGGACAGAGCTCTCTCCAGCTGCAGGTGGGGGGATTTTGGACCATCTCTGGTGTGTTGAACCCACTACTCAGGTTGGGAGAGTCATTCTGTACCTGCCAATCCATAAAGCAGGTTTCTGTGCTCTGCACCTTTGGAATACATTAGAATGACATACTTAGATAATTATCCCACCTCAGTGTGTAACTGTGTTTAGAAATACTGAATACGTGTAAAAGAAAGAGTAGATGTTTTTGTGTATCCTTCCTGAAATATTTTTAATTTTCCAATCTGGCACTTTTTTGGCATTTCCTCTGAGAGATATCTTTCCTTTCCCATTAGAGTCCAGATAAGTGCTCTCCTTTCACTGAGCCAAGTGACTTTTTTGCATCTCAGTTTGAGATGAATGCATAAAAGAAGTTCTGCCATCTAGCAATTAGTTCAATGAAAAAATTGAAACCATCAAGATTTGTGACAGGACTTAAATTTTATGGGGCTTTATCTCAGTCTAAAACTCAAATAAGCTCTCATAGGGTTCATAAGTCTCATAACCTAATAGCTATGATTAAAATCTATTTTTCATTAGAATGTGCTCCTGTTAATAGCTGTAATTTTCTTTCTGTCGTGTTTCTCACTTTGGGCTCTTTTTTCTCTCTTTGAGTGAGATCTGAACACCTGTTCAGTCCTTCATCAGTTTGTTGTTTTTTTTCCTATAAGATGGTAATAAAGTCTTTATCTGAGTTCTGCAAATATCTAGAAGACAACAACTATATCTGTGTGTGCGTGTGTGTGTATGTGTGTGTTTTTAGTGCTAAAATATTTGCTCTCCTCTTTGGACATTTTATATTTTGGTTTCCTGTATTTGTTGCAATGAGTGACACAATTTAATTTGCTGGCAAGAGGATACTTCCACTAACACATACTAATCCAGAAATAGCTACAGGACCTGATGAATGAAAAATAACTGACATGACACAAAAATTTTCAGAAAGAGCCTTTAAAATAGAAAATTTGCTGATTAAATTAAAATTATTTGAAAAATATTTGTGATTTTTGAGAGCAGCAGAAAAGCGCCAAATGTTTTGTGTATTAAAGAGCATAACTGCAATTGCTTTCTGTAATAAGAGCAACTGCTCTTATGTATTAAAAACTATACACTCAGGATATCAAAAATAATGGTTTTTCAGGTCAGGGAAGAACTGGTCAAAGACGTACTCTCCAAAAAAGAGAAGTGCTAGGAAGTTGCTGCTGTAAAATTAATTTAATGGCTTACATCAGATTTTGGTGAAGCTGATATGATAATCCTAAATCATTCCTTTTCTAAAAATTTTATTTCATATAGCTGAATCCCCCATATGTCAGGCACAGCCCAACCAATTTCTTAGGTGACTATTTAAAATGGTCAGAACATGCTGACCTCTGTGTTCCCAGCACAGTCTGGATCTGCATCATCAACACTTATGTTATCAAACACCAAATCTGACACAAAAGGTAATGATTTAAACCATTCCCTTCTGTTATTGCATTAACATCTCAATTTACTTTATATTATTTTATTCTCTAACAGTTTTCCTATTTTTGAAACTAATGTGGTTTAGTTTAAATCTCTTTATTCTGGTTTTGTTTAAATGAGTAGTGTTGATACTTGATTTTAATTTCTTGGTGAAACTTCAGTATTTCTAGCTATAAGATTATTACAGTGTTTCAAGAATAACAAAAAAAGTTGATGCCATATTTCAGTATTATTTACTGTGACATTGTTCTAGTTTTAGTAGTATACCTATGCACTTGCCAGAACTACTTTCTTATTCCTTGCTGTGAGATAGGACCAGGAGAAAGAGCAAAACAGGCCCAAAACTTCAGAAGAACAAAGAAAACCTTTATTGACAAATTAAACTGGTTTATGGAAATCAGAATGAAACCTTTAAATCACTTCTCTTCCCCCTTAACACTCTTTTTCCTTTCCCACCAACACAACAATGTAG
>VWZN01014884.1:79349-115358 GCA_013396955.1 Regulus satrapa
TGTGGGGTGTTTGTGTCACATTTTCAGTGCTGTGCAATTTACTTTCTAGTTTTCTGAGTACATTTAGGAATATCACGGGCTTGATGATTGAAATTAAATGCCTTGAAGGGTATATTTTTAATGTGTCCTGAGATTTCACTTAATACAAAAGTTATCTATCAAAATATTTTATTAGGTTCTTACTGTGCCCTGTAGCCAGCTCCAGGACAGCAGGACAGTGATGGTCACTGATAGTCAGTGACAGGTTGTCATAAAATGAACATTACTTATAACAAATACCATAGGACAAGGGAATACTTCAAGCAGCAGAACATGAATCATAGCTTAAAATGTGGAGAGGGGATGTAACTTTTTCCTTAATCTGCTTTCATAGCTGGATCCTGTACTGGGAAAAGGACAGATGGACACACCCAGTATAGATGGAAGATCTGCATACATGCCTTGCGCTGCTCTCTGTTGCTTGCTGAGCCCAAAATTAGGTTAGAATTGCTTAGATAGGAGTGATGTGTGTAAAGACTTTTAGTGTGGAGTACAGTATCAGTACTTCGGCTTGTCTTCATCCCTGTGAATTGGTACAGTTTTGAGGATGAGATGCTGCACCTAAATTAACACCAAGAAAAAAAAAAAGGAAGTATGTTTTGGTTTATAGCTTTATTTGTGGCCTTATGTTATAGACTTGTAAGTGGAAAGAAATATAGTGAGGATGAATTTCAGGTCTCTGCTAGACTATTTAAAAATACAAATCTGCAGTACACAGTTTCTTCATAAGATTCAGCTGTTGTGGAAGGGGTTAGGATAATTTAGGTTTAATTGGATAATGTCTAGGTGAATAAGGTTTATTTTGAGTAGTGATTTGATATCTTCTACTGTATGAACCACTGAGAACCACTCTGCTCTCCTTTAATTATGAAAGAGACTTGATTTTGAGTTTAATAGTTCTGATTGGGAGTCCAGTTTGTGGTGGCTATAGATTATGCATCGGTCTTTCTCTTTTGTTGTAAAGAAAATTACGCCATGGTAAATCTTACAGCAAATATTTCACATTCCCAGTCCTACTGGGACCAGTGAAAGAAGCAAATATTTATTTTTCTTGCAAGACAGAGAGCAGCCATGCTGCTGGGGTGGATGAGGCAGTGACATGTACTCTGTGGTGTTTGTCATGTCCCAGGCTCCAGGGATCCAGGTACTGCTTGCTGAGTGAAGGCATTCTGTGATGAATTTGCCTGTTGCAAAGACGGAGGGATCATTTCCAAGAAAGCTGATCATTTCAGCACAGTTGATGTGGGTAGCTGTGCTGGAATTACAGGTAATAAAACAACAGCATATGTTTTAGCTTTCAGGGTTTGGGGACCAGGGATTCCTGTTTCAAGTTACCTTCAGGAGAATCTGCTTTTCCACTGCCTCAGGGAGAGCCCAGGGGTGTGACCAGGTAAAGTTTGCTTCTCTGAAACCCCCTCAAGGTGTCCCAACAAGTTCTATGTGCTCAGAATCCTTCATCCTTTAAAAATAAATAAACCCCAAAGAGGCCCTGTTGCAGTTCATAATGTGCACAGAAAACTTCCCTTCCATTTTTTGTCTGACTATGGCTCTTTTGGGGACTTGTAATGGTGTGAGGGCAGCATTGTTTCATTTTATTTGTCTGTTGTAAACTCTGGCATAGCTATTTCTGCACTGACATTTGAAGCAGAGAGAAAGTACATGTGATAATGTAGGTAGGATTATACTCTAAATAATGAGGATAGGCTGGTGTTCTGAAATTTTTCTCTTTGTGAGATTTGATGACCAAAACAGTCCAAGGAAGTCTGGTGAAGCTTTCATTACAGGAGGGCTGATTCCTTGGGAAGTAGGTTAAGGACTAAGATAATCTCTTCAGTGTGGAGTGAATTTGGACTTTCATTATTTCTTCAAAATATATTTTGTCACAACTTTCCTGTAAAATTATATGAGGTTTTTTCTGAAATTTATGATTTTTGAGGGTTTTACTGAGGTGTCAAGAGCACTCCTGCTTTCAGGTTCTCTATTTCAAACTATGCTTCTTTTCTCCCTGTTCTCCTCCCAAATCTTTCTGGTTGCCCCAATCTTCACCAAAAGACCAGTCTTTAAAATGCGGCCAAAGCCCAACTGTAAATTAAAAACTGGATCCCTGAAAGGAGAAACACACAACAACGAAAGGAAAAAGCTTCAAAACCTCCTAACCCAATCAACTAAACAAAAAACTTCACAACAACTACACACAACCAAAAATAAAAAGAAAACAAGCAAACAAACTCAATGATTCTACCCTACATTACTGGAGATGTTCTCTAACAATTTTCTGAGTTGAGGATTTTTTTACTCAATGTGGCTGAAAACACTAATTTGATTAAATTATGTTTTGGCTTTGTTTATTAAAGTTTTTAACTTATTTCAATGCTTTTTCTTCAAGTGAATAGCCTTCTGATGAATTATTGCTCATTTTTCTCTCTAAACTGAGGTTTGCTATGTTGCTCTGCTTTACCACCCCCTGGGTGTGAGCAGTTGCCTCAACATTTCCAGGGAATAAATTGATACAGTGAGAAATAAGTGTTTGCTCTTTCTGCTCTTCTGCTAAGAGTTGTACATTGAGATATGCACTTGATGTCCTTTCCTCATGCACCAACATTTGTCTATAGACTGATAAAACTGTGAAGTTTATCCATCCATTAAACTTTTCTACTCTGTCTAGATAAGTGGATTAATTTTTAAATTAGTGCAAATTTAAGATCCAAACACATATTTTCTCTTTATCTATCTTATCCATATTACTTATTTACTATGTTTATTACTGGAATTCAGTAATTCAAAGTATAAAAGAGATAGATAGGAGGAGGGAGAAAGAAAAAATTATACTGAAATTATTAACTATTACTTGTAAATGAATGTTTGTAGGAATTTGGACTGAACAAATATATGTAGGAAATAAGAAAAATTCAGCTTGAAAGAATATTTTTGATGCTTTTGGTAGAATAATTTTGTCAAGTTTCTTTAAAGTTTCAGGTGACATTTTAAAAAACATCCTTTGAATTTAATACAAACAAGCAACCCATCACTGGAAAAACTGATACTGTGTACGGAGAATTCAGGCTCTGGTCAGGCAATAGAGTGCACAGACTCCATCAATCAGAAGGCTAAATATGATGATTTATTAAGATCTACATGAAGAGCAGAGAATGCAGCAAACATACATGCAGGCAAGCAGGCAGGCAGACCAGACAGTGCAGACAGCAATGTTTGTCTGTCCAAAAACATCTCAGGTACCTTGATAGGACACTGAACATGCATTGGCTAACTTCTGTAAACATTACTATGTTATGGAGAATTCTCCCCAAATTCTCAAAACATCCCCCAGCCAAGTCTGGCTTATGCGGCAAATGATATGAATTGTGTTAAATAGATGTGCTTCTTACATAGAATTAACTATGCTTCTTAAATAGAGTAACATTATGTCAACACCAAATTCTCAACTCCCTTTAAATTTTAATAGATTTTTTTAGCAAATAAGTGAAGATCTGCACTGTGAAATATTAGAACAGATGCACTATTGCCTTGATTCTGCCTGCTCTTTGTGTGGGTTGAGTTAATATTATCTCTTTTCAGAGATTCTGATATTCGCTTAATATATTAATTTGTAGGTTTGAGGTACAAGATTGTTCATCTTTCATGCTGTCCTGCAGGCTGTTGTTTACTTCCTTTGGTGCTAAGGAATAACCATGCAAGTACAATGAGTGCATTGATTAACAATTTGAGTGTAAATTATCTATATTCTGAATTAAGTGGCTTGAAAAATACCTGAGAATAAGGGTTTGTTCCATTCCTCTTGCCAGAGCCTGACCTGTCCATCCCACAAATGCACCATGCACCTGCTTTCTCGCCCTCAGTTCCTAAGCAGGGAAGTCATAATAGAAACAGGGATAGCCTCCAGACACAAATTTATATATTAGGGAAATTTTTACATATTAAGGAAACATTATAATGTTTCTGAAGCAGAAGAGCTTAGGATAATGCAAGAGAAAGAAAGTTTCTCCTCTCTCTTTTCTCCCCTTTTTCTTTGCATTTTGGAAGAAACATACAAATAGAGCCGGTTCCCTCAGGATGTTAGCAGTTTCCAGAAGGTTCGAAGGTTCAAGAAAAGTATTCTCCTGCAGACTGGGTGGGTATTTGGGTGTTCATCAGTTCAGTCCAGAGCCAGTTAGGCACCACTTCCATCTGCAGATGGACCCTCCAAGTCCTTTCAGATCCTCCTGGAATACTCTGCTGCTAAAGCTGATGGTAATGAGCAATTACATAGTGCTTTGCAGGGGAAATCAGCAACATGATGTGCACTCCAGCTGGGGAATTTGAGGCTCAGGAGAGAAAAGTGGCTCTTAAAAGAGTTGGGAGTGAGGTCCAGATCTCTTGACTCCTTGCTCTGGGCTCTTCTTGAATTCTACCAGGTAAATAGACTTTAAATTGCTGCTACATCAACAAAGTCTTCTCAGATGTCTTACATCAGCACTCAGTGTGATATCAGAACTGGGATGTTTTATCAGCCTGCTTGTCTGGGATTCTTGAGCCCAGATGCATAATCCAGACAGCTGAAACAGCGGCTTCCTTAGAAAACATTATTTCACCCAACTGTTGCTCTACAATAGCAAAAACCAGGTTTTATTTCAGAAATCTTTAAAACCAAATGGACAAAATTTATCTGCAGCCTGACAGCCAAAATGCATTATTCTCAGGGTCCCTGCTGAACTATTACAATTAATCAGGTACCAAACCTTCATTATGCTAGCTCTAATAAACAAGAAATCCAGGCTCCTAGCACTGACAACATGAGTAAATAGAGCAGTACAATAAAATGGATTATGAAATTCTCCAAAAGATAGTAATATCAAATTAAACTGCATATATACCAAACCATTTCTTTTGGCTTTGAATTTTTTTATACAGAAGTATCACAACCAATTAACTGCTACATAGTAAACTGCAAGTGCCAGCAGCTGGGGGTAAAGCTTTGCTGTGTACCCCATTGGCAGTTCCATTAGTATTGATGGTGCTGTGGGAACAAATATCTCAGGGTAAATTAGGAGGTTTGGCTCAGACAACTTGCTTTTCTTGTTAGTTAGAGAAGACAAGCTGAGGCCATTTTGCCTAGGATTAGACTGTGACGTGATACAAGGCCTGAGTGTTAGGAAAATGCAAGGGAAATTAAGCAGGAATCAATAAGAAATGCATCCAGGGCACTGGTTAAAAATAATAGGAGTTAAGACACAGGTGGGCATGAGCATTTCAGTTCAAATATACATTGAAATAGAATAAAGAAACTGAAACTGTACCAGCTGGGAGCTGATAGGATCAAATAATTTGCAGTATGAGCTGGACATAATTTAGTAGCAGTGAACTAATCACCTGCTGAAGCCTTTATTTGTTTAGCACAAGTGAATGGAAGAGAATGCACCCAGGAGCATGGAGCTACTGAAAGACCTGGAGGTTGTGTTCATTTTAAATTCCTGAGAATTTATGGCAGTCACTTGAGAAATACAGCCATGTCTTCACAGCAAGAGGAAGAATAGGCTGCAGTTTTGAAAGGAGCATGGGCAGCTGAACAGCAATTCTGGTGGTATTTGGACACAGAGCTTCTTCCTCAGACTTTTTTGAAATTTCCATAGGGAAACTTCCTTAGGTTTATGGGATCCCTGAATTTAACCAAAGCAAAGAGAACAGCCTGAGGAGGAGATTCTTTTAAGTAAAAGCTGCTGGTGTGCACAGAAAAACTGCAGTTGTCTGTGAAGGCATTCCAGAGGCTGGGATAAGGCTATGCTGTCTGGTGCTCTCACAGGGCAGATTAGGAAGAGGGGGATTTATCTCTGTGTCTGACCTCAGCAATCCTTTTTGTCCAAAGGTAGTAGACTGAGCAGCAATGTATTTGTCTCTGGCATGGATATGAGGAAACTCATCTGTGTGTGTGCAGCAGCCAGGACAGGATGTAGGCACTAGCTCCAGATCCAAAACAGGACCTCTGCAACAGCACTGTGAGATTTGTTCACTAAATTTGGATTAGGCTCAACAGCTGCAAAGCCTTTGTGTTTGGCACTTGGGGAATATTAACTTTCTGCAGATGAGGGCTCTCACCTGGCAAATTAATTTTCACTTTTAACCTGATCCACCCTGTAAACAGTCTGGCTCTGGCTGAGGTACAGATCTCATCACTGTGGCTAGTGGATGCTCCTTGGCTGCTGCTTGTGCAGCCTGGTTCGGAATTTGTGCAAAAACTGCCTTACTGTGTATTTAATTACTGATGTGTTGGTAGGATGCATTTCTTTTGTTTCTCTCAGTGCATTCATATTTGTGTGATTTTGCTCCTCCCTTAACCTGTGTTGAGGGAGATGGTGATTACTCACCTAGACACCTCTTGTTTTGCATCTACCCTGTGCTCTTTCCAGAAATCTGTATTGCAATCTCTTCATGGAAGCAGAAAATGTTTACCCAGAAATGCAGAGCCTTCTCCAGAGCAATCTGAGAATTTTAGTAAATAGAAATAGGCATTATTTTTTGCATGCTACTGGTAACCAAGACATGCAGAAATCTAGTAGAATAAGAATTCTCTCTCTGAGTTTTGGGAAGTCTTCCTATTACCCTCCCCTTTTCCTTAGTAAATAGAAGTCTAGAGTACAATCTAATATTAGGATTAGCAGCTCAATGTAGTGCTCTGCACCTCAGCAGGCAAATAATCAAGGTCTTCTCACTTCTTGTGGCTGCATGCTAACTAACGCAAATAACTGAGCTCATAAATTAAATAGAGTTGGCCCTGCCAGAACTTCTTTACCTTGGCCCATTATTGCCTGCTCTTTTAAAGTCTAAGCATGATGGAAATTTCCATGTTCATAGGGTTCATATCAGGTGCTGATGTTGATATTCTGTCACACTCCAAAATCCTTCTTGCTCATTATATGCATAGGTGATGAGGGAACCTTTGAGTTTAATGTGAGCCTGCCCAAAACCCATGTCCACTGCATCCCATATACGATCATTTCACAACTCAGTTATCTTCTAATGTTTCTTGAATCTGTTACATGGAAATAGAAGATGGAAGATAAATGCAAAAGGATATGATGAGGATGCAAAAGGAAATTATAAGGATGCGCCTTATAAAGTTTTTTATGGTCTACTCAATAGCTCATGGAAGAGTTTGGTGTTGGAGTTTTTTGTTTGTTTTGTTTCTTTATTTGTTTGAGTTTTTCCCAAATACTAGCTATTTTTAGAGACCAGCTCTTTTGTGTTAGTTGTAAAAGAGACTCTAACAAATGGCCTGAAGAATGAGCGAGTCATAAAGTGACAAATTAGGGCATTAGGCTATTTTAGTTTGGTTTGGTTTTGGTTATTAAAAAAATAGAATGCCCCATATTAAAAGGGGATTGCCTGTTGTTTTCAAACTGGACATGGTAGAAAAGACTGCACTTCATCTTGCACAACCTCGTGAACACATCAGCAGCACAGGCTGAGTGTCAGCTCAGGTGAGTGGCTTGGGAGGGACTTTGTGCATATGCAGGAAAACCCATCACTCCCTTATCATGTTTTACCTAAGCCTCTGGACAGAAAAGCTTGGAAACTTTGTAGGGAAGACAGAGGCAGAAGTACCCCTTAAAAAAGTTATGAGCCCTGGAGAACATTCTCCTGACAGGTGATGAAACAGAATCCAGAGAGTTGTGAGTAGCTTCAGGAAGAGGAAAGTGTTTGAGTTTCTCCTTGAACTGGAATAGCAAGATTTTAGCTGACACTAGATAGCTTTAATCCACACACATCAAAGTAATTTCTAGATAAAGAGGGAGGTGGTTGGGCTTTTTGACTAAATACATCTTTCAGTCACTGCAATGAAGAAAAAATAGTGGAGAAATATGATGTACATGGGATTCAGTGCTAAGTTGTCCAGGCTTAGAGTTTCAGACATCAATTTAATCAGGAGAGTCAGAAGGAATATGCAGGACTGAAATAAAATAATAAATGGTTTCTAAGGAGGAAATGTAGGCAGATTGGAACTTAATAGATTTTCTGGAAGGACCTTTTTTCATATGTGACTTCTCTCTTCCTGGTCCAGGAGGAGCCATAACCATCCAAAGCAGCTCTTTCCCAGATCAAACCCTGTGAACTTGTTTCCCCAGTGTAAGGAAATAATAATTTAGTTGGCTGCAAGCTGGCAAGTCCTGAGTGAAGAAGTCTCTGTCTCCTGTAACAGCGGCAGTTACACTGCTGAAACCCTAGGCAGAACTCAGGTCTGGGCAGTGCAATGACATTGTCCTGTAGAAAAAGCACACAATATCTGGGAACTGAATCCATATGGTCACATATTCAGCCTTGAGTAATGGCCTTGGCAGATCTCAGATCTTAAATAGCAAAGTCTATGTGAGGATCTGGGAGAGGAAATTAGTGGGGAAGGCAGGCAGGCAGAAGGTTCAGCTCTGAAAAAGCTGTGCCCCACTGGTGGATGTCACATCAGGTGCTACTCTGCAGTCCAGGTCCTGCCCTGTGTGACTCTGGCACAGATACACATGGGGGAAGGTTGTTTGGATATTGCGTTGTGACTTGGAAGAAATGAATTTGATTGTTGGCTTTCCCATAGCTTCTTGGGTGAGTGTTGCTTATCCACTCTGGGCCTATGAAGGGTAGATTCAGATTTGTGCTGCTCAGCTGGAAGAGCTGTGTCCTCTTGAAATACAAGTTTACTACTAATTTCTCCTCTTTCTCTGCCAATCACAATGACAAGCCCAGAAGTGTTATGTTTATTATGGTGGTATTAAAGCTGCCAACCATGAACGAACGAGGCCCTTAAAGACTAGGAACAACACAAAAGGAGAGTAAAACTCTCTGTTTCCCATAGTATTCATTGTTTTAAGGGCTTGTCTAAAGCAGAAAGCTACTCTGGTGTCAGATAGGGAGTGAATAAACCCACGTAAACCAGTACAACTTCTTTGGGCTCCTCTGATGCCAGATTAAAAGCAATTTCTCTGGTTGTATTTTTTACTTTGTTTTCAACAAATGTACTTTTATGTAGGGTTTCTATCAAAGAAACATTGTAGATTATTCTCTTAATCTCCTAAATTTCAGTGTGTTGGGTAGCTGCTTTCTATTTATATACAACTATATGGATGTATTTTTATGCTCTGCATCCTTCCAGAGTTGACTGTGAACAAAATTATTCCATAAAATAGAGTCTGCAAAGAACTTGAGATCCTGGGAATGATACATGTTTTGTAAATGTGTGGCCAGTTGCTACAGTGGGGTTTTGTGATGTGTGAGACCAACAAGGTGAATCTCTCCTTTGTGCTGGAAAGTGGAGATGGAATGTAGGGAATGACAAGAAGTAGGTGGTACAGAAATAGGGTGAGAGGGGAAGGATGTGTCCTCCAGGGGTGCAGAATCAACATCATTAAAATTTCTCCAGTTAAAGATGGGGCCAAGAAGGTATTCTCATGCCATGATTGATGTAGAAACTGTTTGCTGAACCTGTCCTACAAATCTTCATCTTTATGGTCAGTGGTATAGATGGAGCTCCATCTATATTTTAATATAATGATATGACTGAAAACATGAACTTAAAGAATAGGGAGAAATTACTTTCTTACTTTCTTAGTATAAAGATATTATATCCAACCTAGTTCTGCAAATATTAGGAAGGAAATAGGTAAAGAGGAGGAAAATGTGCCATTTGATTTTTAATATACTGTGAACTGTTTGTAGGGAGAGAATAATTCATTCCAATGACTATTCTCTCATCCTTTACATATTCAGCTGCATCTGCTCCTAAGCACAATCCACAAACTGTTAGACTTAATTGTTTCTAAGCCTAGAACTATAAAAGGTGTATTTTAAAAAGCAAATCCAACAGTACATTAAATAACAACATTTTAATTAACTTGGGAATGCTTTCCCTTATTTATTGTGATTTATTTTTCCATTCTTACCTAGCTCTTAAGAGCAGAAGCTTATGGGTTCCCTATGGAATTCTGTTACTGTAGTGAAGTTGTTCATTGAAATTTGAACAGACAAAACCTTGAGGGTATCAGAAAGTTTTCTGCCAAAAATTTACTATTTCCAAGAATTAATGGAAACAACTACTCCAGTGTTCTGCTAACTGCTGTTCACTGTGGTTTTAATACCTCAATAACTTGATTCAGATTTTCAAGAGTCTGTAAAATTGTGTTCAAGATACTTGTGAGATGTTTGTTTAATTTCACAGAGTAAATATATTTAAATAATCCATAAGCACAATTAGGGAGCTTTATTTCTCTCCCTGAGATAAAGTTAAAGAACCTTCCCTGAGGGAAGCTCAGCTTCCACTGACCAATGGTGCTTCCAGGTAGCAAAGGCACAGGGAAATCTGACATTAAGACAGTAAAAAAGAGAATGATCCAGGAGGTGGGAATATAAATACTTTTCTCAAATTCCACCAAGTAGTCAACTCAAGTTATTTAATAAAGCACTAGGGAAGACATGGGTTTATAGCTGTCACATGGGAGGTTGAGATCAGAAGAAAATAGTCACATCTGTGTGGTTCCACAGGACAAATTCTTAGGGCTTCATTAATGGGGATTAATGAGCAGAAGACTCATTGTCCAGGCTGATCTGTGCCTCTAGATCCTGCATTTCAGGAGTTTATGCCAGACCCGATCTTCCTCCTATGGTCAACGGCATTGCAACCATCAATTATTTGTTATGTTCCTCATCTATAAAATATCTCTGTACTTCAAAGAATTAAGAGCTTATGAAATATCCTAGGCTGATAGTCTTAGAGGCTAAATTCTGTTTATTTGAGAAGTAGGTTGAGTTCCACTGAGAGTGCTTCTGGCACTCTACCTCCATGCTGTTGTCCCTGTACCCTCTCTTTGGGCAAGAAGTTTCCTCATCACCAATTTCCTTTCGTTTATTGCACCCCAGAAATGCTCAGCCAGACATCTTCTACCCACTGAGCATTGCTGCTTTACCTGAGCGAAAAACAAGAGCAGGTATAAATGACTGACTGAATTTCATTAATGACTAAATCTGTTCTACTTATCAGCAAGAAAAGTGCCTTACTTCCATTCATATTCCATCCTGTTTTAAGGAATTTCCTCTGTCATGCCCAATCTGACTGCACCAGAAGTTGAATTTTAAAGATCCAGGTTTGCAGACCACTGAAGAGCCCTCAAATGTTAATGAGTTTCAGTCATGGCCAGCCAATTGGAAGCAGCAGCCTCTGGGTGAAATGTTCAATATCCTCTTACCAAACCTCTGAGGCCTTCAGTCATATTGATGAATTTCTTTTCATGTTGCTTAGATATTAACTCTGCATACTAGGGAAGAAAAACATTAGGCATAGTCTGAGAGGAAAGAAAAATAGTTTTTAAAAATCAGGGGAGTATTAATAATTTTTATTAGCATTTCTAAATAATAATATAAGAAAATCTAAATTTTATGGAACTGTAAAAGAGGCCATCTGCAAAACATTAACAATCACAGACATTTTAAACTGAGATTAGATCCCTGGGGAAATCAACAGGAATTTACTACTATCTATTTAACTTGTTCTGTTTCATATGAGGCTATTCAAACAAAACTTGAAGCTAGATGCAGTATGCCTCAGACCAAAAAAATCACTCATCCTCTGATAATTTGCCCTATGACATAGAGCACATTGTATGAAAAATTTTAATGAGCATAAAATTGTATTTAGGAAGAAAATTAATCTGGGGCTTTATCATCTGCCAAAAATGAAGTTGAAGCTGTGATATTTACTTGGAAGCAAGGACATATAACTGATTTAGGGGGCAGGATTTGGTAAGCATCAATTTATACCTATAATCTGTACAGAAAATCATCTTCATTAAGTCTCCAGCTGATCACAGTATATTTGGAAGGGATTTTTTTCTACATAATGCAATTGCATCCGAAGAGTGGAGCAATTTTGAGGGTTAATATCAGGCATTGCCAGTTCTAACATGTGCCAACACTTACTTGCAGGAGAGAGCCTGATCCAAAGAAATGCATTTCTTCCCCCAAAATTCAGAAAGCAGTGCATCTCAAATGGAACTGTGCTTCTCTTTATTTTTATGAGCACTCTGAGGCATTACATGAACAATATGAATAAATAAGCCCCCTTCTGCTACAATTCTCCAAATGCACTGAATAAATGGCCATATCTCTTTCTAGAAGTTGAGCCTAAAAGGAAGAAGATCCTGCTACCACTCAGGTAATGGACTTCTTTTTTCACTGTAAGTGGAACTGGGCTGGTGTTTCTGGCATGCTGACAGACCATAATAAAGGTCATCACACTTGCTGTCTCCAAACACCCAGGGCCTTGAAGAGGAGTTTGAAGTGCACAGAAGGAAGCTTAAGAATTATGGCTTAAGAGAAATGTGTCTGCTAATAGTAATTTCTGATAAACACCAGGTGAAAACCAGTCCTGGTACTGCTGGGGGACAGGAAGAGCAGGGAAAGCTGTGTGCAATTTCCTAATTTCTGCTAATAAAATTAATCCTTGTGTCATGTGTGCTTTATCTGTGGACTTCTGGTAATAAAGATGCAAGTTCCACAGAAATAATTTTAAGGACAGGGAAATGAGTTAATTAATTCAAGTCCTTTGATAGAAACAGGAACTTGTTCTCCAGCTTCTGAACTCCTGTGTACCCCTGCAAAATAGTTTTCATTGCTTTCTGTGCTAATTTCTGCAGGGTCAAACTAAAACATTTTTTTACATTATAAACTTGGTTTTAAAAATGTTTATGTAGAGATTTTGTCCAGTATAGAAAGGAAAATGGTCTTTCATTTTATTTTTTATATATTCATATTCACATATATTTGCATATCTATGTAAATTTCCATTTTCAGGCTTCTTTTTAGTGAGCTTTATTTTGTTCTGAGTTGTTTAAGGCATTAAATAATCCATAATAAGTATTTTAATCCTGTGAGATATATTTGTGGCATGATCAGGGTGATGGTGGGGCTAAACATGTCATGCAATTAAATTATATTTAACAAAAGTCCTTTGGATTCATGGGCTTTGTGGATAGTCAATAGTGACTTGAAGATCTACATTACTTTATTCCTTCACTAGAGTGGGTATAAAAGGTGATTTAATAATATGTAGCTTGTTCTGTACTCTACCAATGTACTTTTCAAAGTCTGCAGTCAATGTTCTTTCTGATTCCAATTGTTTGTCACTGAATGTCATTTATTGCAGAAAAACTGATTGTTTTTTCAGAATGTTGATGGGAATGGTAACAGAGTTGGGAGTATGCTGCTAAAACATTTCTATTTTTCAACTAGCTCTGTCACAGAGCCAAGGACTGATTCTGATGTGTCTTCCCTCCTTCATTCTGCCAGGCCCCACATCAGACCCAAGGTCCTGGCCAGAGGGGAATCTGTAAAATTTGGCTAAATTTCGGGATGGAAAATTAAAGAATGAAAGAGGAATAAGAATTTCTTCCAAAATGTGAGATTCCAAATTTGTCCCAGCTCTCTGAGAGCTCGGCAGCAGAGACCAGGCAGGATGGAGAGGAGTAAAGGGGAACCTGTGGTTTCAAGCCACATTTATCCACTTAGCATAGGGAAAAAAAATAAATGGGAATTTTATTGAGGTCATACAGTCCCTGAGAGAGGTTCTCTGAATCTCTATTACAAGTTATTAAAGGCTATGATGTACCCCACAATTTCCAATATGAATAGTTACCTACCCAAACTGCTCTTGAGTGGAAGAATCTTCTGCAGGATTGAAAGCTCTT
Source organism: Regulus satrapa (assembly GCA_013396955.1). Classification (NCBI taxonomy): domain Eukaryota; kingdom Metazoa; phylum Chordata; class Aves; order Passeriformes; family Regulidae; genus Regulus; species Regulus satrapa. The sequence continues at coordinate 93,101 of VWZN01014884.1, forward strand.
GATCCACAAAAGAACCAAGAGCTTAGTGCCAGGGAGAGCGAAAATCAGCTTACAGTAATCACCAGAAGCCAGACAGGTAAATTTGTACATTTGCAAATGTCAAAATTAGTGGTAGTGGGGAACCTTTTAAAACAAATCTGTTTTCTCTTGCATGAAATGTAATAGGGGCTTCTTTTCCCAGTGAACAAAATTCCTGAGAAAAAACCAAAAGTTTTCTCTTTTGTCATATTATTATATATTATGTGGCATATTTTATTATATATAGTATTATATAATACATAATATATAATATATATTCTATCTATATTTATTATTATGTGGCATATTTTATGATGCCTGTATGAAGTCTGCCTACTTGGTTCTTCCTGTTTTCAAGCAATTAATCTTTTTTCTCTCTGGTTTTAAATTAGTTTGTTTATTGGGGCTCATATTTTGTCAGAGGGATATTTTGGCATGCTGCTGGGCTGAGGGAGATTATCCCAATTACATTTTACTGATAATTTGTGGTGTCTGACACCATCCATGTGAATACTTGTATGGGATGAAATGCTGCCTTTCATTTCTGTGTGATTTGGCTTTACTCACAGGTAATTTGTATGGAAATGATGAATTCCAAAGCAAGAGGTTTATTATGAAAATCAGCAACTAATGGAACGTTGATCAACACCTTAATCCCTTCAAATGTGAATACTCAGTGCTGGTGCTGGGTTCCAGCAACATGTGCTCATGTTTCTTCCGCCTTTACGGATAGCCTGTGAGAACTCCCTCAAATTCTGTGCCCCAAAAGGCACAGAATTTTGTAAGGGTGAACCTTCCTTATCTATATGAAGGTGAACTTTCCTATCATCTTCCTTATCTTCCTATTCTTTATCCTCTCTTTTATAGAGGACTTGTGAAAATAAGTCTCCAATTCTAGTCTGTGACAGCAAAGGTGCAAGAGGTATAATGTAAAAATATTATTTTCCTGGTTAAGTTTGGATGTTCCTGAGGATAATCCAGGTCATCTGCTGGGATTCAACATCCCTGTAGTGTGAGGTCCCAACAGGAGAACTAGCCTTTCCAGAATGAGACAGATAATTCATAGGAGTTCTAGGGGAGAGAGGATGTTGGAGACTAAATTATTGCATCTCTCTTAGTTTTTCCTCGCTGAGAGTACAATTTTAAATCAATGTATTATTTTTTAGAATATTATTGTTACCTGTTAGTTTCAGCAATCACACTTTAAATTTCCATATTGTTGTGACATCTCCTCTCTGGCCATAGCAGTTGCATGAATTAACTTGAGTGCTGTTGTTCAGCTTGATTACAAGGAAACTGAAATATGGTCCTCATGGGCACTATCTGTCACATTGCTGAAAACAAGACTATCATCATGCTCTGCTTGTTGCTTTAAAAGCCTTGCAGTTCATCCATCTCTGTGAGCTACCAAATGTCTGCCACTCCTGCCAGAGGCCTCTTGGAGTTACCCTGGTGTCCTGTGACATGGGAATTTTACTCTGTTCCAGCCTCCTAAGATTCCTACAATCTTTCCTCAAAATCTCAAATCCAGCCTTCTCCAAAATGAGATTTTTTTTTTTGTGCTTCATATAGGGAGGTGGGCACAAAGTGTAATTCACAGACTTTACATCTACAGGCACATGTTCCTGTCAGTTGTAAAGCATGACAAATTCATAATCCAATTGCTAGGGTAAAAAAATACATCTCCTGTAATCAATAATTCTTTTTATGCCTCAAAGTCCTGACATTTGTGAAACACACAAAGGTAAAAACAGGGGTGGAAATATTAATTTTTCAATGCACTGTGTCTTTTCAAAACTTCTGTGCCATTATTTCCTTTCTGGCCTCCTTGTGTCACCCTGAACATGGCCCTTTGTGCTTCTGCCTTCTATGCATTGTTTATTTAATACCTGTCCTCCTTTCACCTTTACAACAGAAGTGCCTATTTTAGGCTTCCTCAGAAGCTTTTTTCCAAGTGGTTTAAGCCATGTTATTTTTATGCCCTATTTTGGAAACTTATGACTCAAGAATTACTGAAGGTCTTAAGGAGTTAAAACATGAAATAATGTTCTCTTAGATTCTTTAGAGAAATAATTAGATTATTTATCTAAGATTCTATAGAGAAATAATTATTCTCTTAGATTTAAGGAGAAAATTGGTTACTATCAGCTGTAAGAGCATGCTTTTGCTTTTCAGCTGATACAGAATGCATGCACAGGCATAAGGTAATTATCAGAGATGGGCTCCAGAATCGAGGGACAGACTCGATACAAGTTAGCACTTTGGTCCTAATCCCAGAATCAAGAGACGACCCAATGTGGGTTAGCTACTTGTTCTTTTATTCCAACTTGTTCCAACTGTTAGCAAGAGCAGCAGACTTTTATCATAATCAGTACGTGACTAACAACAGTAATCTATTAGGTAAACAAAGAAAACACCCTCACACAGGTGCAAGGCCTTTGCAGCTAAATATTTCCTTGCTTGGTATTCTGTTTATACAAAGTCAGTTACAAGCTTCTTCTTCTCTCACGGTCTCAGGCCCTGTCAGTGGGCCTAAGCCACCTCAGAGTTGTGCAGAGCTAAACGTCTCCAACAGGTAATCTTATACTTTATCAGAAAAATTGCACTTTCTATATGTTTAGCTCTTTGTTTGATTAACTCCATTGGTTTTATAAAAGATCTTTTTGTTAAAGAGCACATAAGACTGAAACAACAGGTAAATTATTCTTTTTGTCTTATATCTCTGTTTTGAATAAAATTTTTCTTTCCTTTTCCATATCTGTTCTCTCCTTCCTCAATTAATAAGCCATGATTTAATCCCATCTCCAATCAGGCCCTCCTAGCATCATGTACATTATCTAGTTTTCAGGGTAGGACTGAGACCTGAACTGTGAGTGGCTTTTTTAAAGTGTTGACTAAATTGGTTGATTCAGATTGCCTTGAAGAACACATCTAAGGTGTTCATAAAATATGTCAGTGTATGTAATATACATAATGAAAAGAGATTTTTGCCTTCTAAATGCTAGGATTCCAGGAAATTAATATTTTACTGTGACCTGATTAGAAACCAACTCTCTTACAAAGAAGTTACAATTGAAACAATCTTTGAAATTCTTTATTCATTTCATATTTGGACTTTTCTATGTGAACTGCTTTCATTTTTGACTGTGTGTGGTTAATAATAGCTGGACAGACAGCAGCTGTCCAGTCCCATTTAGGGATTAGTGAGTAGTTCACAATTTAATTTTTACCAAATATTGTTGCTTTGTTTGTAAGCCCCTGAAAAAGGCTGTACCAAATGAAGTCACAATCTCCTCTCATATCCCTGCTTTCCATTTGGAAAAGGAGTAGCAGCAAGTAGTTGCTTCTCCTGTCTCTGAGTGTGTGTGTGTATGTGTGTGATGGTGCGCGTGTGCTGCCTGTTGGTCAGAAGGTGGAACAGGAAAATTCAAGATGCCCTGAGAGCATCTCAGTGTGTTTATCTCCAGGCTGTCCCCTAGATGTAGATTAATGCGTTTATGATGGATTTGTTCCCTCTTCCCATGCAGCCAGGGCTGCCCTGAGCAGCACTGGGCTCTGGAGTGGTGCTTGCTGGAGCTCTGTGAGCACAGTGACTCAGCCCTGCCTGTGAGGAGCAGGGCATGCTGACCTGCCAGGCTCCTGCAGCAGTGCTGGGGATGCTCCTCAAGGTCTCTAATGGTCCTATGTGTGGTGCCACTTGTCCCAAATCACACTGCCAGGCTGTGCTGGTCCAGCTGCTCCCTGGCTCTCCTGTTCACTGTGTTCATGCAGCCTGGGAAACAATTTTGTGTAGCTTGTATCTTTCTCCAGGCAGGAAAACAGGTCTCAGTCCCTCTGCTTCTTTCAAAACTCTCTTCATGCAGTGGCAGTGGCAATTCTGTTGTTGATAGAATTGGGGTTCATCTCAGATGGACCATTTGCATAGAGAATTAAACAGGGAGCCCATGGCAGTGTCTTTTCAATACATAACTTAAATATTGGTATTACTCTGAGCTCCTATTAAAATTTGCCATGCATTTAATATTAATTACCTACACTTATAGGGCTGACTGGTCCTTTTACAGGACTAACTTAATGTCTTGAAAGACCTTTCAGAAACAGCCAAGTTCTCTGTAAATCAGTATCTTCTAAAATGGCTTAAGTTGGATCTCTGTATAATTTTAAACACATATTCAGATGATGGTCCTCAGAAACTTGGGATTGTTTCTAATGATGTGCTCCTTTGTGCTTACTTAGAGAGTACTATAGAGAGATTGTATCAAACTGAAAAAAAAAAAAAGAAAAAAAAAGGTACATTTTTACAACCATTAGATAGTTTCAAAAAGCATAACAAAAGGTGAAATAAACCACAAAATGTTATATAATCCATAGGATAGTTTCTTATCCAGTCATGGTTGTTCACTTTAGAAAATATGTCCTTGATGTAGCAAAGAAACTAATATCTTGAGTTACATATTTTCATACTGAACCCTGTGCTTTAGTAGTTTTAAAAGTAACAAGTGAGGAGGAAAGAGATAATGAGTAAAAATGAATCCAGAGTACTTGGCTAAGTTTACATGCCTTGAGACATGCTTTTTTCCACACGAATAGGTAATCATAATATCCTGCTATGCAAAATGCTTTTTTTAAAGAGGAAAAGAACAAGAAAATAAAAACTTTGGGGGTACATTAAACTCGTGTTTGGTATATCAAGGTTTCAAGGCTAGCGATATGCAGAATTTGTCTTCATTATTCTTGCTTTCACGCTATATTCTGTGTCCTGTGACCAAATAATAGGAGTACATTTTACACACCATTATGCAGCAACATAAGAGCAGGGTATGCATTTTTTCTGAAAGCTTGTATATCCACTCTGCATTTTTTATTCCTTTTATGAACTACTCTGGGACATAAAAAATACACCTTATTCCCTTTATAGTTGTATAAATGCTGAAGGTTTAATTGTACAAATGGTCTATGTCCAAACACTTGATATCAAATCTACACAGCTTAATGAGGAGGTTGCTCTAAAGAACCAGATAAATATTTGAGAATGCTGATGCAAATTCAGCCTGTCCTTGTGTGCTGTGTCCAACCCCTGGGTATGCTGGCTTAGGGAAGACATCAGGATTAAAGCAGCAAAGCAGAAGTGCTCTGTGACAATTCAAATATATCCTGAGCCAATGGCATTCTTCAGTGAGTAAAAAAATTCTATTTTCTGTAGTAAGAAATCCATTTCACTAAATGACAGGAAATTGAGATCCATGGAAGCTTGACTTTCCCATCAATGCACTTTGTTCAAAGTTTGCAAAGTTGTTTTTAGAAAACACCTTTCATTACATTGTGGGAGAGAGAACTCATTGTGAGGAGTGTAGAGTAATAGCAAAATAAAATGCAGCGGATGTCCATTCTATTCAAGAAAGAAAGAAATAAATTTACTGTTTCCTGAGTTACAAAGTGTTCCCTGGAAATTTCTGTGGGAAATAACATGGGGGATATATTTTTTAATAGTTCTGGGTATTGAGTTGGCATTGGTTTTAAATGACAGGTTCTCTACAGGGAACAAATGTATAATAATTTGATTAGCTAATAGTTTTAATATTGATATGTTTCTGTGTAAAAAATGCTCTCCTATGAGTTATTTACATTATGGAATATACAAACTGCTGCAGGGGGGCTTTTTGTCTGCCTTTTTAAAAAAATGCATATTCTCATGCAAGCATTAACATAATTCATTTAAAGTGGGAGTGTAGCTAATCATTTTCATTTATAAGCCTTGCCAGTTTCAATGCTGTCAATGAATTTTGGTAAAACATAACTGATTTCAATTGTTTTACTGAGTAATTTGTATGTTCTTGTTAAAACAAGCAACTTTCACATGAAGAATCTGACCTTAGAATGGTTTATTTACTGTACTAAGCCATGAGGTGCAGTCCAGCAGCATGTGACAACTACCTAATGCAATAATTTATATGCACTTTATAGAAAGTTGCTTTTAAATTTTATTTTAATCAGGAGCAAAACAGAGCCTAGAAATAAACAGCTATTGGAAACATGAAGCAGTGAAACTTCCAGCTCCAACAGAAGCTCCCAGAAGGACTCCTTTTGATCTCATTCAGATCTAGGTTAAGGGTGTGGATGTGCAGTCAGAGTTCTTGGAAATCTTGTGATGCTCAAAATGACAATCCTGCTGCAACTCATTAATAAAAAAAAAATCAATTAATTTCCTCCTCAGGTAAAATATGTGGCATCCATACCCTGCAATTCAGAATTTACCCTGACATTTGATCTTTGGAGGAGAACCAAACTGCCCTGATTGTGAGCAGCGCTTTGCTATGGGGGCTAGGAACTTCAGTATCTCTATCATTTCAGTGCTGTTGATCAAATTTGTATAAATGAGCCAAGGAACTGAGACTGTATGAAAAAGCACAAAGGCATTTCAGATACATCAAACAGCAAAGAGTTTTCAAACTCTGGCTCATGAGGGGCCCTTGCAGTTCTTGGATTCAGCCTCTGTCTTCTCTCCACAGATTACAGCAGAGAAGTTGCTGAAATGTGGTACTGCTGTTTGAAAAAGAGGGGGGAAAAAGAAAAAAAAAAGATTTACCTGATTTTGCATACAGGTATGGGGATAAAGGTAGATGATGAAGTATTTTAGTGCTCTAGGTGAGGTTTCAGGGGGAATTGTGTTCTTCTTTCCTCCTTTTAACAATGCAGATCCAAACACATAATTCTGTTCCATAAGTGAGTTTAGCATGGCACATAATCTAACTAAAAAACCACAACACATCTATGATTTATTTAGCTGAGATCAAAGACATACAGCTGCAAAGAACCTAATGAAAATTTGATGATGCAGCAGGCAGGCTACATCTATTATTTAATTTGGAGGTTGTGATCTCATACAAAATTAGCTTCCAGATTTCTCTTGCACTCTTGGGCTGCAAATATTGTACTCCATCAATTTTTGTACTCCAATCAAAACTTGTACTCCATCATTTTGATATTGAGTTGAATCACCAAGATTTCACAGCAGATCCTTAGATATTTTATGCTGAATTTGCTGTCAGGAAAGAAGATAATAAATTCCGGCTTTGGATCAGCAGACACACATTTCTGACCTCCTGTTGCTCAGCACTTGGACAATTCAGCTTGTTTTACTTAAAGGACCAAGACTGACATAATTTTAAAACATGATTGATTGCTGAGGTGTGTCCAGGGTGGACACAGACCCTCACGGCCTACTGAAAATACCAATGAAGAAATAAGCTCTAGAAAATTTTGAGAAAAGCTATTAGATTTTTGAATTATTATAGTTCTTCCTTTTATGAAACAAAACAGCACAGAAATAAATCTAATGAAAGTACTTTTTTTTTTTTTTGTTTCTCATTTAAAATAAGAGAAATATTTTCCTTTCTGTTATCTTGTTGATAGAAGGTTGGGTAAGGAATTACTAAAATAATTTTAATAGAATTTTTTTTGCAAATCAGCCATATTATCTTTATTAAAATTAGAATGCTTTAGATTGATTTTTTGACTAGAATTTAACCTCAGTACGAGTTCTGGACATTGAACGTATTTTAGTCAATAGTTCTGATTTCTATATGTGAGTAGAGTGCATTCATATAAGCAACATTTGGCTCTAGTTTTATAGTAGCTATCCCAACCAATTTATCTAATTTGGCTGTGTGATGCTGAAGTCAAAGATAAGTAAGGTAAGTCCAAAAAGCACAGGGAGCTCTATGGAAAGTGACTTTCCATCCTCCCAGCGCCTCACACTCCAAGTTAAGCATGTGCTAATTGTCTCCCCACTCCTTGTATTTGTTGCCCACCTTCAAAATCATTACAGTTTTCATGTCAACTGTGCAACTCTGCAGCTTTCAGGGAGTGAGAACAGGAAAATCTTGCCTGTCCTATTTCAAATGGAGGCTTTCCCTTGTTCTTCTGCAGTCAGGAAAGTGATAGGATAACTGCAGAGAAAGGGGAGCAGCCTCTGAGCTTTGAGGAAGAGAATAAATGTAGGCTGAGAAATATTGATTCCACTTTCTTTAATGCCTTTAAACTTTGATCTGAAATGTGGTATAAAATACACATTCACACTTCCAAAATCCATGGGGTTTATTTGAGATTTGGTACCTTTGCTGAGTGCATCAAGGAATCTGGAGAAAATGTCTGTCCTTGGCTGTGTTCTGAGCTACTCTTCTGTATACCTAATTTCCTTTCTGCCCACTGAATATGTTGGCACTTCTCCTTTTTGAAAAACCCAGGGGTCTAATTGTGGCTTTCTTCAACTGAATAAAACATCAAAATCAAACCCAGAAGCTAAGTGATAGATTAAAAAAAAAAAAAAAATTAATAAATATGGTAGAAAGAAAGCACTTAAGGCTGCTATTTTTATTTCACTACTGAGAATTTACCTATAATTTATAATGAACAGAATAAAAAATTAATTAATTGTATCACTAACAACAAATTTCAGATTCACCTGCATGAATTTGGATGTTCTTGGAAGGTCATTGGGTTCTTGGTGTTAAATGTGTCAAACTCCAGCAGAAGCTAGCATGGCCCAATAAAAGCTGTGGGTCTGAGCAGAATTTTGATAATTGGAAGATTGATTGTTTCTAAGTTATTCTACTGCTGGTGAAATATCATGCAAATTATTGAAATGAGAGATTTTAATAATGCAGCATGGGTGTAAGATGATATATACCTTTGATTATTGCTCTGTTTAGGTTTTTAGTATAAACTTTAATCAAAGAAAAAAAATCAGTTATTGAAAGGAAGAAGAATGTAATCCAAATCTCTGGGGAGTTACAACAGTTAATTTGATTTCAAGTACTGTAGCTCCATTCTCAATAGTGTTCATTTTCTTTGCAGGATTACAGTTGTTTAGTTTCATTAGCCTTAATGTACAGGGTCAGCTTTTCAATTATACTGCATTAGGCTGCTGCTCTCTTCTGCTTCATTCCTTCCCTTATTGCTGTGTGGCCTCCCTCATGGCAACGACCCTGCCTTGGCAGAGGTCACTTGTCATTGCCACCAGAGAGCTGCCATTGGAACTGCCAGTCAAGATCTTCCTAATGATTCCTGCCTTCCTCCCAAGCCTCCAAAGTGTCTCTGAGAAGGCAAAGCTCTGCCTCTGACTCTCAAAAAAACAAGCTGAAGCTCCTTTATTCTTGTTAAAAACTGTGTTTACCAATAAATTGAGCCTTGGGGGAAAAAAGAAAAAAAAAAAAGCCCTAGAAGGACTTTAGTTGGCAGCACTCACTGTGACTGCAGAAAGTAATCAGTAGCCCATCAGGGTTTATTTTAAATTTCAGATTAAGAAAAAAAAAATTATGGGTGATGCGGGCTAAATTTATATTCTAAGGGAAAAGTTTTCTATGTTGGGAAGGAGAGATTCTTGAGCAGGGAAGGCTGTTAGGTTGTATTTGCATTGGATGAATGCCTTTCTTTCTCAGTGACTAAAATTTCAGCTTGCAGATATTGGTGATGTTTGTGTCTAGAAAAGCAAACGTTAATGAATTTAGTTTAAGATCAGAGTTGCTAAATGTAAGTGGACTTGGGTAACAAATATAAGTGCTTATTATTGCTTCCTGCATAAAGAAATTTGCTAAAATAATTGACTTTTCTCATTTTAAACTCATTGGCATTTGATTTTGATGAGTTCAGGTAGAAAAGCACCAAGTACTTCACCAGATTTTGATAAGAGTTTCAAATCTGGTGCATTCATTGGCTTTTAATTGTGAGAGCATCTTCCTGGTGGAAATAAGCTCTTTTTTGCAGTGGAGAAAGAAGCAATGGATGAATTTGGCCATCACTTTTGTATGTCTGGATTAAAAACAAAACAATGTGATAAAATGCACACCAGATTTTCCACTCAACTTTACCCTTAAATTTCCACATCCTTGAAAGAAGCAAAGCATTCCAGCAATATAACTGAGAGTAAACACAGGCAGTGATGGGGAGAAGTTACAGAAGTGCTGCAGAAGTGCCAACCTCTAGAGACAACATTTAGTTTACCCTGTTTTAAAAATGTGTCAATGTTGTTTCTCTTTCAAAGAAACACACACAACGCTTGAATGAACCTGACATCTCTTGGAGCTGACCCTATTAATTATTTTTGACTTACTGTGTGCTATACATCCACAGGGATTTGCAGAGAACCAAATACACTATTGTCAAGGGCTTTTATTCCTTCTGTATATTTCCTGGTGTGTATTAGAGAGTATACAGGTATGGCTAATAGCAGGTGCTGTGTGACAGGTTTGGAGATATAAATGCATCTGTCTTGAGTGGGGGAAAACATGCAGAGCAGATTAGGAAAATGCATTGTAAGTTTTTGTCTGCACAGCTCAAAAATTCAGACATCTTGTAGACTACTAGGCACAGTACCTAATTTTTCTGCAGATCCTAAAATGGATGATTTCTAAGGACAAGTTCCAAGCCTAGAATATAGTCTCAACAGGGAAGACCAAATCTTGATCTCAACTACACAAAAAATACATTTGAATTCCTGAACTAAATGTTCAAGGCTTGTTCTGCATCAACATGGCACAACTGAGAGCAGCTTCCCTACCTGTGCATTTGCTCTTTGGGGACCACTGATAATTGAGAAGGTGGGGAAGGGAACGCCTTGTTAGGTTCAGGGTGAAGGGAAAGGTAGGAACATTTGGTGCACATAATGAATTGAGGAGAAATATGAAGACAGATGCTGAGGAAATTAATTATTTTCCTGATTCTTTTGCAGTTATTCATGGGAGAAAAAATGGGAAGTGTAGGAAGAAATACAAGAGGAAGAAGGTAAAATAATAAAAATATGCCTTAGTGCAATGAAAAGCCATTTCCTCTTCGCCCACACATGCACAGATTTTAAGTACAGAATATATTGTTTCACATAGCAAAAAAATATGAGAGGACAGAGAACAAAATAAGGGGATTTGTGGTTTGTGGTTGTTTTTCTCTTTGGTTGGGGTTTTTGGTTTGGCTGGTTTTTTTTTGGTTTTTTTTTTTTTGTTTTTTTTTTTTTTGAGGGTTGTTTTTGATAGGTTTTTTTGTTGTTGTTTGATTGATTTTTTGCGTTTTTTGTTTATTTGGTTTTTTTTTTTGGTTTTGGGGTTTCCTTAAGATAAATCCATAACTTTTCAATTTTGTTTTTTTATCAGAAATCCAGCTGAGTTCTGTGGCTCCATGACAAGAGACAGCTGTACCTAGGATGGTTTTGATTCCAAGGCAGAACCAAATCCTGCCTGCATGGGAAGACTTGGTATAGAAGGTGACCAAAAATTATTGAAAATTCAGACATGAGTTATTTGCCTAATCATTGTCAGATAGGATTTCTCTTGCAAGACTGAATTTAAAAGAGAGTAAGGGAACATCATTGCCCTGATTGATCAATATTTAGCTCTGTAATATCTGCGCTGTAAAAAAAAAAAAAGTTCTACTAATTCAGTTGACAAGTCTTGATATACCTGTGCGACTATTGTCAGTTGTCAGGAATGTGGGAGTGTCAGTATAAATGTCCTGGAAAAAGATTGACTCCTAGAGCAATATACTCTTGCAATACAGGCTGCAATTTGGCACTCTGTTCTCTGTGAATAATCTCTAATAATAGTTTTTTATTTGAATCTGATTTCAGTGTTGGTTGACTCTTTTTAATTGTTCTTTTTTTCCTGAAAGTACCATTTCCATCTCTAACAGTGACACAAACAACTGATTGCTCTAAGCGGAGCTGCTACCTCTGCTCAGGGTTACCTGTAGGGTAATTTGGCTGAGCCAGATTTTGAACCTCCTGAAAGCAGCAGAGATCAATGAAAATTGAACGCAACTGGAAGGAAAACACAGATTTTTTTTAGTGGGATCTTGCTAGTCAACTTGAGGAAAGAGAAATGGTGTTGGAGTCATTGCAGTGTTGAATCCATGGATTCCTGCGTGCTATGATGCAGGAGGAGACACCACTGTGCAGGATGGTCCCACAGTGGATCCACTAATTCACGCTGTTTTCAATGACACAGGGAGGTAACTGAAGCACAGCTGAGTAAATCAGAATCTCTGTTTTCCACTGTATATTTTTATTAAGCTCCACAGAGTAGCCCAGTATTTAGCCACTTTTGTCAACATCTGCAACCTGTTAAACTGTTGTGGTCCAGGATGAAGCTGATATTGAGTACAGAGCAGGGAGGAGCTCCAGACAAATGGACACATCTGGGTTGTAGTTCTTCAATTAATTGCCTTTTTGTTTTGCCAAGCTTTGAAATAGAGGAGGTTCCATCAATAACTTTTCACCTAAAAAGTGATGGTAAATGGAGAAGGAGAGTTCTAAAGAGGCACGTTTGAAATGTTGGAATTAGAGGAGTGTTGTGATTTAAATGAAGTCTAGTTTTCATGGCTGGGAGGTGTGGAGGGGGTGTGTGGGGTGTGTGTGTGTGTGAAGTGGTTCCCTTTGGGGAACCTGATGGAGCCAAAGAGCTGGCTGGTTTTGAAGGGCAAATCAACTGGTTAAATTGGGAATTGACACCCGGTTGGACCACTTGAAGGAGTTAAATACGCCCCTGTGGAAAAAGCACTTTTAAAAACAAAGGAAGCCCAGGAAACTCTTCTTGTCTTACGGCTTTAAAAGAAGTGGTTGTCGGACCTTGCGAGGTCGTTCACGATAGGCTCTGCCTGGCCGGGCCCAGGCCCCGAGAGGACCCAGCTCGGCTTACAGTTTGGCTGTTTGTGATTTCTGCCACCCCGGGCCATGTATCTGGAACTCTCCCTGCACTGCGGGTGGCCGCATGGCCGGCACTACTCGGCCGAGATCTGCGCGGCCTGGGCAGTGGCACTCGGCTGCAGCTATCTCGGCGTGGCTCGAAAATGAACTTTCTTTACTCTGCTGGGATTAGCGCCAGGAGCGGCCCCACGGCCGGCGCCATCTCAGACCAGGAACGGCCATGTGGTGGGCCGGGCCCATGCGGCCAGAATTGGAGCGGTAACCGCTATGTCAGTATGACTCGAAGTAGGCTTTGTTTACTTACCATCTTTTAGCCAGTTATGCTGCGGACTGAAAGACAAGAACAGCAGTTCTTTTTTCTTTCAGCGGTTTTTCTTTCTTTCTCCCGGCGCCCCGCATGAAGAAAAGGCCCAGTGCCAACGGCGACCCCATGATTCAGCTGAGAGAGGCACGACGAGTGATCTCTCCGATGCAAAGCTGGCGTAAGATCAACTCTTTTTTCAGTGCTGTGAGACTCTGTAAAAAGTGTTGCAGTTGATAAAGTTTGAGAACAAATGAGCCTATGAATGCCAGTTCTCTTCCAAATTAAGAAAAGGTGAAGACACTTAGAGACAACAACATGGGACTCTGAGGTCAGTCAAGAAGGAGTCAAATTCTAGGTGAGAGGAATTTGAGGAGATGCTTTAGTTGAGGGCTGAAAATTTATTGGAAAACTATAGTGAAGATATAGTTAATACATCAGACTTCTTTTTCCCTGTGACTCATAAAATGCATTTGGGGGGATTGCAGCATTCTAATCACAGGCGTGAACAGAGGCACCAGTGCTAAATCAAGCAGATGCTGAGGTAATTTTGATTCAATGTAAAATTTGAACAGAGGGAGATGAGAGTTGCCCTAGTGATAGTAGTAGAAAAGCTTCTATTCCTGGTGATGGATGAAGAGAAATTTTGTTTTATGCTAGGACAGCTAATCCTTAAAATAGCACCCCAATAAGTTGGCATGACCCTTGAAAGCAGCTGTGGTATAGCTGCAAGGTATGGGAGGAGCTTTGCACACTTCGAGCAGATTTTCCTTTCTGGGGCGCTGATTTGCTGTGACATTAATGCCACAAGACAACTGTTTCTTGCGAAGAAGTCTTCATAGCATGACAAGAGAAACTCTTCTCCTAAGTGAACTGAAGAAAGACTATTCTAAAAGTGGCAAACTGACTGAAAGTCTCCGGTTTTGTCTTCTTATGTTGTCAGTGGGAATGAAAAGAAGATAGGGAGGGAAGAAAAGTATTCTGATTTTTTATTTTCTTTTTTTCTTCTTAGTTCTGTTAATAACATTTTCTTTTTACCCATTAAAGTTTGTGCCTTTTTTCCCTCCTTCTCCTAATGCTTATCTCACATCAGGAAAATGAGTAAATATATTCTAGTGGGTGCACTGGTGTTTAGCCAGCACTTAACCCAACTACATAATTAGTGCATTGGCTGGTAAATAGAACCAAATTTGCACACTCAAACCACCACAAGGTGGGCTCCTCTCTGAATCCAGATAAGTCTTTACAAAAGCCACTCATAAAAAATTAGCCATAAAGAGGATGGTGGAGATAGTTATCAAACTGCTTCCCACCTGAAAAGGGATCTTAGCCAGATTATAAATTCCTTTGAAACTTTCATATACTTGAGACTTTTTGTCACACACTTGTCATAATTGTTGATTCTTTTTAAACCAAGAAGATACCAGAAAAATGTTGTCAATAATACTGTGTGAATCATTGGGTGATTTTTGTAAGTTCAGCATCTTCTTTTAAATCAAATAAGCTTGGCAGAAAACAATTACTTGTATTTTTTATTTGCATTTTCCTGTTGGAATATAACAATCCCCTCTTTTTACCAAAGGTAAAAAGCTATGAAATGTGGTATTGTGCTTGGGATTTATTTAATACTTTATTTAGGTACATTTTAAAATTTAAATTAATTTTTAAGTGTAGTGGGGATTTAAAAAATGTTTTTGATGTTGCTTCAGCTGCAGGAGGTTGAAGAAAACCAAAATAATTTTTGACAGTGAAACGTGCATTTTTCAGCTGAAGGCACAGACTGAATGAACAGTGTCAGACCCTGATCCTTTGTGCACGTCATTTTTGATTTTAGACACAGTCCTGCTCTCTGCTAATGGAATTTTTGTAGGTTTGATATTCCTGTCTTCCAGGAGTGACTCTAAAAACACATAGAAGATTAGCAGTATGTGTTGGTGGGTTAACACAAAGAGATGGTTCTGTTTTCATCCCTGGGTATTGAAGGATGGGTGTCATCCTGAACACCTCACCAGGAATAGAAAGCAGGGACAGCAAGGTCTTGTAGCCTTATTCCATACACAAAGGGGAAAACCAGACCAATCCAAAAATTCGGCCTAATCCAAAATGTCTCTGCCTTCTTTCCTGAGAATGACTGCTTGGAGATGGACTGTATATCCTATAAGCAGGACCCACTGGCCTCTGGTGATTTCCATGGCAGGGCAGACTCATGGCTGGACATCCTTTCTTCCTTCCATGCCTCTGCCCTCATAATTTCTGCAATTATGAAACAAATTCTCCTCACATATGCTGAGTCCAGTGCCTTGAATGCAGGAGACTTAAAATGTATCAGCAATGGATATGGATATAATGGAGTTTTTTGAAAGGTAGAAAAAACCTTCTTTCACTCTGTAGCAAACTTCTCCAATTAACTCATGAATAGCACATAATTAATAATCACCAGAAAATAACACTGGTTCAGTTTTTTAAATTTCACTGTTTTTTGCCTGCTTAATTTAATTTGCCTGCTATTATTATGCAGTAAGAAAAGGCAAACTGAGCCACAGGAAACAGCCCTGTAGAGTTGTCCTAAAATCATCAGAGTCTGGATCAGTTCTTTCCTCACTGACAAGGCAATTTTTCTTGCTGTCAACAGCTGCAAAAGAGTTTAATTTTATTGATTCTTTATTCATCTGTTTATGTTATTTGTACTCTGTAAGTGACTCTTCAATGAGAGTTTACTTTTTACAAGGCAATAGCATGTCACTAGTTTTCCCTGTGATGGATTTATTTCTCCTGATATAGATAAAATGGACTCCACCTGTGTTAAAAAATAATATGTAGATTTTTCTCAATAGTTTTTCCTCTAGCATATTGCTGTGCATGTTTTTGGTATTGGAATGTCATCAAGCCAGAAAAAGTTTGATGGAAAATATACAAACACCACCCCTGTCCACTCCCAAATTCCAGCCAGATAACTTCTGAAGTCAGGAAGGTATAGATAGAAATCGTTGGTCTTTTATAAAAAGTTGAATTGGACTGACTGGTAACTTCTGGTGCCACGGGAGCTGCTCATTTGTCTGAGCCTGAACTTTCATTTCTATTTTCCCTCATTTCCTGACAGTTTGGGATCCAATATCAGTTTGGGCAGCTTGTTGCAGAAGTTTTAGATCAGTAGGAGTAAAAAATGTGTTATTAGCTATAAGCTGGTCTTTCTTGGGAATTTTTTCTAAGTGGCTCATTCTTTAATTTGCACAAATAAGCTAATAGAAGAACCTAATCATTGGAATTCTAGCTTTCAATATAAAAACTTCTAATAAGTTGTGGACAGACAGCAGGACACCATGTTAAATCATCCTTCTGCAATCCTAACTAAGCTAGAAATACTCTCATTTCTAGATGAAAAAGAAAAATCTATAATACATTATCTTACAAAATGGGCTTTGAAACAACACTTAATATAAGAGTCAAAAAAATCTAAACTTATAGGAAATGGAAGAAGATAATTCATTGGAAGAAAGTATAGAAACTTCTTTTTGGTGCCATTGTTGAGTAAATTCTCAGTTTTCCTGTTGAATTCAGTAGACTTCCAACTACCCTGTAATTACCTGCCATTTTCATTATGCTTTTAATCAAAAATCTATTTAAGGTTTTTTTTTTTTGAGATAGTTCCTGCCCACACTTTGTTTTGAACTGGACAAACACAAGAAAGATAAGCAGCTAGAACATCAGAAAATATTTTAGTTCAGAACATCTTTTAAAAATATTAAAAGCAGCTAGATACTCAGAACTAATTTCTAGTCATCATTCCTCTTTTTCACTCCTTATTGTCCCACAAAATTCTGTTTTGTTGCTTTAAAGGAGGCATAAAATTGATTCTAAAAGTTGAGTGGAAATGGGTTTTTTTTTGTTGTAGATTTATAATGCAAATCCCTTATAGGTGGTAATTTACCTGTCTCTATATTACAGCCTGCAATTTCTGGTCAAAATCTTTGACTCCCTTAATTTTCCTCTATTTATCACCTCAGAAAACACTGGTGAGATCTTGCAGCCCTGTGGAGGCCATTCTTGGTTTATGAAAACCAGCTATGAGGCATGTCAGCTCAGACATGTGGACCGCTGTCCTCAGGTAGAAAAACTCAGAAATCTGACATCAGTGTATAAAGACATTTGAAGGAGAATTCCCTCAGCACTCAGGAAAACCTGAACATGATTGCAACTTTGGGGGGATACCTAAAACTTAAAGGCAGCCTAAAAATGCATTTTCATTACCCCAGAAAAGGAGAATAATTTCACTGAATATGTAAAAAGCAAGCTGGAGCTGTGCAAGTTTCTCAAATTAGTTTAGACTTCACATATTCCACCCCACCTTCTGTTTAACAAATGTATGCATAGATGACAGAAAAAAATGAAGTCTACAGGAAAAAAACCCCAAACCATGGGAATGAACTAATTCTCCTGTCAGTCAAGTAGTTATAAAACAAGCCAAGCATATACTGAAGGTGAATGTTAATGACTGAGGAGGCAGACAGATGGTCCAACTTTTCTTTAGGTGGTTCATCCTCCTTTATTATTCACAGAAAATTGTCTTTGATAAATGCATTCACTGTTGAAAAGATATTCAGGAAACATATGGGTCACCTTGTGATTGTGGTCAAGTAGAATACATTTGATAGATTTCTGTCACTATGATTTTATTGCAAATATGTGGTGGGGGGTTGATATTTTGGTGGGGATGTGTGTTTTGTTTTATCAGAGTTTATTACCGTGTTTCTTTGTTTCTTCACTTAAAAGCACAGTGTCATTCCCCAGGAACCCTTATTTGTATTGAAGTCTCATGTTCTCTCCACAGTGATGACATTTCCTCACTAAAATAATTACTGAGAGCTCCAGATCACTGCTGCAGGCACTGCCACCTTGGGGTGTGTTCAATGTGTCTGGGTCTTTCAGGAAATCCTTTTTCAGTAGCTCTGAGGGCTTAGCCAGCCTCAGTCATGTTTTCCAGGAGAAGGAGGAACTTATTTTTCCTGTGTTGACTAAGAATTAGGAAATCTTTATGTATAACTGACTGAAGGAAACCGAAAATTAGCTGGCTAGACACCAGCTGCTGATGCTGATACAGCCAAGGCTTTTCTTTACTCTGCAGGCAGGAACATATTGGTGTCTCAGGAAGGGAAGGCAGCTTGTCCCATGACAACTTTGCCTTCCAAGCCTCACCATGGCTGAGTTCTGGCTGCAGGTTTGGACAGGCAGTCATTCCATGGCACCATTTTTCTTTACACAAATTTTGGGGTGCAAAGGTTAACAGTAACCCACTTGGCAGAAGTTTCCCTCTCTGCAGTCAGACACAAGTCCCCCCGTTGCTGCAGTTGTGTGGAAATCATCCTTCCAGCAGATCAGCACTTCCAGGAGTAAGTTTTGTATGTTTTGTGAATGGCATAATATAGAAGCAACAATTGCACAGAGGATTTCTATTTACACAGGAGGAAACTGAGTCAGCTTTTAAACAAACTCCTCTCACCAGATCTCTGGCTACTGCCCACTTGATTTGAAAAAAAATCCTACAGCCTCTACACTATTGGCCTCAATTTTGCAGTATTGCAATTTAATATGTCCTCAGTAGTTATGTGCTATTTACCCAAAATATTAAAATATTGCTGCTGCATAGTGTGTAACTTGTATTAGACTTCCCATTAAGGTGTAATATTGAATCAGGTAGCTGTACTTTGAATTTGTCTCTCGATTCACCTGTGTAATTCAGTACCAGTACCTCCCGGGTAAAGAGAAAGCATTTCAGAGAAGTTGAACTCCAGCAAGGTGGACAGGGAGATAGTTCTGGCCAACACAATTATGCAAATAGGAATTCAGTTTCTCAGGACTATATTACCAATATTACTTCAAAGACTTGCTCAGAGTTCTTGCCTATCATCTTTTTTATGGGTTCTTTTTCTTTGTTGCACAAGTGAAAATGAAATATTTAAATACATTGTGAAAATTTGAGGAAAATAGATGAGCCCAGATCCATTTGCAAGCGCTGCCTGTTTCAGTTGGAGACTGCTTAGCCAGAAGTAAGGAGATAGAAATTTTGTTCTTTTTCCCTCCTGTCTTGCAACTATTCTTTGCAGAAAATTTCAGTGGAATTCAAATGAAAACAGCATTACATGTGTTTTGAATTGCATCAAATAGTTTAATAGAATATCTAGGCGGTACCATTCTAATATGTATTTTTAAAAAAATATTGTAAAAGGAATTTCTTTCATAAAACATTTCTCTTGGAAAAATTAATTTTTTAGCACTTTAAAGGATTTTATATAAACCTATAAGGGAAGCACAGCTCTAATATTTTATGCCCTTCAAAAGTTTCCTTTGTGAATTAGCCTGGAAATTGAAGAATGGCACTTTGCATTCTCCTTGGAAATCTGGAAATTTTATCCTGTGTATGTAAGCTTCAAGGCACATGAATGATTCTCTTTCCATATGAAAATAAGTCTTATTGAGGACATCAGCCCATTGGAGTCTGTCTAATGTAATGAAATTAAATAGTGGTGTTTAGACTTTTAATTTAATTTTATTTTTTACAAATTATATTAACATTGATTCTTCCCTTTTCCCATCTTTTCATCCAATTGGACTTTTTACTGGGTTCACTAGGAATAGACTTGACAGCAGCACTTGAGTACAGGAATATTTGATGTATTGGGGCTGAAGTTATTTCCCTACCCACTGACACTTTCTCTGCTTTAGTATTAGCGAGATGCATGAACGTCTGTTCAAAGTGGACTTACCTCTGGGACCAGTTCTTAATTTTTAGCCTTTTATTTAATCAGTGCATAATTTAATTTTGAAAGTGAATTCTTTTAAGTAATTTCTAATATCTCACGGAAGTGGATGTATTTATAACTTCAGGTCTCATTTCCAAGGAATGATGGCAACTATAATTGTGAGTGCAGGTCAGAGCTGATAATGCTTCCTAATAGTTTTGTGTGTTAAAAAGTCATAAAGCAGCTTCATATTTCCATTTTTTTTAATGAGAAAATCTTTCTACAGTTCAGGACAGCTTTTGGCAATCAACCTGTCTCATGTTCTCAGTCAAGAAGTGGACTTCTGAACATTTTTAAAGGGTACACAGTGTATGGTCCTTTATAGGACCACAATGTTAACTCAGGGCAAAAGCAGGGTTTTGCTGTCATGAAGAATAATGGAATTGTCCTGCCATTGAGACTGAGCTAACTGAAGCCTCTCTTGTGTTCTGTTTTGGTAACTTTTTTTTTTTTTTTTACTATTTTGACTAATATTGAAGTCAACCATTAATAGTAAAATTAATTTTCTTTACTTTTTAATGGTTTAAAAATAAATTATCTTTAAAAAATGCTTAAGCTCCCTCTTTAGTCAAACAAGAATTATTCACACCTCCAGAGCATGAATCATCTCACCTAGAAAAACACCTATGCCAGTGCTCTCCATTAATTCCATAGAGAAACTAGATGAATAATGGGAACTAGGATGCTCCAGGGAAGGAGTGAAGGGAATCACTCCTAAATTAATAAATCTCTGCTTTGGATAATGCTACAGATAAGCTACTAAAGATTAATACCCTGTCGCCTCTCTACAAGGATTGTACTCAGCCCATCTTCACTTGATATATTGGCATTTTATTGTGGTTTAGAACCAAACAAGATGAAGAAATGTGATGCAAGTTTCTGGCCTGAGGTACTTAAAAATAACAGAGTGAGTAAGGAAGCAGTTGTTTAATGTGAATGTGAGATTAGTAAAAAAGCCGCTGGCTTCTTGGTCCTTTTTCCTCCCTGCCGTGGGCTGCCTTTTTATTACTGCACTCCTTTGTCTCTTTTGTCTACAAAGCATGAGATTTTCAGCATAGTGAATCATCTGGAGTTCTTAGGCTCTTCTTGGCTTTTAATCAATCATCTCATTTTTATTTATTAGTCCAGTTCCATTGATACCACACAGGATAAGGCCTTCCCCAATGAGCTTGTAATAAAACAAGGAGGAACTGTAGATAATCAGTCCTTGTTTGAGAGGTAGTCACTGTATCCAGCAATTGCACTAAAAAATTATGGCCCAAACTGTGAAACTCAAAGGCTTTTATGAACACCCTATTCTACATGCACATTTCAATTTATAAGCTTCATTTGAATCAGTGGCTGAAAGAATAATGTCTAACACGGGTGACAGACAACTAGTATTTCTGATTTACACATTCAGTTAATTCTTTAAAATCACTGTTCAGTGACACCATCCATTTCTTTGCCCTGCATGGGATTCTCTTTCTGTCTCATCATTCCTGTTTCAATTTCACACCAATACACAGTGCAAATCTGAGTGAACAAAGGCACAAAACTCAAGCCTCAGGAATACATGACTGGAAATGCTTTCTGTGTTGGAGATCCAGTAACTAACTGATGGCAGAAACTTTGTTGGTGGACTGCTTTGTAGCACTGAAAACACAGCCTTAGCCATATACATTATACGGAAAAAAATCCTTGCATTGCCTGGAAATGCATCCTCTTAACCACCTTTTGGTTATTGATATGTTCAGACAAGATTTAGAAGCCAAAATATGCCTACCATTTAAAGTAAACTGCAAGTACCTTTTAAAGTAAACATTATGTTAAATAGCATTGCTTCCAGCCTTTAAATTGGCAAGCATCCCCAGTCAGTGCCTGTTAAGTATCATTAAAAATATATTGTAAATGGAAAGTATGCACATTAATACTTTATGATAGCACCTAGGAGTGCCAAACTTCAATCTGAATGTAATTTGCTCAGGCAGTCTCAGCACAGAAATACCTGTCTGGAAGGGCTTACAGACTTGCTACAGGGAAGGCAAAAACACAGAGAGCAGAGTGAGATGCAAAAAATAATGTTGGTCAGCAGAATGAGTGATGACCTGGGCACAATAATTTTCTGACCTCTGGGTTTGGTGGCTTTAAGTCCCAAGCTGATAAATTTTGCCTAATTTGTTGCTAATCAGCCCACATTTTCGAGGTGAACTTGCTCAGTTTGAGCTGCCCCGTGGGATCCTCCCCAGAACTCAGCCCTTCCACGGAGGCTCTCAATGTGGTCAAAGGTGGGGTTAAGGAGGTGAATGGAGAATGGGAAGGAAAGCAGGGACTACTTGGTGCCTAATAGACAGCAGGGATTAGGAAAGATTCCAGGAGGCTAACTAAGAAAGGAGCTGCTGCTGATCGTAAATTTTGGCAAGGCAATCTCCCAATGGAAAGAATCATCACACTGTAAATATTGGACTATTT
>VWZN01014884.1:115424-128860 GCA_013396955.1 Regulus satrapa
TTTTAAATTGTTTTTGTCAGCAATACCTCAAGTAGCATTCAGTTGCATTTGCAGTGTCTACCTTAAACCCAGTTAAAGATACGAACGTAGAATTCAACATCAAGCAATACCTGCAGTCCTGCCTTGGCCCAGCTGAAATGCTGTGGCTGTTTGAGGAACAGGCTGGACACAGGAAAAACAACTTGCCTGCTGTAATAACATCCCACAGCACTAGGAGTCAAGGGAGAAAATAACCTGAAATTCAGCAGTAATTACTGAAAAGTATTTTTATTCTTGAGCTTACATTTTGCATGATGCAGAGTCTTCTTTTTCCATCATCAGTGCATTATTAGATTAATACTGAGCAAAGGCTTGGTATTCATTTCAGTCACTCCCTACAGGTGAATACTGTAAATAACACAAGAAGACAATTTATCTTTAATAGGATATTCCAGACTGTGTTGACTGAGCAAAATCACTTTTAAGCCAAAGACAGACCAGTGTGGGAGGAATCAAAATAGCAAAGGGGGGACAGCAACATTTTATGAGTTTAAATTGATGTGGTTTTTTTTTTTTTTTTTGGTTGGTTGGTTGGTTTTGGGGTTTTTGTTTTGTTTTGTTTTTTCTTTCTTTCTGTGATAATGCCAGGGACTGGTGTTAAGATTTGTGTTCTTGGGACACGTATTGATAAGGGCACAGATCAACAGATTGTCCCAACCCTACCAAATTTACAAATTCAAATAACAAAACAGACCAAGGGCCAGAGACAATGTATCATACAGGGGACAAACTGCAATGCAAACAGATTTAATTACTTGCTCTTTACTGTCTCAAAAAATTGAGCGTTTCCATTGCAAACTGCAACCAGGTGCTGGGAACCTTGGCTCTCTGAGCTCTAAAACATCCAAACCACATCTACAAGCACTTCTCAGACGGAAGGGAAGCTCAACATTTAGTGTGATGATTCAGAATTTATTGTAAGACAAACAGTAAAAGATATGTTAGTTATACTGTTATAGATTAATATTGTGAACCAGTGGAGCATGAGATTATTACTTTTCATGCTTTAAAATTTTCAAGTAATTTTTACACACATTTCAGCAGCATCCATTGGCCTCAAGTGTCATCAGGGCACACTCAGTAAAGGCACTGCATAGCAATTAATGGGTCCCTTCTCTGAGTACTCTATAAAGAAAATATAACATGTCTGAGCTGTAAGGAGGAGAAGAACCAGAAGTTGATGAAGAACCACATGGTTGAACTACAGTTGAGGAATATCAGAGCAGAAATGGTTTTCTTCATGTCTGTTAGGCTCTTTGGTATAATAAGATTTTGCTACATGCCTGGATGCCTTTAAAAATATGTGTATAATTAATAAAATTATTTATTGTAGTATTGAGCTAAATTATGTATGTTAGCATGTGCAAACTGGATTGACTAATGCTTACATACATGTTCTGGTGGTATTAAGTAATACAAGCAGCAAATTTACCACTTATATTGATAAAAAGTTAATTATGAATCAATTTTTGTATCATACATCCAGCCATGTCCTTAAGATCATTAAAAATTTCCCATATTTATTTTATGATAAAGGAGAA
Source organism: Regulus satrapa (assembly GCA_013396955.1). Taxonomy (NCBI): domain Eukaryota; kingdom Metazoa; phylum Chordata; class Aves; order Passeriformes; family Regulidae; genus Regulus; species Regulus satrapa. The sequence continues at coordinate 117,005 of VWZN01014884.1, forward strand.
GGAAATACTATAGAAAATTTTCAATGGCCAAGAAAAATACAGGATTATATTGTAGAGTTTTTCAAGTGTACACTTCTATTGATTTAAGCAACCTGAAAAAAAGAACCCTAAGAGCAATGATACACCAGCCCAAGTAGCAATTGTAAATTTACTCTGAATTACTCATGTTTCCTTCTAAAAATTGATAACCCATGGTAGAATTGAACAATGAAAGCAAAAAACCAAACACGTAAAATCAATTTATGTTCTGCCTAGCTCCCAGAATATCTTTATTTTCTACAGCCACATTCAACCACATTTTGTATCCATTTATCACTGAACTCATTGGGCTGAACAAAAATGGGGTTAATGCTTCATGAATATGCACAGAAAGTGTTCTATTTTGCTTAAATATCAACATTTATACTGATGGTTTTGTTCTTCTGTGTTCAGTAGGAATGGCAGTAGGTGCTGTGGGCTAAGACTTTTCATTAATATTGTTCTCTTGGGTATTCTTGAGAGTTAATTTCAAGACATTAATGGGTATAATGTAGATCACATTTAGTTTTTATACATTAAACATTTCTGTAACTGGGCATGCCCTCAGACACACCCCACACTTTCTGAAAGCAGACTCTCATTTTGGGAGAAACATTGTCTAATGATGAAAATTAACCCTCAAAAAACCTGGCTGGATGAGATGGATTCAGAGGATGAGATGGAAGCTCCAGGTGAGTATTCCCACCAAACTGAGGTATCTGCTCAGGCCCAATACAGCCCATCACCATCAAATCAACCCATGACCCACCCATGTTCCATGCCAGCAACAATTTGGTGTGAAAAGTCTTGTGAACCTATGGAAAAGCTGTGTATTGTCTTTTGGGGTAACAGACAAAGGAGCAGAGAGACAACATGAAATGATGTCACAAATTATAACAGCTCCATTGACACAGTTCTGTTGACTGTTAATGAGTTTGTCATCATCTCATGCAATTACATGTGTGTGGCTGCACCTGTAAATATTTTATCTGAGATATGGGGATTTTTAGTCCTGAATCTTTTGGTCCATTCCAGTAGAACAGAGTTTCTTACTGTCCCCTCCATGTACAGACAGCTTGTAGGAATTCTGTGTAATCTGACAGGTCATAGAGCCGTGTGCATTCCATCAGTGGAAAAGTGTCATGGCTTGGTACAAGGTGTTTGCAAAACCTCTTCTGCAATGAGGAAACTGTCAGAGGGGGACAAGTGGCCTGCAAAGTCCAGTTCTAGACGTGATGCTTTGCAGAAAGCAACTAATTCTTGCCTGAATTTTTCCTTAAGTTCTTCAAACTGCTTTATGCAGATCTCTTTAGTGTGGTTAGGTGTGAAATACCCATTAATCTGCTTTATCTGCATTTCATTTGATTTCTGGAGCAGTTCTTGGAGGAATAATGAAAGATGATAAATTGATAGTAAAATATTTATGTGTATCCCAATAACTTTTTTTGTCCCACAAACTCCAGTAGAAATTTAGTGACCACATTTTAATCTTTCACAGCAGTTGTGGACTCCAACCATGCTTTTAAAACTAGATTGGGCATTTAAATACACTTGTTTGCTGTGTATCTGATAGCTGTGCCCTGACAATACAAGTGTTCTCCTGAAAGAGAAGATAACCAGCATTAGAAAGTTGTCCTTACTGCAGCCAGCCTTGTTTTTAAGAGTTCAGAACTAAATTTAGCAGATGCTTCTGTGATATGACTGCTACTTTCAATAGCCAACTTTTTTCTTTTCCAAAATTACAAAATATCACCATTACAATTATTTGAATGAAAAAGATGGGAAGACTTAATGTTGTTTCTACTTAAAACATACACATAGTTTGCAGGAATTATTGTTCTCCTATTTCTTAATCTTTTTAATGGAAGAAAAGATTTTATTCTGACAATGTTTTGTGTGTGGGCTTGTCTTGGTTGAATCCTCTTGTCTTCCAGTATCTGTTGTACAGTATGCTAGTTCATATGAAATGAACATATGTACAAATGGCATTGTGTTTCTAACTTTTTAAAATAATCTAGATCTTGCTTGGTAGGAACAGAGTTTCTTTCGGATATACTTGATAAAAGCATAGCAAAAAAAGAAACCTTAGAAAACTATATAAAGCACTTAGAGGAAGGTCAATCAAAATTTCCTCAAAGTGACACAACATCTCACCTAATTTAACAGACAGACATATGTCAGGATATATTCAGATATCAGCTTTCAACAATGCTTTCATTTCCAGGCTTTTGTGTTTGCTTGCTTTTGCAAAGATCATCACATTCTCCAAAGGATTAACTATTACTGTTCTCATTATCCTCCTGGGAAATCTAGGCATTAGTATTTGACAGTCTAGTATCAAAATTAATACTGGAAAAAGAGAAGGGGTATTAATTAGATTGTTGTCCAGATGCCTGGGGTTTGCCAGCAGGTTCTGAGGCTCATATTTGAATGAAACTACTGACAGTAGGTGCTGAAATAATTTTTCATAGACAATGAAGCCAAATTGATACGGTTGTATGGGACAGAAAGAAGATTTGCTCTTGGAGCTCCCCCAGATGGTCTCTGTTTGGACCACAGGCTGCTGGAGGAATTTTAAACATTTTGTGGTTCATATAGAGTAGATCAGTTTGAGGCTAACATGGGTTTAGAAGCTAGTGATGGAAAAGGGATGAAGGGATTATTTTCAATAAGAGAGTTCAAATAATTTACCTCCATATTCTCTCTTAACTCCCTGTTCCAACTTGTTCAACTTGTTCCAAGTTGATAAATAAATCTTTCTAATGGAAACATACGGGGAACGGATGATTAGTGATACTTTTAAATTCATGGTAGAAGGCTATGTAAAAGACGAAAAGTACCAGCACAGGGAGGAAGGTACCATGACAACGACATCCTGCAAATAACCAAGCTTGGCTTGTCTGAGGATGCAATGCTAAGTGGGTTTTCATCTAATGTGCAATCAGAACACCCTCTGTGAAAAGAAGTGCTCTCTGATGATCCAGAGATAGAGGAACCAGCGAGGTCAGCAGGTTTTCAAGGAAATAAGGGGAACCCGTCCTGCAGATGCCACTGCTTCATTATGTGCTCCATTGTGCTGATAAGATACAATGATGTATGATACAATCTGTCATGTCAGTGTGTGACACAATATATTTGTGATGATTAATGTCCTGAATGAAAACTTCATTGCACCACAACAGAATGTATCCATTTTATCTTTGGCCTCCATGTAAACAAATCCATCAGGGGTGATTGTGCCCAGTGCCTAGAGGGTCAGTGCTCTGTGCTCTGTGGCCTCTGAACCACCTTTGCCATGAAGTAGGGTGGAGGCGCAAGAGGCAGGTGATAGTTCATCACAAAATGGAGATCATGCTGTGATTGGGTGGGAAATCTGACCAGAGACAGGAAACTTTGAAACACTTGAAAAAGCACTGTTTCCAGTTAAAAAACAGCAATTACAGAGAGTACAAGTGTTGAGGCTGCCTAAGGGAGCTCTGGAGTGCAACAGAGCAGGAGCTCTCCATGGTGACAGGGGCTAAGAGAGGACAAAATGTTGGTGAGAGGCCAAGGGGAGCCTGGGATTTGCACCACAATCAGAAAAATGTGGGTGAAACACTTTTAGAAGCTCATGATTATGGGCAGTAGGGTTTTGAAAATTCCTTCTGAATATAGAGGTCAGCTCTCTGAAGGCACCAATATCTGTTGGTTTTGTCAATGACTAATCAAAATAAGTCTTGCTATTCCAAGCAAAATTTTTTTGCTATATTTTGTTATATAATGTGGAAAGCACAGACTGGGAGAGGCAGAGCCCATAGCATTGTATACGGCTGCATTCTAGGTGAGGAAAATATTTGCCATCCCTTTGATTAAAACAGCTAACAAACAAGTGAACTAGAGAGTGTCTTGTGAGGAAAGGAAGAGAGGCATTTTTTAATAGTATTTTTCTGAAGTGGTTTCCTAGAGCTGCTTGGAGGGCTGAGCTGCCTATTTCTAAATAACAACAGATGTTATGGCCCTGGGTCCCCTACCTGTTCCTAGCAGCCATAGGACATTGCCTTTATGCCTTATGTAAGACTGTGCTGGAGGGCCACAAAAACCTTGTGTAAAGATTTGTAAGAGGAAACAGGGCCCTATAGTTTTCCTCTTTGGCCTCTTTCAGCTGCTCACTAGCAGAGGATTTGCAAAACACAAGACAGGTGCAGATAAATTTTCTCAGAGAAAAAAGGGAATTAAAGTAAAAATAGGAACTTGGGGTCTAAGAAGGAGTTCCAGAGGGCTCTCTGCATACTTTAACCCTTGTGCCAGGGCCTGCTCAAAAGGCAGGGTGCTTTTTATTCCAATAGCTCAAGGCTATGCCCGAAGACACATTTTAGAGTTACCCATCTAAGGTTGCACACCTGAGACCACCCACAACAGTCGAGAAGATTTCAGAGAGGAAAATAACACTCTGCATGTATATCTCTAATAACAACAATTAACACCAAAAATACAGATGACTTTGTTTATAAAGGGAACATGTCTCTTAAAAGCAATAGTTTTTGCCAGTGTGGATTAAAAGAGATTCTCAAAAGCAATTTTAAACTGGTAACATATTGTCACAGTTAATGTCCTCCATTCTTCAACAAATGGTTGTTTATGTATGTGTAAGTTTACTAGAATTCCTGATGCAGCTCCTTCTAATTTTTGGTGAGTTGGGTTTCTTAAATTTTATTTTTAATAATTCCTTTTTAATATACCTGTCAGTTTGGAGATAGATTTTTGCCATCACCCTGCTACTATAAATTCTAAAAATCCTTCTAAAGAAGCATCACAGAATTTGTTTAATATTCTGCCATATGCTTTATTTAGACAGAGTCCCTTTGCTGGGGAAAATTCAATCAGATCTCTTAAATGTTTTTTAACAGATCTCTGAGGATTATTTTTTGTCCTTCTGCCACTTTCATGAAGTCTTTCGTTCGCACTTGGTGTACGTGCTGTACTTAGATGATTTGGAAAAGAAGCTCCTGTGTGATAGTGCTAATTTCTCTTTATGAAGCAACAAGAGATAGATCTACTCAGTGAGAAACTCTGTCTTAGTACAGCAATTTACAGCTGAGCCATATCATAAAATTATCTGAGTTATGTGAGAGGCCAAGGTGCATCAACATTCAGCTGCCTGGACTCAGTTGTTGAGATCATGGGAAGCAGCAGATCAGCTCAGCTGCACATTCCAAGCTTAAATTTGAAGGCAATTCTTGTTTCAATTTCACAAGGATTCCTTAGAAACTAGATTGGTAGTTAATATTGCATCCCAAAATAAACAGTGGTGCAAAATTAGTGAACGTTGGCTGATAGAATGGAAAAGATGATGGTCAGCCAACAAAATGGTTTCCCAGGCTACAAGTTGGGAGTTGTTGTTCAGAATAGAGTAATTTGGTATTGATTCCTCTCCAGCTGTGATAGCTCTGTACTTTATTAGTGTTTCACCTATGCTGTGATGAGCCTTAGACAGAGCTTTGTACTCCTCCAGGTTCAGAAGGTTAAAGTACATCAAGAAGAGAGAGGCACTCCTCTTGTGAGGAGCATAGCTGGGTTTTGACCAGCCGAAATATCCCAGAGGCAAGTTTTAGTCAAAAAGCCATCATGAACCTGAGAAACGTCACAATTTGATTCCTCAAGTGTTTGTGTTTTTCAACCCTCCATATTGCTGAACTGACTTTTTTCTATGCTGTTAATTTTTCCATGTGTGTCTCTCCAGTGATGTGAACCTCCCAGCTCTGATGTGGGAGCTCCACCTTTTCTCTCCCTCAGATGCTGCTTTACCCTTTGGATGATAAAACAAAAGAAAAAAATTTCTTTGTGCACTGTAAATATCTTTGTGTGAAGTGGTAACAGGGCTGTTTGGATAGGAGGGAGTGGGTGGTAAGAAAATAACATTCTTCAACCCAAAGCAAGTTTCATATCATTGTTATTACTAAATAACTTTGTTTTCTTTTGTTTAGGGGTGCCTAAAGCACTTCTTAGCTTTACTGCAGTTTTCATAGGGATTTTTGCTACTAGTGTCCCCGAAAACAAGATGAAAATGTGAAAACAAACAGATACAACCAAATTAAAAACATCAACAAAACAAATGCAGATAGAAAACTGGTTCCCTTAAGTCAATAAATGGACTTTAAAGGACTTTAGCACTTCTCTGGAGTGGTATTAGCAGAAACAAAAGAAAACAAATGGAAATAATATGGTCTCTGTGCAGCCCTCTTTGCATCCTAGCAGAGATGCACCAATTTTCATTATTCTCAAAACAGCAGAAGAATTCAGATTGTGATAACAGGATTGTCTCATTTCACAGCTGAACTAGATTCCTTATTTGGCTGCTCTGAGTCCTGCCAGGACAGAACCTCTAGGGCTTCACACTTCCTATTTAGCAGAACAAAACTTCTCTGTCCAGTTTCATCCTGGTACTTCAGAATCAGAACAATATTATTGCCTTTTCCTGGTACCCCCTTCAGCCCATCTGGGTTTGTCCCCTGGACTGCGAGAGTTGCACTCAATCCCAAGTGACTTCCCTGTATGCTGCTGTCTTTTAAGGTGTTTTAAGAGATTAGAAATAGACCTTGTGGAGTTAGTGTCAAAAGGGAAAACTAATTTTAAGAAATGGATCTCAAGGGAGAGTGCAAACATTCTGAATGCCTTGTGAGAAATGCTGATAGAGATGAGTAGGAAAATGAGGGGGAAACACAGAGCTGGCTGCTGCTGAATGCAGTATTGCTGGTGCACAACTATACGGGGGATTAGTGGCAAGAACAGGTTAAACTTGGCATGGGGAGAAAGAAAACAGTAGTAAAGGCTTGCAGGGGTTGTGTGTTGGCAAGGAGAGAAAAGGTCCTTCAGTCTCCCAGCAGTGCTGCTCCTCAGGGTAACAGTGCTAAAGGATGGCTCAGAAGAGGGAATGGAGGAGAAACCAGAATCTCAGAAGCTGCAGAGCATGGATGCCCCTTAAGGTGAATTTAGCTGTAGAAGCTGGGGATTATCCAGGGTAATGAAGTAAGTGAAAGGATGATTGTATTTGCTGTTAGCTTCAAAATGACTAAATTCCTACCAGCCTTGTACAAGCCAGATCACAGAAGCAAGCTCTCACAGCCCTTGAGGTAAGGGGCATCTCAAGGCCAATGTGTTGGGATGGCTGTCAGATTTCTAAAACATTTAAATGGTGTGCAGCTTTCCAGGATCCCCATTCAAGAGCATTTACTGAGAGCAGCTGTGCTGAAATCTCTATTCTGAAGACTTGTGTTGGGAAGCTGAGTTTAAAACATGGAGGAAAATAGTGGAATGTAAAGCTGACTGGACTATGCCCTTCCCCAGAGAATATCACATTTTAGACTTGAATCAATATTCTACTCCCCAGTTTAAAGTCACAAAAAATTTTCATCCCTTCTCTTTGCATTAAGAGAGTGTTTTTCACCATGGCAGCTGAAATGAAATAGATGATTTTTGTAGGTTTCTAAGAAGCAGCTGCCTCAACTAGCAGGAAGAAAAAAACCCCCAAAACCAAAAANTTCTTCTATTTCTGCACAGAATGACTTAGGGAATACCATATGGTATATATGTGGTGGCTCACACACCACATTTCTCTTGAGTAATTTTGAGGATTCTGTACATCAAACAGGACAGGTGGCCTCTTGAGCTTGGCATGTGACAAATATAGATGTGTGTAAAATGTTCTGCTCCAGAGAACTCAAAATATAAAGTGCTGGAATGGAAAGAGGAACACAAGAATAGGCAGAGTGAATTACATAATTTCAGATGTTCAGGGCAAAGAAGGGTTTGGGTGGAATTACTATAGTTGGCAAGTTGTATTTTATATTTCCGGTGGTGTTAAGTGAATCTAGAAAACCCTGATTCTTTACAAAGTATTTTCTTGCAAGTTTCTCTTCTAGATATGAAACAGCCCAACCTGATGGCTTTGTGCTACAGATTCTTACTAAACCAGGTCTTTCTTTTACTTATTCTCTTTGCATACATAGTGTGTGTTTTCTACACACAAGTTTTGTTTATTTTACTGAGCCAAGTAACTGCAGTGTCACATTAAATCTCACATGATATTGGTTATCTGATTGGGCTCATGTTGGCTGCTAAAGAAAATAGGCTTTGAACAAAGCTCTCTGGAAATTATTTTCATCCTCTGTAAGAAAAATTACTCACTACTAACCGAGAGGCTCAGAAAAGATGACCTCATACTGTCATTGTATTTGTTGTAGAGCTATTCCAAAGCACCCAGTTCTGGTATCCCTGTTACTCACTGTCATTGAACTGGTAACTGCAGAACCTTTGAGCTTCCACTTGGAATGTACCACTGAACTCAAGATTCACATAGGATTCACAGAGGGAAATCACTGAGCTTTTACTGAATTTTAAAACTGTTCTGCTGAAATTGCTTTGAAATTATCAGATTTTTTTCTGGTTTTGCTTCAGCTAATTATGTAGATAAGAGTTTTTGCTATTAAGGATGTAAAAGAAAATATATCTGACCAAGGTGACTAAAAGAATTTCAGTGTCCTAAAACTGACTCTCTTGCTTGAAGCAGTGTTGATCTACTGACAGAAATGAAACTGGAACGACCTATGGGCTGAGAATGCTGAGCCCTGTGTAACAAGTTTCTTGTTGCCTCCTTTCATTCTGGAAGGTTCAGTCAGAGAATTCTCAGGTAGAGCTCTGAGTAGTGAAGTGATAAAATGCATTGTTCTTGTGCCTTCTCATCAAGCTCTTCTAGAACTTCTTACAAGCATCAAAATCAAGAAAAGAAGGTAAACAATGGCACATTGTTATAATTTTGGGACCTCCTAAGAAATGAAAAATAATGTGGGGAAAAGCAGAAAAATATATTGTTTGAACTTCCACTGCAGTGGGCAGTGGAGGTGGCTGTGGTGAATCCATCAGAGACTGGTACAATAGGCAGGAAAAGAGGACAATTTATTAATATTAATCCAAGAAATTAATTTAAAATAGCTTATTGAATTCAGGATTCTGGACCTCACCAGAGGCAGCAGCTGTGCCACAAGGTGTCTGCTTCCTCCCTCAATGTATCTGAGTATTACACCTCTGTGTTTATTCAAGATATTCCCTTCAATGTTTGATAAGTAACAGTACTCATCACCCTACTGTAGCAGTGCTTTATGTGTTATTTATTGGTCACTGGATGTGTCCTTTGTGGTTCTCTAATTTAATTAGATTTTTTCAATTTACCTTTGTTTATGTCTGTTATCTTACAAGCAGAGTTAATTTCAGGTTGAAGGATTCTTCCCAGAATAACAGTAATAGAAGCTGGAATATTACAGCTATTTTCTCTACTTACTAGACAACAGTGTCTTTATATACTGCATACTTTTGAAGTAAGTATTAGCACAGCATTCTGTAGGATGTGTAGATGTGCCATAACCACAGATGGCATTTTCCTATTTAGATTAAAATGTCTTTTTTGAATGCTGTCCTTCATATTGTAATCTAATCCAATTTTGCTTCTTTGCTCCTTTTCTCTCGTCTTTCCAGTTGTGTGTCTGAATTCCATTTCTTGGCCAAGGATCTAATTTCAATGCTTCAGTTTTGGTGACTGGTCTACTTAAGATTGTCTGGGTTATGATTTCCTTGGCCCTTATAGTTAAATTTGCTGGTATTATTTTGCAGAAGTGTGGTTTACATGGCACTGGTGTCAAGGATTATTCAATCCTGCCTTTGTTATGCTCTGGATTAGGACTTTGTACTGAACACACATCTATTGTCACATTTCTGATGTATTTAAGGTGCAGATCTTAGACTTTCATGAAGCCTAGAATGTCCCTATGACTTGAGAAATGCAAACTCTTCGAAGTTGCATTCTGTCCGAAATGCAAACTGTCCGAAGCAGTTCTGGCTTCCTAGAAATTCCATCTGCTGTTACCATATTTGTGCCATGGATTTAAGGAGGAAACTCTACATTGCTTTCAACTGGGATGGACACCAGGAGCAATAAAGCTCTGTTTGCTGTAATTTCTTTGCTGATATCCATTTCTGCAGGGGAAAATTCTCAGTAAGATCATCCTTTTTCTTCTCCCCAGTTCATCAAGTGGAAGTGTGTGTTTCTCAGTTGTACTTGAAGATTTCTATCAATTGGGGGACTGTGAGTCAGAATTTTAAGGTAAAGATGTAGGTCAGGAGATTCTTGGCATGAAAATATCCCATATGTACCTAAAGAGTTGTACCCTGATACACCTTCATGGAGATTTCAGCCTATCTGGTTAGATGCTTGTTTGGTTGAGCAGAAGTTATGGTATTTTAGGGAATTTTGAGGGGGGGAGTGAAAGATGTTTCTAAAAATACCCAGTGAGCTGAGCTGATTCCTTATGTTGATATATGTAGATGTGCAGAAGAGACAAAAAAATCAAGTAGGCTTGGCAGTTGGTGCAGCAGGATCAGAGTAGTGGAATAAATGTCCAAATGTATTTCCCTTTTGCCAGATGGTGAGGTTAAAGAGAAAAATATTAGGAAACTGCTGTTGAGGTCTGGTGGGTCAGAGATTTTTAACATTTGTCATTTAGGCCTCTTGGTATTTCTAAATGACAACAGGGGAAAAGGAGGTAGAGCAGTGGTTTCCTGAATTTGGAACATTAGATTATTTCCTTTATGAAAAGGGGGGTAGTGAGGTTGTGCAGAATTATTTACCACAAAACACTAACAGATGCACTCTGTATGCTGGGGATTTTAGAATTTTTTAGACTCACATTATACAAAATGAAGAAGCCAGGTGAACTTTTAGAAAGTTTGACTGGGTCTCAACATAGGTGGAAATAGCTACTGACTAAATAATTCTTATGAAAATGACAAAACATTTTTAAAATATATCTTTCCTTAAGCTCAGGCAGCACAGCAGCCCAGAGGTGATCACTCAGAACTAATTTATCTAGCAAATCCTCTTAGTAGGAAATGGAAGGATGTTCACTATTCTGAAGTCCTTCTACCGCATATTCTGTCTGTATCACATGGGGATTTGTCTGGCTTGGAACTTTTCAGGAATTCGGGAAAATAGTTGTGAGGTCCTGTACTTGTAAATTTGTAAACCCACATCATTTTTGTTGTGAGTATTCCAAGAGCTTTGAAGATTTGGACAATGTGTCTCGAATAAGACATTTATAAATGATGATAAGTTTTGGAAACTTTAGATCATCTGATTTTTGAGGGATCAGAAGTAAAACGGGCTTTGAATTTGAGCTTACTAAGTAAGAAAGAACTCTCTGTATAAGAAAGAGAACTCCAAATAACAAGCCCTCTAACCCAAAGTAGAACAAAGCTCCACTCCCTTCCTCTGCTGTTCTCACCCTATTGATTGATTCCTAAGCAGAGCTTGCTTTGTCTTTTTCACCAGTTCAGTTATAAGACTAAAAATTGACTGGCTATTCATTGTTCAGATTTTTTTATTATTATTTAAGAATGTTTGTTTTAGGAAGGAATAGAAGAAATAACTTTTTACCCTTGTTCCAGCCAGATTGACATAATACTCAAAAACTCCAGATCAATCCCTGCTTGGAATTTCTGGATCTAGGGCAGACATTCTGTCTTAACAGAAGACAAGGTCATCTCCTTTGTAAAACTGGATTCCTATGTAAGTGCAAATCTAAGTGGAGCAAAGAATGATTTTTTCCAAATTTATGGTGTGACCTGAGTCTTGTAGTGTCCTTCAGTTCTGATTTAGTGCTGGCACAGTCTCTGGCTTTGACTTCCCAGTTATTGGCCGTTCATCAAGGAAATGGATGAATTTGATCTGATTTTCTCAGGTGGGCCACTGCTCTTGCTGTGAGCTTCACAAAAATTCAGAGGCACTGAAAGCCAGAAGGGTTTTCTTTTAAT
>VWZN01014884.1:128912-199192 GCA_013396955.1 Regulus satrapa
CCCCCCTTATTTCCTTAGATTTTTCATTGTGAGGAGTAGAAGAACGAGTCAGGAGACAATGTCTTATAATGTTGAGTTATTGTCAACAAGGATGAGGCTGAAGATATGATGAACCACAAACACTCCGACAATTCCATACACTTCTGGAAGGAACCAGCAGGAAGTTGTGGAAGAAAAAGAATTAAAAAATATATAGGGATTTTAGAAATATATTCTGGTATCTGAATGTACAGAGATGACCTCTGAATAATGTGGAAGATATTGAAATGTCACTTGCTGATTCTGGTGGTAAGGGTAAGGGCCTGAGGAACCAGGTAGTGAAGTGAAGCCATTTCACCCAATTGTCTTTAAGTGAATCATTAACATCCTGATAAATATGCACAACAATGAGGAGGCTACTTAATTTGACAATGAAATTGAATTGCTTGGAAAATAACCTGATTGCTCAACCTAGTTTTAATTATCATTTAAATGATTGGTAAGCTCACTTCACTTGAGAGAGGGCAAATGAGAATGGAATGCAACCTGTTGAAGTGATGACTATTCCTCCAGCATCTGGAATTGAATACTTACCTGGGATTGTTCCCAACACAGCACAATAGCTAAAGTGAAAAGAGTTCCTGTACTAGACTGTGGTTAAAACAGACAGTAGATCTCACTGCTAGTGTGCTTCTTTCTGAGGTAGTGATGTGATCTGGAGAGAGAGAGGAAAAGAGGTTGAATATGATTTCAGTCTCATCCAGGAGAAATCTGCTACTGTTGGAGTGTAAGATGCAGGAGTTTCTGTCAGAGCCTGAGGGTGTGGATGGTCAGGACAGGACTCAGTCAGAGATCTCTGATGTCAGGTCTTGAAGCTTGTGGTTTATTGCATAGGGTGTGGGTGTAAAAGAGTTTAAGAGAGCTTGAGAGACAATAGGTAAGGGCTATGAGTTAAGAGGTAAGGGGTAAGAGAGCAAGCTCTCTTTTACAATAAGAGCTTTTATATCTTCTTCCATGTTTAATATTCTACTTCATCATCAATCTTAGTATGTATGCTAATACAGTAACACTTGCATGCAACCTATAGAAATCACTATATTACCATGTTTTACTATCTTCTAATCTCTAAATCTTATCTCAGATCCCTCCTGTTGAGACAGAGAGGGGGAAGGGTCTTGGCATTGTTCCATCAAGGGGAGGAATACCTTTTGGCCTGCCAAACTGTCTTCCAGACATTCATTCAAACAATGCCTTCATTTTAATTTCCTCCTTAGCATATTTGGCTGAGCAATCATATCAATAAGTAATTTCTGTTTCTCCCTTTCCAACAAGTTTCTCTGAACTCCACAGAGGAAGAAAGGTATACAGACATTGAATTAAAATATTTAGAGAAATTGGGATGTATTGGACTGCATGGACATAGAGTGGCGATATAAGGACAATTTCTAGTTGTAATTTTAAGTAGATAAGTGAGTAAGTAGGTAAAATATATCCTAAGCACTTTAGAAATGCTTTAAGTACTTTAGAAAAATAGAAAGCCTTTTAAACACTGACAATCCCTATTGCCCAATTCTGTGGCCTGTCTCCAAGACAAAACAAAAACATTGTAAGATCATTGTTTGTATTTTAGGAGAAAAATAAGATAAACCCATTTATGTTAAGAAGATAGAGTGTTTGCATAGGATATTGTTTGCATTTTTGAGATGGAACAAGATAGATTCACATATGTGGACAGATAGAAAATAAGTATAAATGAGCATCGCTTTTTGTGTGTTAGAAATTAATTTCTGATACGGGTAGTAAGTTCTGTTTCGAATTGTGTTTTCAACTTATTGATTAATTTAGAAATAAAAACTCCGGTAATGGGGTGACAGGGTGGATTCTAGATTCCTGGTGTGTCACTCCAGGATCTCTGCTATCCTGCTTGCTGGCTGCTGGTTCATGGCTCCTGAATGCCTATTACCCTGCATGGCTGCATTCCTGCCTTCTGTGTCTTACACACTAAAGAAGAAGAATATGATCACACCTGACTAAAAGGAAGAAAGAAGAACAAAGCTGCCAGATGACTGTTACCAAGGGAGAAGCCCTGCCAGGCTCCCTGATTCCCTGCTTGTCTGCTCCCTGTACCCTGCATCTTGCTTCTGCANGCTCCCTGTCCCCTGCATCTTGCTTCTGCATGGTTTGAAGAAGTGCCTGCTCCCAATTTCCCTGCTGACCTGTGGCCTGTGCCCCTGGATCCTTCTCCTGCACACTACAGAGGAGAAGAAGAAGACCAGGGCCTGATGGACCCGTGCCAAGCAAGGTCCTCAGCCCAGGGACTCTGCCGGGGCCTTCTCATTAGAGGAGCTGATTTTGTGGACTTCATTATGGAATCTTTTAACTCAGGACTCAGCCTTCAGATGAATGTCTTTTTGCAAACAAAGCCTTATAGCAAACTGCAAATTCCTTGGCTCCTTTGAAGAATTTGAAACCCTTAATCCCCAACACCTCATGCTGTACCTGCTGATGCTTTGGAGTAGCTACCTAGAACAGAGGCCAGACAAGATTAAGAGAATAAAAGTGGGTATTAAAGACATTCAATAGATACACCTTGGGCAGTCAAAAGCCTTCCAGAGGGTACACCCAGGATAGACAATGGTCAGGAGTTTTTCAGACAATTTTGAGTTTGGTCCATTTACATATCAGGGTTAATCCTCCAATTATAGCTTCTGGCAATTTAGTCATATTCCCCCAGTTCACTCCCAATTCACTTTTTTTTTATACTTTTCAGGCCTGAAGCAGTAGGGTGTCCTTGAGTTCCAGGCCCAGAGGAATTATTTTTGTCTGATCAAAATGTAAAGACAGTAGTTAACACTTTATACGGAGTTTAGAGTTAGGCACTAATGCAGCACAGAATTCGAAAAACATAAAGGCGAAAATCTTAAGGCATCACTGCAACCAGGAGGTCCCTCTTAGCCCCTGACCAAGATGCCTGCAAGGCTCAGTGCTGGCAGACTGCATATGTTTGAGGTGCTAAATGTTTTCACCTACTAGCGGCTCTTTGTACTCAAAAGGGAGAGCCCTGCAATGCTGAGCTCTAAATCATCATATGCATTGTCACAGCTCCCTGAATGGATGTCCAAGCCATAGCTGAGTTTTATTAACCTTGCCTAATTTTAACTGTGGGCCAAACTCTAATTCCTTTGTGTCTGTAAATGATCCAATTGGTTACATCTCATCTAAGTTGTTGGAGTACTACTTTCCTTTGAAATGGTAATTTTAAAAAAATACATTAATTGATTATAGTTAAATATGAAGTCTAAAAACTTCATTTAGGAAGTGAGGGGACACTTTAAGAGAGACTAAATACTCGCTAGTTACAAATGCCATGCTGTTGTGGAAGTTAATTTTGGAAATGAACTCTAATTTTTTTAACATTATGAAAAACAAAAGTATTGGTTTTGCTGGTACAGTCACGGGAGCTGTAACAAGACATCAAGTTTTGAGTGAGCCTGATGCATCCTGAGCTCTTTGCGGTGTGGAGGGTGACAGAGGGCTTAGCTGGCCCTGCTTGGCATGGCTCTGGATGGTAGAGTGGGAGCTGATGTGGCCAGTGTCACTGCAGGTGACAGGGCAAGGAATGACAAAGGGCTTTTCCTTGGGATCCATGTCTGTTTCTCCCTGTTGGGTGCTGACCATGACTGGAGACCTTCCTGTTTGTGGGTCAGGCTGCCAAAACTGGTCTGAGAGATGGAGTTTGTGTCCTAGCTGTGCAGGTGGCCCCCATCCCTGTGGAATGGGATTTTTCCCATTATTTCCAGTCCTTTAGCAGACAGTTCAGATGATTTTCAAATAAGTTAACACTTGAAGTTCTATTTAGCACCCTACAGGATTCAGCATTAAGGAAGTTTGGCAGAGATCCATGTGGTGGGATGTGTTATTTGGGGCCAAAATGCAGAAAGACATTAGGATAGAAATTGCACCTGAAGCAAGTAATGTCTCTGCCTGAAACTTGCTGGAAATGATACTTGAACATTTTCTGCTGCTTTAAAGTGGTGTTAGTATATGATCTGTTGTAGTGACTGTTGTGTTACTTCTTCAATAGGCTCATAAATCTGAGATTACAGTCCTAGAAGGCCTCAGAGATTTAGGAACTGCACCATAAAAAAATGATGGATTAACAAGGAAAAGAAAAGAAAAGAAAAGAAAAGAAAAGAAAAGAAAAGAAAAGAAAAGAAAAGAAAAGAAAAGAAAAGAAAAGAAAAGAAAAGAAAAGAAAAGAAAAGAAAAGAAAAGAAAAGAAAAGAAAAGAAAAGAAAGAGAGGAGGAAGGGAGGAAGGAAATTACTTGACTTAACCTGAGGCTTGGATATATGGTTCTAAGGATATATAGTTCTAAAGACTTGTCTAAGAAAGCTGCATAAGGACCCCTCTCAGCTGAATTGTGCTTAGTGGCAACGAAAAGAATTTTACTTCCTCTTTGGAATAGCCTAATTTACCTTTACATACCATCCCTGAAAATACATAAATATTACCTTACCCTGGATTAAGAAAAGAAAGTCATTAATTTGACAATATTTGGGTTCCTAATGCAATTTGACCCCACTGCACATATGCAGAGAGAAAAGCATTCAGTCTCTTTGCCAGCAGAGTTGCACAGGTATCACCTGCTGAGTCAGAGGTTTACAATCTGTAGTCAAAATCCTGTGATAAGGAAGAAGATGCACACAGATGACAGATGCTAGTAGTCTGATCCTGCCATCAGGACACATAAAAGAAAAGATCTTCCATAGAAAATAGAGCAGTTCTGATGGCTTGCAATAGATCTGTACTGCCCTGTACTTTGTACCCTCATTTATGTAACATTTATTATTCTGTTGCACACAGTATTATTTTTAAACTGACATAAGTAATTCCACAGGACTGAGGGTAATGGGACTGCAGAACCAAGGTAAGGAGTCTCTTGCACTAAGTCCTGGAAGAAAATGCTGCCAACCCCAATTGCAGCTGCAGTTAATGAAAACAGTTGCCATAGCCAAAGCAATAAGTGAATCTGGTCTCAAGGATGATTCTGCCAAGCTGTAACACAACTGGTGCCCAAGTATTTTGTAGCGTATAGACTAGAAGTTTGCTCCCTTTTCCATGCAGGATACCACCTGCTGTGTTTTGCAATTAAGATGTTCACCCAAAGCCTTCTCATTTTCAGAGCCTGATTATAGTGGCTCATCAAATAGATTTTTTTAAAAAATTCTGCATTGTGTTTCAATCAAAATACTAAACATTGTGGTCAACATTGCTAGATCTCAATTATTTTGACTATCTTGTTCATGTAAATAAATCTGTAAATGTAAGAAGCCAGTGGAAAACATATCTATTCCATAAAGATCCATGTCCATGCTTAACCTGTTTAGCAAGACAGTAGTTTATTGTGTAACTTCTATATAGCAACAATAATCCACTTATACCTGAGAGGACAGTTGCTAATTTGTATGACTCAAAAAATTATGATGTTAAATATGTGATAAAGGCCATCTTCATCATTGAAGATGGGCCTGTACCTGTGAATTTAAAATTACAAATAAAAAAATAATTAAAGAGATTTAATTAATTTCTGCCAAGTTTAAAATATACAGAGTTAGTTTATTATGTAATTTATAAGGGTTTACAGCACTCTGAAGAAAGAGAATTATACATATTCAGAACAAAAATAACTGAGTTTAAGCAGCACTTTGGGAGCTGAGGCTCCTGTTAAAGTACTCCAAATTTTAGAGAGTGTCAGCTAGGAGTCAAATGAGACTTCTCACTTGTAGCTGTGATGCAAGGAATAATGTAATCAACATGTCAGACACTGATCTCAGCCATTCATATGCCAATAGTCTTCAGTGCATGGAAGAAAAGGCCTTTGCCTAAGCCAATTTAAGTTTTTTTTCATTTCTTCCCAGCTTTGCCCTTTGTCCAAAAGTGGTGCATGAGTTGGGCATTGTTTTATTCTCATGGTTACCTTACCATCTGCCAGGAAGAGGTATCCTTGCAGAACTGGGTTGGGTTTCTTTCCTTTTCCTCGGAAATTTGATTCTGAAGCATCCACTGTGCATAACACCTCTCTTATGGAAACTTGGCACTCACTGCCTTCCCAGTCAGGGTGCCTGGAATTCAAGGTCGAAGTCAGAGATGCTGTTGCAGTTGAATTCTCAGTGTGGTTTTATGTAAGGCTAATATTGTCCTCACAGTGTGTGTGTGCCAGTGCAGGATAATTTGGGACTAATGGGCTAACTTCAACAAAATTTAGATTAATAGATGCTCACAGGAGTGCAAGTTTGTTAAAATAGCTGTCAGTGAAGACATAAGAATGATTCCTTTACCAGAAAAATGTGAACTCCATTCTTATTAGGCCTGAGAAAATCCATACAAGTTCATTTTTGGTTGTGTTTTACCATGAGTGGAAATCACTCTGAATAACTGCCCCCATAGCAGTTCAGACAGAGAAGGAGATTTTTTGTTTACCTGCTTGTTAATGCAAAAATGGAAGTAATTTTGAATTAAGAATTGTATGCTTGATCAATTTTGGTATTTTTTTTTCCTCTCCAATTCCTTAAGTTTTTAATCATGCTCCTTTGAAATGGGTATTTAGAACAAAGGAAGTCATTGAATGGGATGGTCACACTTCGATCAAAGCCAAATAAGACTTTGGGTCATGTAGGAGAATTTAGGCCCCTGATTAGGGCAATAGAGCTACATGGACTCCATGAATCAGAAGGCTAAATATGATTATTGATTAAGATTTATATGCAAGAGTAGAGAAACAGCAAGCAGCATACATGCAAGCCAGACAAGCAATACCCATCTGTCCAAAATATCCAGAGTACATTGATAAGGCAGAATCCTGTACTAAGTATAGATTGGCTAACCTCTATAAACATCAGTATGAGATGAAGAATTCTCCTAGTGTTCTCAAAACAATCTCAGGGCCAAGTGTTTGGCTCATGTTGTAGGCAACAGGATCAGATAATCAAATGTAATTAATTTGTGGGTTCAGTTGACTAATGTCTAAGAGAAGTTGAGGACTGTAGTAAAGCTGAAGTCCTAAGTAGTGAAACTCGGTAATCTTTGACAGATTGCCAGCAGTGGGAATGTGAACTTCAATCCATATCCCAGTGCAGGCCATTCCCTCTAGACTGATTCTGGTGTGATTAACATCTATTTAAAATTCCTATCTGACATGGAGAGCAGATTGGTCCATTTTACTTCAAAATTAAGGATAACTGTTTTATTTCTTCCCTCCGTTTATGACAATGTCCACTTATTTTACACTTTTTTCTAACAGTCCAGTTCCAACATGGACTGCAGAACCTAATTATTTATATAAGTCTTCTCCTTCATTCTCTGGAAACTTGAAAATATTGTAGAACAAAGGTATAGGCTTCCAAAGACTAAGCTGGATGTAGAATCTAGATAAATTCTTGTCAGAAGGATCCACTGATCACCAGAATAAGTATATGCTGTAAATGGAATTATGTAGATACCTGAGAAGCTGTTAAAAAACAGATAAAAGGAAAAATTAAGAGCAAAAACAGACTGAAATCTTACAGGGTGCCTAGCATATGAAATTAGGAATAGTTTCTGGGAAGAAGTACAGGGATTAATGGGTGAAAGATGCCTGGCATTCGAAACATCAGTAGAAATCCAGGATTTCTAACAGTACAGATGGGGATATATTCACTCTTTACTCAGATCACATCTCTCTACTGCCAGGCCAGGCAGTGTTCCTCTCCATAAGTATGTGTGTCAGGCCATACTAGCACAGACAGTAGGCAGCCAAACAGATGTTCCCTGATAAATAACACACCTCGGCTTGAGCTTTTTTATTGAAAACATTTACTTCCCTGATACTTGTAATGCAGCGAAACTTCTATTGCTCTTGTTTCAATTTTTATCCCCCTCCTTTATCCCCCACCTGATGCTTTATAGAGCAGTTTGTCTTGTAATCTTTTCCTTATTGCTGGAAAATTGTCCATTTCAAGCCCTGATTCTGCTATCAGCTATGCCAGATCAAATCCAGAGCATCAGCTCTGGAGAAAGACAGTCCAATCTGAGTGCTATTCTTGATATGTCAGGGTTGTGTCCTGTCCTTTTTATCAGTGCTGCCTACCAGGAATAAGTCAATAAACATCATTCTTAAGCATTGCTTTTCTCTTACTGATTTTGTTCATTATATTCAAGCAGCAGATTTTCAGGAAAACATTCCTGATCACAGCTCAGAGCTGTCTGCTCTATTCAATTAATAAATCTTTGGGTATGCCAGCCCAAACAATTCCCATTGTGTTAACCTCAGTACAAAATAAAAATAATTAAAGTAGTCTGATGTTTTTATTGCAGAAGTTATTTTGCAGAATAAGCATCTCACTTTGAAAACCCATGTTACACATGGGGTGGCAAGATAATTTGTGTAGTTGCAAGGAACAAAACAAGTTACATTTTGTTATTCTTGTAAATTACAAAAGTCTGACTTTTCCCCTTTCAAGTTCTATCTAAATGCTATGACCTCGTCTCTCCATTTTGTTCAGCAATGCAATCTACAAATTAGTTCAAATGTGGATGTTTGCTTAAATGAATGTAAAATTACCGTGGTATCCTGGAAAATGATTGGCAGTGAGCTTGCCCCCAGCCCCTTGGGATGACACTGCTATATGAACTAAAATAACTGAAAAGCTCTCCCCAGCCCTCTGCTGTCCCCATGTTAAATTCCCGTTGTAATATAATCGCTGTTCCCTACCCAAGTTCTAGAACCTTCATCACCCATAGCTTCTCTATTGGTCCTGATCCCAAATGGATCCACTCCTGAACCCTGGTTGGCTGTGTTCCCTCTCTCCCTATCTACACTCTGCCCTTGAGCCCTTTACCCCATTGGCCCCCAGAACTGATGTTCAGCCCCGCCCATGTCTCTTATATACCCTGGACCCTCCTTGGTTCTCCATTTCTTGTCCCTGGACCCCTTCAAAGCCTTCAATAAAGCCCTCTGGAACTCCATGCAAGCATTCCTTCCTGTCTCCTCCATTGACACACAGCTACATCTGCAGTGTGTGGTTGCAGGGCAGTGCCTGAGTTCGCCTTGCCCTGAGGAGACAGTCCTGGGAAGGCAGTGGCTTCAAGCACTATCTCGCTGTGCTGCCGCAAATTACCTTTTACAGACCTGCTGGAAATAATTCACTGTGTGTTACTTAACTTCCCAAATGATGGAATATACAAATTTTGTTTTGAATAAGAAATTTATTGCATAAAATCATACTCCATTTAGGTGCAATTAAAAGGCAGAATGCTGTCAGTTCTGAAAGAAAAAAGTAATTTGTTTGGCTGTCTGCCAGTTAAATAGCTACATCATCTATTGAATGCTCTGAGAAAAAATACTTTAGAAATGTTTATTTTCAGTATGCTATAGAGGTATTTCTGATAATGAGTTCTTAATCACATTGTAATTGTTGCAATTGTGCTTTTGAGTCACAGACATGGGATGGGATATCCTGGAATAATCCTGGGATATCTTCAGCTGTTTGGGAAGAAAAAACACAGTTCTGTAGGGGAAACCTTTAAATGCAAATTAAATTCCTGTATTGTAGGAAATGCTTGGACATATTAGTGTCATTGAAAACATACATCTGGATCAGAAATGCATTATGAGAGCTTATTTTTCCTGAAAAACTGAACCTTCTGCATCTCTAAAAATTACTTGAAAACCATTTCTCTCATAATCTGTGTTATTTGAACTTTACTGGGCTCACTGAAATTCTAAGCCTCTGCTCAAATTACTTTGTAGGTGTGCAGTTTGTTGTCCTGTTTAAAGACAGGTTAGAGCAGATGTTCAGGACACATACCAGCTGCAAAGCTCACACATGGGACATAATACTTCGAAAAGCCTAGGACCAGCAGATGTAGGTGGAGTCTCAGGCAGATCAGGAGCAAACTAGACCAGCTTAATGAAGCAAGAGAGGCTGAATCAATGTTTATGTTAATCAGATAGCATTCTGATTCACAGTCACAGGGAGATGAAGCCTTGCAGAGAAATACCAAGTGAAGAGCGACAGGAATACAAAGGCAAGAATCCTGAAGAGAGTGGGTTGTTAAAGTCTGGGATCTGGTGGGATGCCAAATTATCCTGAAGCCAAAGATCTTAGTCATGCTTTCAATTTTAAACTCTCTATTTTAGTGAAATTCTGTATAAAGCCTTAAGATAATTAAATGGAATCAAATCACCACATTCTGCTTGGACTGTGAGAGAGTTTTTTCCATCTTCGGTAGATTGAATAATTTAGGGGTTTGTTATGCTTTGAGATTTCAGGGATTATGGACTCTTGTTGGTGTTTATTTAAGAACTATGATAATTTTTTAAAAAATGTTTTAAAAGTTCTCTTCACCTCTTTGAAAAAGCTCTGATAAATTTTCTTTCCTCTCTGTTGTTGTGGATGTTTTTATAACTTTAATAGTCCTGCTGATAGTAGAAAGAGTTCTTAGTAATACAGGAAGGCAAATTGATGGAAGCAGCTCCCTAAGATGGGTAGCTAATTAGGTGCTTTGCTGTTTTGTATTGGGGATTGGACTCTAGGAGAGAGGGTACAATAACTTGCATTTGATAGAGAAGATGGTATTGTGGGTCTGTGTTAATTAAGGAATAGGGATTGTGTACTCATGTTAATAGAGTAGATATGAGAGCCAGATTATTTGTCTGGAATGTGCATAGAATGAATACTGAGATTTTTTTGGTACATCTTGATAAGAAACCTACAAGGCTAAAATGTAATAACACTGTAACCATGGTGATGCTGTTGAATTAGGATTGATGTAATGTTAAGAACAAAGGTTGATCCAATATTTGATTAACAAATTTTTCCCTAGTACAGTAACTGTGATCCTGGTTACTGTTACTGTTGGGGGCTCTGATGTACAATGGCGCAAATTTCCTGTTTTTATAGGTTCTGTTTACCTGTGTGAAAAGGGGAATTGGCAGCACAGACCTTTTTTATCTGCCCTTGCATTTGTGGGAGGGGTTTGGGGCGGAATATTTGGGGCTCTGCGGTCCCTTCCCAAATTTGGGCGAGAAATCCTCACTTTAGAGCAAAAAACAAAAATTAAATAATTTACAGCAATTCCTGTTGCTTGAGGAAATGGGTCAAGCCTTTTCCTAAGTACAGATTTTGCTGAGTTGCCTTCTTCAACCCCAGATATCTCATTTTTGTGGAACATCAGGATCTTCTCATTAGCTAATGTCAGCTTCTTTCCCTCCCCAAAAATAAGCTGTAACAAGTTCAATAGTACTAGCTGAAGAAAATAAAACTTAGTCTAATTTATATTAAGCTACTCTGCATTCATATTTGGCACTTTATAGTACTACCTATCTTTAGAAATGTAGTTTAATCAAAATCCCAGATTTCTTATTTCCTGCTGCATTATATATTTTGCCTCTTGTTCAGAGTACATCACCACAATTATTTACCTCTTTAATTAGATGTGCATCATTTATCTAGGCTGTTTCTCAGGCTGATGTTTGCTTAACAGAGTAACATTTTCCATTTCTGGGAGAATAGAAGAGTTGTGGCTGCTGGAGTTCCTTTGCCATCTCACAAATTATATCTTAGGATGTCTTTAGAGCTCTGTGCAGTTCACTTAAAGTGGACTTAAAGTCAGTGGATTTCACCCTAAAAAGTTTAACATCTAAAATACACTAATGAACCCTAGATGACTGTGCAGTTATTTTCATGCATATACTGATGTGCTCTATGAAGTTTCATGCTATCCATTTTTCTCCATCATATTTTGTGTTGATGGAAATCTAAGCCACCAAAACAATTGGAAAAAGCATGGCATTACAGTCTCCATGGAGTTTAGCAGTTGTTGGATATCTCCTGCTGCAAGATGTTCTGCAGTGATAGGGTTTCACCCCATCCTTGTACTTTGCTGCTTGAAGTTAAGACTGTTGAACTCTCTGCACCAACACAAAGCAACTACTTCCACTCACTGCTGTTGGTTTTTAAGGGTTCACTTCATGCACACTAAGCTGGAAAACCTATAATCCACCCTTCCTTCCAGCCTGACTGTGAAGTCCAAAATTGCCTCTGTGGGCTCATAGTTCTCTTTTCCCTTTTGCCCAGGGCTGGTCTTCCCCAGCTTTAGCTTTATCCTCACAATTTGGGGGAATTGCATCTGACAAAAATGCCACAGGCTTCCTGCCTGTATAAGGAGCTGTGCCATCAACATTTATTCCTCCTTCATCTCAGTGTTTTTCAGGATCTGGGTAAGAATTTTGTCTCTTAATTTTTTCACCTGGTGGGCTTTGTCCTCATCTTATTCCTTGGTGACTTCGAAAATCAGGAGACAATAGAGTGTTCTGGGGTTGTTTTTTTTTGTTGTTGTTGTTGTTTGTTTGATTGTTTTTGTTTGTTTTGTTTTGTTTTTTAAGATAGTAACTGTTCTTTAGAGAGTCCAGACAGCCAGCTAAGCTGCCACCATGCTGGGCTAACATGTTGCATAACTGCAGTTACCTGACGTAATTGGGTAAAGGAGGCTTCTTTTAGTGAGTGTGACAAATTTCTCCTTTTTGAAGAAAGGGGCATGCTGCTGGGAAAAGGCTTGGTTCTTATCTACAGCACAAAAACGAGAAATGCAGAACATACTATCAATAGCTTCTCCCTGCTTTGGTCTTTGAAAATTATTCCCATTTTGCAGAAAAAGCATTTTGATTTCATTGATTGGTTCTGACATTCTCAAAGTGCTCTCAGGAGAATTAAGATACCAAATTCCCATGAATTTAAACTGGAATTGCCAAGAGTTAGGTGCCTTTAATGCCCTGGAAAGTCAAAGTTTTGTTGGTTTGGTGGTGGGGTTTTTTATTATTATGCAACATTATTTAATGCAATTACCTCCCAGAGCAGGAACCCTGGGTAGTGATTTGTGTGGTGGCAGCTCTTTACTTCGACAATCCTGGCTTGATTCACAGCTCAGGAACTTCTGCATGACCTAGGGTGAAAGACAGCAGAGGCAGGGAAAGGCTGCCCAGGGAGCTCAGTCCTGCTCAGAGATTGCAGGATTTGCACACTCAGCTCAAAGCAATTTCTTTCAGCCAATGCAGGTGAGTGGTGCTCTAGTGTTGAGGACCAACTTTTTTGTTTAAATCTCATTTATTTAGCATAAAAGATGCTGTTTATATCTGTATGACAGAGGAAGAGTTCCTGCTACCCTGTCACTGCTGTCCACAGTAATTTGTCCAATTTCTAATGCTCATAAAACTCACTTGTGCCCACTTCTTGCCTCTTGTGCTTTTTTTTACCTGGGCTCTGTTTCCTTTTGCATATTGTTTCTATTACCCGGGAATAAAACTGCAGAGACATTGAAGCTGTACCTGTAGCGTCCTGTTAAAGGGCAATGCTCTCATTATGCTAGTAGCTCAGGACTTCAGAGACTCTAGTTACATCCCCAGCTTCTTGGATAATGTTTGGCAAGTCACATGCTCTCCATACTTGGACATCTCTCACAGAAGCCAGGCAGACTCCATGTAAAAATGAAAGGGAAATTAGAAATAACGTGCAAGGGTCTGAGTGGAGCCAAAATCTTTGTCCCAAAATCTAGAGGAGTATTGTAAATAGTACTGTCAATAGTTATAGTAGCCAAATTATAATTTTTTGCATTTCAGGTAGATATCTGAATTTTAAGCATTTTAAAATTGAAAGTTCTTTACAAAGAACATATTAAAACCATAATTAACTTAGTGGTTTGGGTGTTTGATGGTTTGAAAAATGTGAGCAACAGAGAATTGAAGAAAAGCATTCCAGCAGAACTGCCTTTCTTCATAATTTCACTCAGTTTGCCTGATCCCAGAAGAGTACAGGGAAAATCATCATTGTTAGCCCTCTCTCCNTGTATGAGCGGTGCTCCAGTTAAATCCATGTTGGCATACCAGTCCATCTCTAAATTGGGGGAAATGGATGGGGCCAAGCTGGGCTGAGTAAACATCAGAGTACATTATTTCCATGAAAAGGTTATAGCCTAGAACTGGATTTTGCATCATGGTTATAATAGCACTACTCTGGGAAATAAGCGCATTAGCACACACAGATTTCGAAGGCTCAGCTGTTCCATCCTTTCAAGCCACATTTCTGATAGTACATTTCCTTCTTGTAAATTGGGAATTCGTTCTACTTTTATAGAAATTAGCTGATTGTAAAGTGGCATCCTGTCCAGTGTACATAGCTTTCTCTGCCACACAGGGACCATAGGCAATTATCAGAGGCATTCACTGAGGCACTTGAGTACTTTGGCAAATATTACTTTGTTTTCAGACAAAATAAACAGTTTTACTACAGAAGGGCACTTTAAGTAGTCCTTTTTTTGCATACTTTATTTAAACTGTCTTGTTTTTCTTACCCCTTTAAAAGCATTTCTCTGTTAACTCTGTTTTCTGTTTTGATGTGCTTACAGCCAGTTCTGGCACTGATTGCCTTTAATTTCTTCTATAAAGCTGAGCAAATGGACGCCCATCCCAAGGTGGAGCTGTACAAGGATGTAAATTTAAAAGAGGAGGTCAGTGAGAGACCTAATTAACAATTAAAAAATACCAGGTCCTCTGTATGAGAAACAGAGGAATGTTTTTGGCAGCTGCAGTATTCCCCTTAAAAATAAAGCCATTTCAGTAGGCATGGTTCACCACAGCTTGTCTTCTATTAGTAGTGGATTATTCCTTGTATGAATCTGCTGATGCATTGCAAAATAGACACACAATCCTACCTCCTGCACATCCACATCAGCACAGGAAGAGAGTTTGCCTATTCTTCACGACTCCAATAATAATGTGGAAAATTTGGATTACAGGCCTTTTAATTCTACCCTCTGGTTCTGATTTGAGCATTCAGATTCTCAGAGATATATTTTCGAGTGGGAATGAGCACTGCCATATGTTGCATATGTGTTAACAAAATTTTCCAGTAAATCCAAGGGATTCTTTGAGGATTAGAGTTGATAACTCTTCAGTAGAGCTGATAAGCTCTTGATTGTTCTGCCCTTTTTCTGTACTCAGACCACCCTAAACACAGATAGGGACCAGGCATTCAGTGATAATTGCTGGGTGAGTAAAGAAAAAGCTCTTGCTTTTAGAGCACACCTTACCCAGCTCCAGCTGCTCTTTTTATCGTGCTTTAGTATGTAGGCATAATTCTGGCTGGCCAGGTCCAGAGGGCTTTGCTGAAGACAATGGCCTTGTGTCCTTAAAGAAACCAATTAACATTTCCTTCCTGAGCTAGGAAGGAAAATAATTGTGTCACATTATTTAATGTATCTCCAGGAACCTGTAAACTCATGAAAGACCTGCCGCTTTCATTACCTGCAGCAGTCAGTGCACTCCCTGGCCTTGTCACTGTGAGAGTGCCATGGATTTTCTACACCTGATTTCTGGAAAGGACTACATACCCTGCAGTACTGCACAGCTCTGCTTTGCCAGAAAGATCACTTTTCTTTTTAAATTAATTTTCCTCTTTTGTTTTTCTCTTGTTGTTGACCATTAATTCTGCAATAACAGTAGATTGGTCACCACTTTCCTCTTGGTTTGCAGAGAGGAGCAGACAAGGAAAACAAGGGACAAGGGAAATGGTGGAGAGTTTTCTGCAGCTGACTTGCTCTTCCCTTTTGCTACTGTGCAGAGTTCTCTATGCTGGCTTCTTAACTCTGCTGTATCACCTTCAGCAGCCAGCCTTGTCAAATCCCGCCCTATATCAATCAATGATCCCTCTTCTCCTGTGCTTCTCTTCCTTACTTTGAGCTTTTTGCTCTTTTCAACACCTCCTTGTGTCCCTGCTGACAAGAGCCTTTGAAGAGATCCCGTGATGCATCTTGTCAGATATGTTCAAAAGCAGATATCTGGATGGCTTTCCTACATGCAATAAAATGAACTGACATCGTTGTCTAGTCTCCTCTGTGTACAGCAAATCATGGATTTGAGGTAGTAGTTTAACTTGGAACTAAGTGTAGTGATTCTTGTGAGACCGATTATTTTATGGTATGTAGTGCTGTGAAATTATAATCATCTGCATGTTTTTATATAATTACTTTTGCATAAAGTGTGACACACATATTAACAATGACTTTAGTCCGAATACCTGAACATAAAAAAAATAAATTAATAAATGCATTCCTCTTCCGCTTCCTTTCAATTTTTGTCCACTCCTATCTGCTATACCATAGTGATAGCTTTTTCTGACTCCACGCACCATTCCCCAGTCTTCACTTTTATGGTATCATCTTTGCTAGTTCTTACAGGTGTGTCTAAATCTTAGTGATGTTAACATCAGTTTATCTCCAGCTGCTGAGTTCCTTTAATACCACAATTTGACAGCAGGATGAATGAATCCTTTCATCTGATATGTTTCCCATTTCACATTATTCATCTCTGGCAGTCTGCTGTCTCCCAAGATTGAGGTGGCTAGATTGCTGGATGTGGAAACTCAACCCCTTTTGCACATAGGTCATAATTAGTGCTTAAAGGTTTTGTGTACATTTAAATAATTCATTATCTTTTTTGCCAAAGTTGATTTTGGTCTCCAACCTGCCTCAGCATTTGTCTCCTCTGAAGTTGTCTTATCACAGTGTTCTTTACTGTTGCAAAGGTGAATCCAAGTTTTCTATTTTTCACCTCATTGGTAGTTTTGTAATGCACTTTTATGGAATGGCTCATCATGGAAAAGAAAATTGCAATTGGAAAGATGTTTTCCTAAAAACAACTGCCCAAATCAACACAAAACCCATGAAAAGTCCAAAAAACAAAACCTAACAGACAAAAAAAGCCCCCCAAGGTTTGTTTGTTTTTTAAACAGGTAAAATGCACTAACATAACCAGTAACATCTGGAAAGCTCTTTATCTTTTTTAATCTCTGAATTCCATGTGCAGAATTTAGACTTTCCAGAGACGTTGTACTGCCTTGACATCTGCTTGTAGACAGTCTTCTTGTCTCTCAGTCTTGCTGAGATTGGACAAAAGTATACAGCCTGGTACTGTGAGCAAGGTTTATCTTGGAAAGTTTATTCACTTTGGACTTTTGTTTCATGTGAGATTAATTGTCCATTACCCTTCAGGTAGCTGAACATCAGTACAATCTTGGAATCTTTTCTACCATTTCATGGATTGTTTTCTGGATCTCCTGTGCTGACAGACACCTACAGTTATTCCATGGGTTCTACTCTGGAGTGGTCTTTTTACTCATCACAAGAGCTGGTTTTCTATTAGTGGGTTTTTTTGTGACAGTATAGATTCATCATATCTCTCAGCAGATCTCAATTATCTTCTTAAAATGGGTAGTAAAAATTGTTGCTGTTCCTTTTTAATTGTTTAATTTAGGAAATATTTGAGAGAATGTGTTTTATAAAAAGCCTCCTGAGCCTAAATTCCCTTTAGGCACAGAGCAGAAAGGTGGTGTGCTTTGATTTCCTGTTGTGATAGTTGAAACGTAACAGAAGTCATCTTAATCCTGAGAAGAGGCATCAAAGAGCTTTAGAGCATGTATTTCTGTGCATTTCAAATTGATGTATGAACATCTTTGGAGTAGTTGAGACCACACACTGGAGTTGTTCCAATGTTCACAATGTCATTAAGAATTTCTGATTACATAAAATAATTCCAAATAAAAGTCATCCTTCATAATGTGAGGTTTGTTCATGTGTCTGTGCAGAGCTGAAATGTCACTGGTAATTCCCTGAATCCCTGAAAGTGGGAAGGGTGTTAGAGTTTGTTTCAATGGATGACTGGAGTGGGATATAAAGTACAGGCTGCAGTGGGAAGTTTTGATTGATTGCCTAGTTTTGGATATAATGAAAAGAGAAAATTAATTAGAAGGAATTTGTCTAGAGAGTAGTGTTTTGAGGCAGGTTCTGGAGGTAACAGAGTCTGTACAAAGATTGATGCTTCCCTGACTGACCTTTTAAAATTAAATTTCAAAGTTTTTCTAATTCTAGAAACCTGTATGGAAAACATTTTTCCATTAGGGGCTTTTTTTCTAAAATTACTGCTGTAACAGACATGAGAATTCTAATTTTGCTGACAGAATGGTCAAACCTCTGCATCCACAGTGGCTTTGTAGGCTGGAGCTTGAGCTCGTTCAGCTGTCGTATCGGGTTCTTTTTAACATTTTTTATTCCTCTTTGTGATTTTTCTTAAGTGCCTTTTTAGAAAAACAAAAGTTTTTGAGCTTTAAATGTAAGTTCTTAGGAAACTGAGCTTGCAGGTCTTGTTTGGAGCCCAGATTAAAGTAAGAGGGGTATTATGTTAGTCTGTTTCCATTTGCATGGAATAGCATTCAGGACTGGGCATCAGTGTAGTCCATTAATCTTTAAAAAAATTACAGATAAATCAGGTAAAATCAATGGTCCTGTTCACCAGAGAAAGACTCAATGGCTCTAAATTTTCACATGACGGGCCTTGGTCTAGGCACCAATTATTTTTGTAAAAATTGAAGGGAAAAAAAATTAAAAGAATTTTTTTCTTGCAGCCTGTGCCAGTGGTGTGTTGTGAGCACTACCCTTGCAGGCAGATAGAGACAATCTGCTTTTCAGATTGAACGCTTTTGATTGACGGGGGGAAGTCTCACACACAAATCAATATGATTTAAAGCAAGCTTCCAACTTTATTCAGAAGGCGCAGTTCTTTTATACTTTTTCTCAACAGCTACACATACAGTGATACATTCGGATTTGTTAGTAGCAGAAAGCTATATTAATACAGTGGAGGATTACAATAGTATCCCTTGTCCATTCTGCAGTCTGAGAACCAAACTCCCTTTTTGTTCTTATCTTCTTACTGAACTGACTTGTACCTATATTAAGACAATTTTGGGACTTTCTACATTTTGTTATCATGCAGCTGCAACTTGGTGGCCTTGACAATCCTCTCTGTCAGCAGGACTTGCAAACAGCTTGAGACAGGAGGCTGTGAGGCCTGCTCATGCTAAGTTGATATGGCTCAGGGCTTATCTATGCTAAGTTACATAGTGGATTGATTGTACAGATTCTCATTCTGTTTATACAAGGACAGTTACACGCTTCTTCTTTTCTCACGGTCTCAGGCCCTGTCAGAGAGCCTAAGCCACTTCAGAGTTGTGCAGAGCTAAAAATCTCCAAAAGAACACTTTGCTTGCTGTTTGTAAATCTGTGGTTCTCCCATTTACCTTGTTGCTGAACAGCCACTGAATTCTCTTACACATGTTTTTTTAAAGCAGCAGCACCCAGGACTGGACCCCAAAAGTGCAGCTTATCTGCTTTGTGAGGTACTCAGCTTAAAATTGAAAACTACTCCAAAAACTGGAAACAGCCCTTTTTATGGGATTGCTTCTGTTAATAAGGAAAATGAACTCATCTGAAGAGAACACTGTCTTGGTTTTGGAGACAAATTTCAGAGGAAAACGCTGTCGAATGGTCATTTCTCTCTAAAGAGAAAGGGCTTCAATAATTCTCTTTTCTTCTGCCAGTGAGAGAAATGGATACTATGGGATGAAAGTGAAAAAACAGTAACTGTTTATTAACAAGGCAAGATACCCACAAAGCGCAGGGAAAAGAAATTGAACCTTACTCCTGATCCCCAGCTCGCAGTGTGGGCGAGAGGCAAAGATGACTGCTGCTCTTTGTTTCTGTGAGGGGAGGAGAAAAGAGTTCACAGCAGCTATGATCCTCTTGAATTTCTGGGGTGGGTCTTTTCACTGCAGCCGAAGTTAGTGGATTTAAATGTCTTTTCTCATGCTGTTTCTGCTCCTCCAATGTCTCAGGTTTGGGATGGTTGCATCCGCTGCCTGGATGGGGGAAAGGGAAAAGAAAACAAACAAAAAAACTTGCTTCAAGCTAGCAGAAACCCTCAATCCTCTGAAAAGAGCAAAGCAGCATCCCCAGTGCATATGCTGTCTGGAGCACATGGGAGAGAGAGATTGAACAGAGCCCGTGCCTGGCCTTCACAGGCTCCAACCCTGCCCCTGCCATCTTAAAGACACCACAGACATTTCTAGGCATGATGCAGATGATCAGGCAATAAAGGATCTTCATAAAATCACCTCAAGGCAAATACTCAGGTTATTAATACACACCTGCACATGGAAATGTGAATTTGTAAATTAAATGTGAATTGACTGTGACTTAAATATAAGGGAAGAATAGCCTTACAGCGGGAAAGTGGTTAAGGCTCACAGATGTTTGTGTTTACTGTTTCTTTCATTGGAGCATAATGAACTTCAAAGCTGCTAGTGGCAATGTTGGGACAAAGGGCAGAGGTTGTATCATTCTGGATCAGGATCTGTATTTTTCAGGAATAAGAAAAGCATGGTGGATTTATCAAACATGAATTTTGTATTATGTATATACTTAATAGTTAGTGTCTGTGTTATTTTTCTTGTTTTCTGCCAATTTTGCAATGTGTCCCAGTTATATTGGTTCAATAATGTGCCTGCCTGATCAGAATTCCTGCCCTTACACCTTTGATGTTTTGTAATAAAAATGGGAAGCCTCTACATCATACTGCCTGATGTGTTTCGTATTTTCAAATATTTAAGACACTGTAAGCTTTGTTTCCTTGTAATATTGTAGCTGACACACAGACCTAGTGAGGCCAGAGAAGATTTAATTGAGAAACTGAAGGCTGAAAAAAGCACAGACTTTGGGTGTGATTTTTGTAAGAAGGTCAGTCCCATTTTAATAATTTTTAAATTTTTGAAGTATTCCTAGTAATTGAAATATCAATACAAAAAAAGAAATCTGCTTCAAGATGAGATAACCTCAAGTGTTGAGATGAAGTCAAGTTTGCCTTCAAATAAAAAAGTTCATTGAGCATTTTGGGCTGAACTGTCCCTTAATATAGGCACAATAAAATCCTCTGTGGCTCATCTAAAAGAGGAGATGCTGATGTGAAACCACAATGTGACAATATACTTAGTGCCGGAATTAAAAGGTGACTTTGAGTCTATTTTCCTGAAGTTAGTTCACTGGTATTTGTTACTCATCATGAGAATACCTATCCTTCTGGAAACACAGAGACTTCCCACCTGTGTCCAGGGAATGCATTTCATTAAATATTCCACACTCTAAAATATGAAGGATATTATGGCATTTTCAGTAGCTTGCTCTGGGCCAAAAGCAACCATCATTCCTTCACAAAAGGGCTACTCAATGCTCCTGATGGGTGATGAAATATAATTAAGGCATGGGGAGTTAAAAGCAGTTCTCTCAAATAATATGTAATGGCATAGTACACTTACATTAAAAAGTGGGCTGCATTCTCCCTGAAACAGATATAAAAGAGATACAGAATAACAGATGAGTGTTTGATGATTAATCATTTGTATATAGAGGAAGGGTCAGAATTTTTCTTTGCCTCACAAGTGTGTGGACACCCTGAACTGCCTTAAACAGTCTTGCTCAGGTGCACCAGTGCTCTTTGGGCCAGAAATTTTTACTCCAAACTGCAAGAGATGGCCCTTAATAAGAAACTATGAACAGACTAGACTTAATTCAATTTGTGAGGTCATGTCTATTGAATTACTTGCCCTATGCAAACAGTGTGATTTGAAATACATCAAAAAAGTAAATTACTCATAGCTGTATCCTTTAAAATTATTTCTGCTATGGAATTTTTCATGTGTCAACAGATTTTTACAGCAGTGTTAAGAGAGAGGAGTATGAAGAACATCTGGTTTGGAAACCAAAAACTTTAAAGAAAATCATTCCATTTTACTACAAACTTTTCTTAAACTTACTATTGAGATAAATGTCAAGACATTTCTTTCTTAAGTCTTGCCATAGACTAAGATAAAGCAGAATCAAACAGCAATAGGGCATAATGAGTTTGGGCCCATTTTCCAGGTCTAGGAGTGATTGACCATCACAAATTGTTGCTGTCACAATGTTAAGTAACACCTGAGAATGCCTAATTGTGTCTCTTGTTCCTTAGCAATTAAAAGCTGAAGTTTTAGTTCCATGTATTCTGCAAACATCATCTGTAGGTGCCACTGCTGCAGTTAGAGGTGCTGATTGTGTCAGTGAAATTCAGCTTGCTCGCCAGGGACTGATGAGGCTGGTGCATGTACATTTACCTTCTGGGCTTGCCATTTAATTGAATCTAAAATCAATTTTCAATTAGTAGTGGTTTGGAACCTCATATTAGCTGTTAGAATTGTGAATAAGGGTAAAGAGTAAAGCAAGCAAAACTATAATTACTTTTACCTTAATGAAATGAACATTAGCAGCATTAGGGAGAGATGTGCTAAGTACTTACAGAGCTCAGAAGGAGAGTTAACACTGACATGTCCAGAGATGGCAAGCATTCCCAGGCTGACCATATGTATGGTGTTCCTGCATTTATCACACCAGCACAGCAAATAGAAATTATTTTGACTGCACATGGAGAAACAGGACATTCCTACATAACATCCATGTGATCTTGATTATTTTCCTTGAAATGGGAGCAAAATCTCACAGTATGTCAGTCAACACTTATATGTTAAATCAGTTCTACTGTGTGAAAAAAAAAAAAATTGGAAGCCTCAAACTGAATTTCTCTTTGAGAGATTTGGCAAGTCTGAGACAAAACTAATTTTAAAATGTATCTAAGGCATGTATACCTGAGCACTCTAAAAATACTATTTATGGGGTTTCCATTACTAATTGTCTTCAGTTTCTGTGATGGATGGTTTTCCAGTCACTGGATGATATCTGTCTTCTAGAGCAAGAGCCCCTGGCCTCTTCCCTGTCAATGCAGCTGTATCACCTCACAGTGAAGAACTGGTCAATAACTTTGCATTCTGTTCTATCCTGTGAGTCTATTCGAGAGTGACCATTATTTTGCAACAATTGCCTTTTGGGCTATTTGTTATAAATTGTTGGAACGCAAAATCAATATAACAGAGAAGGACTCAAATGGTAAACACTGAAAATGGGAATGCAGTTTGTCTTGATAACCTCCCCCCCTGCACCCCTCCCCACATGTGTTTTCATTATTTTTAGCATGGAGGATTGCGTGTTTCTTTTTCCCTAATTTACAGCGAGTTTTACTTCTGTGAGAAGCCCAGGTGATTTTCTTCTCAGTTTTTTCTTTAGAAGGTCATTGGAGGTCTTCCACAGGGATAAGTTTAATGACAAACAGTGGAGAAGTAGTTGGGATGTTGTAAGGACAAACTAGATAGTCTTCATATTCTGTTACATGGACTATGTTTTTAAAGGACACATGGACAGCATAAAAAAAGAAAGACAAACAACAAAAAACCCAACCCCAAAACCATGAAATTCCTGTTAATAAGTCACAAGTTAGGAAAGTAATTTCATAGAGTGTGTGATATCTGAAGTAGGAATTAATAAAATCTTCTCTTTTCAGAAGCAGATTCAGAAGCAGCTGATTCTAACACCACTTCATGTTTGCTCGTTGAAGTATCAGAGTAGCACCAAAGCTACTCTGATTTGGTCTGATTGCTCCAGGCCCCAGGACTGTTCTGGGACCGAGGCTGAAATGAGTCACTGGAGATTCTCCCCATCACCTTTGCTCTTGCTTGGTTATTTCCCTTATCCCAGCTGTCCTCATATTGATCCCCGACTGCCAGGGAGGTTCCTGGAGGATGATGGAGTGGGGCTGTTGCCAGGCTGTATCACTGTCCTTTGGTCCTTTTACTCACAGTTGAATAAAGGAATTAATGGAAAACTTGTGAAACTTTGCTTGTATGGATTTTCTTTGCTCCTTTAAGGCTGACTAATACACAACATTTTCTTCAGGTATAAAATAGCTACAGATGGTCTTGGTCTCAGTTTTCTGACTCAGTCCCATTGCTACCATTTTTAGAATTAATTACAGTATTTCCTAGGAAGAAGATGATCTGTTGTGCTGTACCTTACTCTTGTTTCCTGCAAATACTTCTGTGTATGTACTGAACAGTGTAGTGTCTGGGTTGTTTTAGAGATTCTTTTTTTCTTTTCAAATACATTCTTAGGAGAAAATAATGTTTCTTTTTATGCTTAGTAATTAGGACTGCTTGAAGATGAGCATTCCTCTGGAGTCAGTGGCTTTTCACTACTACAGTGCTAATTAAACTTGCTGGAGGAGAAGAAAGAGGTGGCTCTTGATCTTCTCTATTAATTTTGTGTGATTCCTGCTGTACTTTCTTTTCCTTCTCTGCTTCATAGGCCCAAAAGAGTCTGGTTTTTAATTAACTTTTGTTAATTGCCTGGTTTATATGACCAAAAGTGGGATGTTTGACCCTGTTCTATTGACTTGGAAAGAATCTAGATGACATCCTTAGTGCTGTGGTGAGTAACCTATATCAAAAAGGTGGCAGTGGTGACCATAAAGTGACTTGGGTTAAGGAAAGAACCTCAAAGATCACCTTGTTCCATGCCATAGGCAAGAACACCTTTCACTAAACCATGTTGCTCAGAGCTCCATCCAGCCTGGGCTTTACACTTTGCCTTATTAAATCTCCTGAGATTCTCATGGGACACTTTTGAGCTTGTCCAGGTCCCTCTGGATGACACTTCATAATGGGATGCTCTTGTCTGGAGAAAAACAGCTACTATGGAGGTGCAGCCTTCACCATTTATATGATTTCAGCACAATTTTATAGGCAGAGATCTGACCAACCTCTGCTTAAAAATGTTGGCCATATATGAGATGTTTTCTGGTATATTGTTTATTATACCTTGACTCTGTGTTGTTTCCTGTTCACTTGTCTGAGTTGATGCTGTGTGTCTTCAAAGGCAAGAAAAATCTGTCGATAAAGGCTTAACAGTAGTATGGATTAGGTAAAACAGAATATGCAATTGTAATAGGGAAAAATATGGCAGTTCATGGATTTGGGTACGGAATGCTAATAACCCCCAAATCCCCTGAGTCTTTACAATAGGGAATGATATAAGCCCCAAAATACCCTCAATCTTCACAAACAAAATAGCATTAGGCATTCTAAAATAAATGCTTGGAATTGTTCCTATAACTATCTGCATGTTTACGGACATGTTAAATGGGCTTTTTGTGTGACAAGCCATTGGCAACCATAATTATAACTTCCCCAAACATATATTATTTATGGCACACTTATTCTCTGTAATAAGTGAGAATTTAAAGGCTTAAGGAGCTTCAGATGAACTGCAGCAATATGTTAATAACCTACACCTTATTGAATACTTCAACTGTCCTTAATGACTTTTATTCTTGAAGTGTTCTGAAAGTTTTTTTACCAGTCTGTTTATAGCAATTAGTAGAGTTATTTCACAATCAAAAAATTTCCAAGTACTTTAGCTTAAGATAATCTTACCCTTGTATCATTTTATTAAGTTCCTAAATGTATTGTCTCACACCAATGTTGACCGCTGCAACTAAAACCAAAAACTGTGTCTAATTTGTCTCTTAGACAAACAGAAGGAGCCGTTACATAGTGCGGTGAGGAAAAAACACCAGAGGGAAAACTCTGCAGAAAAGTCCCCATCATTTCTGTCAAACTTCTGATCAGCCAGAAGTGGTGTTGGAGGATTAATGAAGTTTGTGGTCCCAGGGAAGAGGCTGTTTGGCATGCTTGAATATCAGACCCTAGACTGAAGTTGTGCTAGTCCTGCTGACTCAGAAAAGCTCCTTTTCCAGGGCTCTCTCAGCACAGGATGGGTCTCATCCATCTGCTCCTAGGGTTTCCAAAATACGTTACAGGGGAGCAGATTATATGACTGATACCTCTGTTCTCTCAGAAATCGCAAAGTTAAAGTAGGAAATGTTCTGTTCTCCTGAACCCAAAATATTTTTTGACATAGGCAAAAAATCTTCTCAGAGGATGTTGCCACAGTGCTGGGAGTTGTATGCAATTGAAATTCTTGATTTCAATATGTCACTTAATCCCTATTACATAACTCTTTTTTTTTTCTTTCCTTTTTTTTTTTTTTCTTTTCTTTCCTCAATGCTTTCATTGAGAGCATTGTTATTCTTGAAACCTTCAGCTGCCCACAGTAAGTCCACTGAAGAAGATTCAATCTTGGCAATTTTGTAACTAAGCATAACCCTTTGCAACCTTTTCTTTTTTTTCTTTAGCTCTGTGTATTTATTATTTCTGCTTAACATTTAAAGACAAACTAATGCTGTGGCACACAAGCTTCAGCATAATAAATAGGAAGATTTCCAAGCCTTTCCTCAGGTTAAGGAAGAAGCAGTCTGTGTGCAAAGCTTGCAATTTGGCAACATTGGGAAAAAGAGATAATAACTTGCAAATACAGAAGGGGCATCTTTATTGTTTTCTGGGAAATTCAATATTGTAAAATTTTTGTTCACCAGAGACAGGATGTCTTGGATCATTTAATTCTACATTTGAACCTGACA
This sequence comes from Regulus satrapa, assembly GCA_013396955.1. Taxonomy (NCBI): domain Eukaryota; kingdom Metazoa; phylum Chordata; class Aves; order Passeriformes; family Regulidae; genus Regulus; species Regulus satrapa. Next base: position 155,214 of record VWZN01014884.1, read on the forward strand.
GTCCTTTACAAGCAAGGACAGCTCAGCAGTGAATATTAAATTGTAAACATAAGGAAGTGTCCTTTCAAAGGGTAGATGCATTGGTAATGTCTTGTGTTATAATGTAAAAATACTTGAAAGGCTGTCAGGATGCTTAGATAAAAACTCAATGTTTCCAACAAATAAATCTTTATAATGTGTTGACCCTCTATTTTTATTATTGACCCTCTATTTTTCATGAGCCAGTTCAGCTATGGAGAAATCACTGTGACCAGGAATGCTCCATCAAGTTGCTGATTTTTGTGAAAAGAAGTTTGTCAAACTCCTCTTACAGCTGTAGCCTGAACTTGGGAATATAGTGATGCATAGGAAGGGCAACTTAAAGCTCTGGTATGTTATGAGTCATCTTTGCAATTGTCAGGGTGAATATGCCTTTTTAGTGCTTTCTATTATCATGATTTCCAAGGAAAAGTAATGGTTCTGCATAGAAAAAGTGATGGCTTGGGTACTATTGGCAAATCTCCTTTACTTTGCTCCACTGTGAAACACATCATAGGCATTTCAAGATTTACTAATTGCAAGCCAGCCAGGCAGGTTAATGTTGCAATTTTCAGCAACAGCAATTACAAGATGATAGTGAGATTATGAATCCCAGGACCAACAATGAATGAACCACAGCTAATTGCTAGCTTTACTTAATATATAAGTCCACACCTTATGGTTGGTAAACGGTTTCTGAATACTGTATCTAGACTACAGTTTGGCTCTTTGCTCTATGTCCAAATAAATGAATTCTGTGCATCTGCAGTCTTGTGGTGGAGGGTTCCATCATTTACCTCTATCTTTTGTGGAGGGGAAAAACACTTACTTCGCCTTCAACCTGTGTTCCATTAGTCCATCTGATGCATCCTCCATACCGATTTGTCACCTTTTGTGATACCGTATGACCTTGTGCCATGCTGACCAACAATTTACTATTTCTCTCTGCTCACTTTTCAGCTTGCTTATACAGACCTGATGGCTGCCTAATGTGGCACAGAAGAGTCAAAGCTCTCTGGGTCAAAAATCTTTGTAGTTCAGCAGTTGAGCAGCACTTAAATAACCAGAGCAGTGTTCTGGTGTGGCAGCTGGCAGTGTACTACAAATAACTTGTAGGTGATATTATTTCATGAGATCATATTTCACATAAGGAATTTATAGGTTTTAGCTGGGAATTTGAAATTAACTAATCTTATTTTTATGTCTGTTTTGCATGGTAAAGTAATCAAATCTTGGCTTGCAAAACCAAACAATTCCAATCTAGGTAAGGCGGTAAGAAGATCCAGAGTTTTTCCACTCTCTGTGTTTTGTGCTTGGTCAGCCGTATTGAAGAGGTATTTAAAAGTTTGCTCAATAAATTCCCACTCTGCAAGGGGCTTGTCTGAGCCACACTGGCTTTTTCTATTGCTTTTTCTTTTCACCTGTTTAGTCATCACCTGTCAGGACACACTTAATGACTGGCAAAAGAAAGAGGTTGAGAAACTGAATTTTAAAGGAATGATTTTCAGGTCAAAGTTTTTGTGCATACAGGGCATTGGTGAGAATGAAAAAAAATGCATCAGCCAAAGTCTTTTTGACAAACAGAAATTGAGAAAATCAGCAGAATTGAGGTATTGACATATGGTTTGCATGTTGTGTTCTTCGCTAGGTATCTGCAGGGCAGGTATAATAACTGAATAGGAAATCTGAAGATGTCTGGGCAGAAAGATGGAGGCAAAAGAGGTTTGCCTCGTTGCTGAAGGAAGTTGATTTATGTAGACGTCACAGGAGAAGAAGGTGGTAAACAGTTTAGAATTGTAAAATACGAATATTTTCCATGGTTTTGGAAGTACAGTGGACAAGGTGTTTTAAACAGCTTCCTTCAGTCTCTACTCAAGTGGCTCTGAAGCCTGATTTACCAAAAACATTAAGAAACAATTAAAAAAAGGATGTTCTTGAATGCAGAATGTGACATGAAACCCAACAAGACCCAAAGTCTGAGAGGTCTCAGTTGCTGTCCAGGACTGGTGAATTTAGTTGCATAGAGGTTCAGAAATGCAGCATCAGAATATGCTGAGCTGTTTGCTACAATAATTAATTCTGTGTACAGCAGCCACATGACAAGGATGAGTGATGGTTCCTTATGTTAATTTACTTCTGACTTTTCCTTACTTTACAGAACTTGGCTGTTGCGGCCTTGATTGCATTATTTAAACAAAGGGCTTCTGTGTAATATTTTTTTCAGGAGGTTCAATGCATGATGATGAATAGGGCCTTTTTTTGCTGGATTTTGCACACAGTTACAGAAATAATTTCCAAGAAAGCTTCCCTAAATTATTATTTTAACTCCATTTGGCTTTAATGGGTAAATTTCTTCTTGTAAGCTTGAGAAATGAAAAGTCTTATTTCCTGGAGTGATTGGATTGGCAGTTTAGAGATGTTTTCTAAAACTGGAAGAGTATATTTCATAAGTTTAAATGCAAAATTGCAGAACAGCTCAAGGCCATAATTGTCCTGCTTTCTTCTAGAAATATGGTTGTGCTGGATATGTACATACCAAACATGTTCTTGTGACATTGATACTTAAAAAGAGACACAGTGGTAATTTCTTTGGAGCTAGAGTGGTGAATCCACTCCATCCTTTTGTTTGTTCTCTGCTGAAAAGTCCCAATGCTTTCTTGTCAATAAACAAACTTTCAACCACAATTTTAACGTATTTGTAGGCAACTGGTCTCTGTTGCATCCTTTCAGATTATCTGGTGATAATGCCTTTTTTTTCTTAGCTTGAAAACTCTTTCCTTTTTCCTTTTNTACTTTCTAACAGGGACAAATTAGTGGAATGAAAAGTTGGATAAAAATTTACTGTTAAGAATTATGAAGAGACTCTGTGTGAGGTTTCTTTCTTTATAGAGCAAGCTCAAAAGTAAGTCGGGAGGGGAAGGGCACAAATTGATTAGAGATGTTTTGGCATCAAGAACAGGAGCTGGATCTTGGGTATATTAAATAGAATGATAGAGAAAAGCTGCAAATCACTTTAGGCAAAATATTCATACAGGCCAGAATGTCTCAGATATGTTACGCTAGAACAAATTAATAAGCTATGTTGAATCTCTCTTATTTGATTTGATAGAGTCATTCACAAGCTCACGGTCTGTCAGGTGAGTTACCCCTTCAGTCCCTGGGCTGTCCAAGTGCAGCATCTCTGCTGATCTGTGATCACTTACTGCTTGGAACCTTAACAGAGTTAAAATCCTGTTTCAGCTACAGGCTTAATATTGCTGTAGTAGAGAAATGCATCTGTCCCTGTTAACTTAGCCAGTTAGAAAAATCATTGATTTTCCCTTTTCTTAAATTGGTGGCATCCTTTATGTACCCAACTCAAAAACTTGTCATTCCTTAACTCTTCCCTGTTATACTGAGACCTTCATCAAAGCTCTCTTTATTGATAGTAATGAGAGCAATGCATCACTATTCACTGCTCTGGCAAAAGCCTCAAGTATTTGATGCACTGACATCCCCTGTTGGATTCAAGTCCTAAAATCCACTACAGTCCTAAAGTGTGTCAAGAATAGTTCATGAACCCTCTTGCATAGATAGATATTGGGTATTTAGTTCTATAATGGACAGCATCTTTGGGGTTCTAGAGAGTTAAAATGTAATGATAAAAGGTCTGTATTTTAAGTGAAAGCAGAGTACTGCTGAAAAACTATCACTTATTTCTAGCATGGCTGGTGTACTGAATGTGGGGGAGATTAATTGGTGTTAGCATTACAGGGTGATTTCTCTTAAGCCTTGGTGTCTTTTGATAAATCTTACATTTTGCTGTGAATTCAATTAATATGTTAATATGTTGTACTGTGCATACGAGATTTATGGAATTTGATAAGAGAAGATAAGAAGCTCTTTCAGGTTTTGTATCACCCTCCATCATCTCTGTGGAACTCTATAGACCTCAGAAAAATTAGCAGTAAATGCAGCATTTCCTGTCACACATCACAGACCTTTTCTTACAAGTGACCTGGACTGGGGACATGTTGCATCCAGGCCCGTGATGAATCAGCAGCTCAGCTGTGATAAGGGTTTTAGGGAATGAAAAAAAAAGCCTGTCTGTTGTGGTTACATTGAGCAGTGCCGGCTGTAACGTGAGAATACTCATCCCAAAATAATCTGGTTTGCTTCATGTGGCTTTGAAAGCTGTCAAGGTAAGTGTGCTTAATTCCTGCAGAGGCAGGGAAAAGTTTGCTGAGAGTGCTTTTAGTACCTGGCTTTGCTTTGATAGCAGCAACCATTCTGGAATGATATAAAAGCTGTGGCAAAATGTGCCTGAGGCAGTTTTCCTAGCTTTCTACAGCTCTAGTCCCTAAGTGCATCTATTTCCTTAAACCAGAGGAATTTAGCAGTTCCTCAGAAATTTGACCTCAAGATCAAAGCAATATTTGTATCACTAACTTTTTTCCCCTAGTAAGTTATGTGCCTTTGTCATTGTCAAATTATCCAGTGCTAATATATGCTATTTATGGCTTTAGGGATTTGAATGCTGAAGGACATCCTGGAAAAGATGGATTTTTGTGTGTGTGTGTCCCATGTCATAACTGGAGTTTAGAGCTGGTAGAGCTGGTTTAGAGCTGGCTTAATTTTCCTTAGGTTACACAAACTCAGTGTTTCAAAAGAAAATTCATGTTGGGATTCTCATGGGAATTGGGTCTTTCTGGGTCTTTTGATGGGGTCCACTTCATCTCAATCAGGCTATTCTAATTCTTAGTGTATCGAACTGGGAGTTTTTTCCTCTGTATCCAGTATGGGAATTGCAGTTTCTTGTGCTGTTTGGGAATATTTACTGTAGAAAATTTGTTGATTAATGGAATTGTTTATACCTGAAGGTTGCTCAAAGTTAATACAATAGTAGCCTATGAGACTTTGATAAGAATACATTTCTCATGTAGGAGCTGTATAGATGAGTTGTAATTCACCACTGAAACCCTTTTGCATGTTACTGCAACCAGACTGAAATGGAAGAATGCAGTGTGGAATCTACCAGGCTATCTCAAATCTTTTAAAAGCCTCCTCATTCCCAGTACTGAGGTTTCTCTCTGTTGAATTGATTTTTTCTTATAGAAATAGTGAATGCTACTAATATTTCTGAAAAACAAAATACAAATTATTTTATGCAAACTGGGTAGCTTAGATCAATCCTGGAGAGAAACTCGCAGCATCTGAGATAACATATTAGGCATAAAGTGTGTGAGAGGATCCTCATGCAGCTGAATAAAAAGAAGGAGCAGAGAGGTGTTACAGATGGTGGCAAATAAAGCCCTGAGGGCTCAGTTAGCATGGCACTCAGGAAGAAGTTAATACCATCTTCTTGCCTCTAACACTGGATTTCTCATTGTGTGGGATAGTTTCAGTAAGTGTTGACAAACAGCTATGAAATCTCAGCCCTTCAAGGGTCTGTCTGTTTTGTAGGGACTTCAAAAGAAATTGGAAAATGAGGTATGAACAGAGAACTTACTGTGTTATGGACTTCATTTTGATCCAGAAGCCACAAATCTCATTGCAATTAGTACTGAATTCCCAGTGGATCTGATAAATAATTGATTTTAAAGGGCTGTTGATGGAGCTGAGGGGAATGGAACAGCAGTGACGTCAGAAGCAGGTTTGCACAAATACGTGGGCAGCAACAACTTCAGTGCTGTATTGATCAGGACTGGTGGAAGCAGAAGATTTGTGGGTTCAGGAACTTCATTATGAAGGGTGTAAAAACCTCCTTGGCTTTAGCCCCATGAGATATGGAAAGAAAACAAACATTTAGGTTGGAGGAATGACCAACACTTGGGAAATGTGTGCCTTGGTATTATCCCAGAAGAGAACGCTTTTTTATGGTAAATGTATGAGGGAAAGAAGGGAGGATTAAGACGTTTGAAAGAATGGCTGTGGAACCACTTAAATGAGTGGAAAAGATACTGTTGAACCCTAAGCCCTTGTGGTATTTCACTTTGTGCTCTAGAAATATTTGTCTGCTCTTGACCTACATCCGATATTGTAAGAACCTACAGGACAAACTGGGTGTTCAATAGTCAGTGCCAAGAAATCACACAGAAAATATGTCTTTACGTGATGATGGTATCTCATATATCAGTGCTATCCATGACATAGTTTTCTTCTCTTTAGTTATTCACTCTTTAAGTGAATAACTTGCTGCAAAGGCAAGCAAATGAGCTTAGTATCTCAAAATTAAAATCTTGAGGGGTTATTCCATTAGCAACCCAAGTATCAACATTAAAATTTCCTAGAGTTTTGCCTAGCCTCTCAGTTTTGCTAATGGAGACACATTGCCTGGCTGCATTGGGCTTTCATGGCATGAAAACAGAGGAATAAACTCCACTGTGTAATATTTATTTGATTTAGGCTTATAATAAGTAGTTACAGCTATATGTTCTCTAAGGGAACCTGAAAGACCCTGCAGCAGGTAGTCTTGGTTACCCAGGAGTCTTGCTTGGATGATCACCCAGGTGCCTGGAGCACCCCTGGGGCTTGTCAGACAAAGGGAAGAATCACACAGTGCAATTTCTTTCATGGCCTCTTCATTGTTAAGATTGGATTTCCCTGCTACCCCAAGATAAAATAAGGGACTATGAATAAAACTCAGAACAGGACAGAATTTATCAAAGCCTTGAGTTATGAAAGCTTCATTTTAAGTCTAATTTGAGGCAACTGCTCAAAGGCTCTGCAGTGCTGGTTAAAAATTTAAAGCAGAGGAGAGTTTCATAATCACTTTCCCGCCNGAGAGCAAGAATTGAATTGGAGAGATTAAAATATAACACTAATATAAACTAGCACAAGTTCAGTGTAACTGCACAAAACCTTATTTTAGCAGCAATGGTATAGCTGCAGTTCAGGACTGTACAGAGTAAATACTTATTCACTGCAGTACTAGGGTCTGTGCATTAGATTCTTTCTCCTTGGATGACCTAGACAAGAAAATTGGAGAGAACTGGAGCTAAAAAGCAGGGACCCTCTTGGTGTTTAGAGACCTTGTTGCAGTCTGAGTTTCCTCTGTCCCCACTTTATACTGTCCTATCCATGATCTCCCTTTCTATTCCTGCCTTGTGTCCTTCAGTCAATCCCCAGGACAAGAAATTACTTCCTTTTCTATCTTTCCCTTTAGCTGCTCTCTTTAACCCTTCACAGTTCTTGAGAGCAAAAACTGAACCAGCTACTATGTGACATATGGGGTATTAGTATATTTTGACACTTCAAGCCCAGGTTGTGTCCCTGCACTATGGTTTATAAATCCCGTGGAGTCAGGACGTCTCTCTGCTATGTGTGTGCAACTCCTGACACAATTCCCATCAACATGGCTTGGTATGTAGGTACTTCCTAAGAAATACAAGTAATAAAAGTAATAGTACAAGAACCTTCTCATCAGCCTTGAAGTTATCCAGAGTATCAGCTTCAATAAAATGGCATAAACTTCCTAGTTTATGAAATTTATCTGAACAGCAAGAGACAGATAATCCAAAAGAAAAAAAATATGTGCACTAACATCAGAACATTTTTGATCCTGAAACTGGGACTGTGCAATTAATCTCGTTTCCCAGAAGCAGAAGCTTCCTAATGTGAAATTATTCCTCTTCTGCAGAAATGGAAGGATTCAAAAGATTAGCCTCAGCAATTTCTGCTGGGACTGTGCCCAGGGTATGTCATTTATTTTCTAATTTTTTTTTCAATTAGATTATTTTTTTCTTTTTCAAAAAAGAGGATGTCTGACTATTTAATCCAATCTAGTAAATTTATTGTTTTTATCCTGCTGAGTGTCTCACTGCAAATCCAATAGTGCTCTTATAGTGCAGACCTTCAGAGACCTCCAGAAAACTTTTGCACTACTTTACCAGTAGCAAAGCTTACTGGGGTCAAGATCTTTGTTTTGGTTGTGCTGTACAGAATATTTACATTACTCTGTTATTAGGTGGGAAAGATCTGGGTGAGAAACAGGGTGAGAAATGCAGCTATAATTTTCAAAACTGAAGAGCATTTAGATGATAATTAATTGAAGGTGATCTTCATCTTTATATAGCCATTTTGTTCCACAGCCAGGTGTTTTGTATACTTTTTTCTTGTGGGAATTCCATGTTTCCAGATTTGCTGTAGGGATCTCTGCTGCTTATTCAGGGTGTAGAATGTCTTGTACACTGTGTAATAGTGGTACAACTGATTATACAAAAAATAAACCAACGCAACGTACCGACAAAAGAGACATCATAGCTCACTATCTACTTTTGGATGTTTAATGAAGATCACTGAAACTACAAAATGCTCTGGTTCTTTTTTACTGTGTGTTGTAGCAAGCAAGTAAACTGAAGATAAATTCAGACCTTGTGGAAAGAAGCTCAAATATTCTCATTACCTCCTGTGAGAAATGGATGGGGTTTTTGTGAGAAGCTGAAACAGCTCTTGAAAACAAGATTGACCTCCAGATCAGAGTACAACTTAAATCTTCTGTGCAACTTTATCACCATCTGCTTTGAGTTCTGTTCATGCTGCAGAAGGTCACACACAGAAACTAGCAGTAGACTTGAGACATGTCTCTCTGTCCTTAAAAGTAAAATGTGAGACATGGAAAAACAAAGGAGGCTGTATTACAAACTGGTGCTATAAGAGAGGGTTATAAGAGATTAATTACTCATCAAGGTGTGCTTCTGGAGCTGCCAGGGAGATTCTTTTAATGTCATTGTGCTTGGATATCTATTATTTTCCTCTTTGTTTTTAGAAACAAATGATTCCCCATTCTGATTAGATGGACAGAGAAACATGCAATAAATGTTTACTGGCATTAGTGAGAATGTATTGTACCAGTTCTGGAATTACAAGTGCAATAAGCAGTAAGGTTGTTTACTGCTCTCTAATTTTCAAATAAAATGTGCATTACATGAAGATTACCATGTTTAATAATAAACCAAAAGCAATCACATATATTTGGCCTGATGCTTTTAAACCACACACAAAAAATGACAAAGTGACACTTTGCAGTGCTTTGTACATTAGGAAGAGTTTTGTGATGCTCACTTCCCTGATGAGGGACACACAGACTCCTCCTGATGGGGTTCTTCACTCTTGGATGCAAATCATAGGTATGGAGGCACTACTTTGACTCCTCAACTATCTGCTAAGATGTTTGGGCTGCTAAAGAATCACAGCAGTCTATCAAAGAAAATAAAGTTAGATACATCAGCAATCTGAACACGATACAATTTTTGTGGTTCTTTTTTCCTTCAGGAGGAGGTGACAAATTCTCGTAATTGTTGTGTTTATGAAAATGCTACTGTTGGCAACTGCTGATTATATATGGCAATGCCCTGACAGAGGAAATCTGAAATCCAATGTCTGCTTGCAGAAATCTTTATTTTCCTGACCCCTAGGGATCTGGAACTCACTTAGGCTTTCCTGCTTATGAATTGCTCAGTGCTACGATATGAGGACTGATTACTGCTAATTTTATACAGGAAGGTTTCATGCAAACTAGAGCATGTACAGAGACAATTAGGAAATAAGTTGCAGGAAACATTTGCAATTTTGAGACAATAACCTTAATTTCTTAATTTTTGAAATAATTTCTTCTGTAATATTCAGGTGTAAAATTAAGGACAGAAAGGCAAGCAAATTGTGCTTGTCTAAAACTGAGAGATTAATACTAAGATCTATGTTGGTTTTTTTTTTTTTTNAGAGAACAGGTGCAAAATGTTTATTTTCTGCCATTCTTCCCCTTTTGCTTCTCTGTGTCATTTTTCTACACAGGTTTCATATAATTAGAACATGAATGGAGTTGCCTGCTCTAATCCAGGATAAGGGCTGGTATAATTTTAGTGTGGAAGATGCATTAACTTTAATTTAAATTCTGTAAATATGCATCTTCTTCACTGAATAAGTGAAGACAAACTGGGAGGCATCAGTGATAATTGTTCATGGATGTCAGGAGCCCTTGGCATTGGTACCCACACAAGCTTTTCAGTTTTGAACAACTTGATGTGGATGAATCACTGACCTGATCTTGCAAACAATTACGCATGAGTTTAGTTTTATGCACTTATGCAGAGCTGTTGCAGAAAGCAGGTTAATTGAATTTTGGAGCAAGTGCACAATCGATAGATTAGATTGGAATAGAATTTTATGCTTGCAAACAATTTCCCTGTTGTTGTATATATTTGAATTCAGTTAATTTAGGCTCTGGTTTATGAAGCTGCTCTGATTACTGAAGAAGTTTTGTCCCCCTTCAGGTAATAATGTCATCAGAGAGCAGGTAGAGAAACCAGTCTTGAAAATAAATTTACCCCAGGAAATGAAGCAAAATTTTAGCAAGGCATGCTGCTGAACGAGTCTAAACTCAAGTAAATGGATGGGGTTGACAATTATACACTCACATTGTGTGGTGTTTGCTAACCATGAAATATAGACAGAAACTTTACAGAGGGATTTTTTTTTTGTTTTTTAAGAAGTCAAATGAGTGCAGTGCTGTGCCTAGGCTGGAGTTATTATGAAGTACAATATGATCCATGAGCTGTAAAGGGACCCCAGGCTCTTTGAACAGCAAGTCCATTTGTTGGGAGGCCTTGGAGAGAGCTATGTACAGGTGTCTGTATTCATGTTCCTCATTAGAGAAGTAAAACACTCTCCCTTATTCTTAGCTCATTTATTTTTATTTTTCAGAGCAATACTACTCCCTAAAGAGAAATAATTCTGGTCTCCATGTCAGCAGTAGTAACTGCTCTGTATTTCTCAGTTGGCTGGGCCAGCAATAATGAACTTTGGGTATTTCCACAGCCTAAAATATTAGAAAATCAAGAGATTCATGAAAGAGAGTTCATGTTGTTTCTTTTTAACCAGTTGTCTTACCTTTGCATAAAGGGCTGCCTTTAATAGCTGTGATGAACTGGAGAGCAGCTGCAGCTGGGAGGATCTTGATTTCTGTCCTTTACTGACACCTAAGAAGGGAAAAATGTGAGTACTTTGGACTTAATCACTTCTTAGTTATTGATGTATTCTCCTTATAAGTAGCCACCTGTATCAATCAAATACCCTCATAATCAATAATAATGCAGAAATTTTTACTTCTGAGAATACTTTTGTAATTAAAACAGGCTTTTACTGATCCCTGCATATTGGGAAGAAAATGTGATTTTGCCCTACAAAAATGCTACAAAAAGTTATAATGTTGCCTTTCATTAAAATATCTATTTCATAATAAATATTTTGTCTTTAGGAATAAAACTTTGGCATTAATAAGTTTATCTGCAGCTGACAACAGCAATTAGAAAGCTTATCCTGTTTCTTCTACAACCACAGTATTTGGAGTAGTCATTATCTCCAGGCAGCTTAGGAAGAAAGACTCGTTAAACAATTACAGTATGGCAGAGACCACTATCATTGTATTACATCGATTTAATTTTTTTTTTTTTTTTTTTTTTTTTTTTTTTTATTAGAGATTGCTTCCTGAACATCTGGAAACTTTTTTACCCCTGGTCAATTTGTAATTAATAGTTTTTCTAGAAGTTATAGCACATGTTTAGCAAATATATTAAAACATTATGCATATTTTCTACAGCATAGTCACCCATTTATAATGTATAACACACGTTTCTAAAAAATGTATTAAACATTGATAGTTTCATGTTACTATTATTATATATTATAAACGCAATAAAATTACTCAAATGTTCCCGCAATCTTTTCATCAACACTCACTTATTGTTAATATTTTTGGAAACTATAGGAGTGTAAGAATGGCTGTAATGAGCATCAATGATTCATGTCCACCTTCTCATTTTTCATTTAGTTCATACATGAAATTGTTGCTGAATCTTTATCTAAAATATATCCATCTGCAGGGTTGGAGAGAATCAGCTGTGCTTCAAGGAAATGCCAGGATTTTCAAACGAAACTTGCTGGTAACCAAGTCACTGAGCTGAGATGACCTGGACTTGAGCACAGCAAATGAGTTTGTTCAACAAATAAGTTTTAACTCCTCTTACGCTGGTCCTCAAGGCCTTTCTACTGGGTTGCAAACCTTGCTCTGCAATCCAGCCTTTTTGCTCTTTTTTCTCTGCTTTGGTTGTGGTGTCAACACCTTTGTCTCCTCCCTGGCAGATTTGTGAGTAACTGGGGTGGAGGGAAGGAGGCAGAGAGGCTTTGAAGATGAGCTGGGCTGGGCCAAAGGCTGTGAAACAGGAAGCCTTGTTCCTTTGTGAGCAGACTGCTCTGGGCAGTATTGCAGAATGCTGCAGATCAGGCATGACTCCCTGAGAAAGTGTACAAGCAATCCTCTTGTTAGCGTGATTAGATAAAGTAGGCCTAAGCAGGCCTTGATAGAACTTGCAAGTTGTGCTAGCTGGGAAAAAAAGCAAGGGCACTGTGCCCTTGACAATCTTGTTTTATAAACAAGAAGAAGTTCAGTTAGTGAGGAATGAGGAGGAACCCTGGAACTCAGACCACAGCAAGAAGGAGTATGCAAATGTACTCTGATCATGCCAATCATATTGTGGCAAATATGCATATTTACTGAGAAAAGTATAAAATAGTTGTTCTTTCTGAATAAAGTTGAAGCTTTCTTTATCAATCATATTGATTTGGCTGCAAATCTTCCTACTGCTCGTCAGGGCAGAGCCACAGGGAAGACTGCTGCTCTCTCCTGACAACTACTTACTTGAAAAATGTGTTTAGTATAAGATGTTTAAGCAGTTCTGGTAAGAGTTTAGGGTTGCACCTTTCCAAGGTGCCTGGACAGTGACTCTTAATGGTTGGCAGGAATCAGTACCACCTGCACTTCTACAGCCTGGCCATGTGTAAGATTAATGATCTTCCTTACCTGGCAAATCCCTTCAAATATCTCCCTTGGATACTGCACTATATGTTAATTTGTGGCCTTTGCCAATATCCATAAATCTTGGTTTTTTGACTAACAGCTTTGCTTTAATGTGCCTTTGCAAGTTTAAGCTGTTTTGCTGCACTTGAGATTTTATGCCTGCACAGGAGAGAGCTCTTATGAAGCCTGGGGAAGTAACTGGAGAATGCTGGAGAACAGACCTTGGTTACGTGACAGCAGAACTCTTTCCTTGCAACCAGTTGTTCATTATTGCCACATCCCCTGCTGTAATCTCTTTGCATTGTGAATGGGTATTTTGAAATAAGGTCCCTGGATCACAGGATGATCTTCCTTCCTTTTGAATATTTAAACTGTGGCTCTGAATCAGTACCAGCCATTTTGTGATAAGATTTCAAAGTATTCTGCTGGAATTCCTTGAGATACACATGGCATGTTATTATTATTTTAACTGTATTTCTATTTATGCCTTGACTAATTGTTTTAATATAACCAACAGTTGTGTGTAATTTAATCTCTTCCATTTCATGTGTTCCTAACCCAACTAAAAGTTTCACTCTCTGAGAAAGACTGTTCAGCCCTTACAGTTATATTAGAGCTAGAATTTAATGTGAGAGCATTCTGAGATACTGCTGTTAAAATATATAAGTTACTCTATTTTTGGTGCTGCAATAATAACTAGAACTAGTAAGCACCCCAAATGGCATCTGAGATAAAAAGAGTACCTTTTGGTCCTATGGATTGTTCCTAGCCAAGTGTAATGTTGTTTGAGATCTGTAATTTGCCATTCTGAAGGATTTTTTTAATAAAGGGGGAAACTTTAAAATCCTCTTAAAGACATGGTAAAACAGGTAAGATATGAGATTAATTTTGCAAATACGGCTTCCTGTGTCTCCTGTTTTCCAGTACAGATCTACAAAGTCATTGATCCTTAAGTGTCTGTGCTGTGCTGTAAATCAACCTCCATGGTTCTCCAGTATTATTCTGGAGATCTCTACCAGCTGCAACCATGATATTTGTTTTATTGTGTGTAAGCCTGATGCTACCAGACTTCAATATTTCATTGTTACTGTGTGTATCTTGATTAGAAATAAAAGTAAGGCTGACCCTCAGCATAGGAATCAGTGTATGTAATGAGAATTTTTTGTACACATATATTATACATAAATCTGTCCAAGGCTTAAGAAGATTGGATTTTTTAGAAATTCTAAAGAGAAGAATCATAAAGAGCTTTTACAATCCGGTTCCTACAGAGTTCCTTTACAAAATCTCAAGGCCGAAGCAAGGGATGAAAAATCCATAAAAACAAAGCTTCAGGACCCAGAGAGTGATGTGATGCAAACATCCTGAGGCAGTGTTCATTCTGAAGTAGGATTGTTTAAAGTATTTGGAGTTTTCCCAGGGCATTCAGACATCTAGTTTGTGCCTTCTTTCCTTTCTTTGATAAAGTTTTAGGTGCTCACACCCTGCTCTTTCTAGGAAGAAATCACTGCCAATGAGTTTTAATCATTAACTTTCAAACTACTTTTCTTGTATGAGGGAAAAGAAATCAAAAGATGACCTAGCAAGGTCTGTGCTAATCTAATATGAATTGTTCACCCTAAAGAATAGACAATTTTAAACAGTTCTTAATAGGAACCTTGGAGATACTCAAAGCTCTCTGAACATTGTCTGGCTGCATACTTTAAGTGTCTCAGCTTGAGCAGGGCTGTTAGACAAGGTAACCTCTAGAGACTTCTTCCAAACTCAATAATTCTTTGATATTTTATTAATTTGGTCCCTCATTCCACTACTAAATTGATGTAAGGGTTTTTCTAGCCTTTTCAAATGAAACATTTGCTTAGTTAGGTGCACTGAAAAATGTTGGTCCGTTTTAGAACCAAAACTCATTTTCCATCTTTTCAAGCAAATGAAAATAGATAATTTTGCCATACAAGTAAATAAATAGAACATGCATGTGTTAGCATTTAGTTACGCCCTTAGAGGGTGACATCTTCAAATCCCAGAGGAGAAAAATGCTTTTGGTGCCTCACAAATAGTAATTGTGGGAGCAGGGGTTTCTGACCCTCTAGTAAGGACCTGAAAGCCCATGGGATATACCAGGCATGAAGAAGGGGAGCAAGGCATGTGTGTGATTGCATTTGCTCATTGATCATGTGCTGGAAGATGGGAACAATCGAGAAGCTTTGGATGTTTCTTTGCAGTTGCTGTTATTTTTATTTATTAGACATTAAAGACTGAAGTCCAAACCAGTACCACATAGTGTGTCTAGGCGATTAGAAACGGCAATGCAAAAACACTATCTGGTAACCTGGTGTGCTGGCCTTCAACCAACTTCTTTTCCAGTTTGTACTTCAGTTTCAAAATGATTTTTAAGCTTTTCCAAGGAGGTGATGGGATTCAGCTGCATTTCTTCAGGTAGGGAAGAAAGCACCATGTCTTGAAAGTGTTTGGTTTGTGTTTTATTGGGTTTTTGTTGTTGTTGTTGGGGGGGAGGGGGGTTTGTTTGTTTGTGGTTTTGTTTTGTTTTCTGTTGGGGGGGTATTTTTGGTTTATTTTCTTGTTTTGAGATTTTTTTTTTCTGTTTGTTTGGGAGTTTTGTTTGGTTTGGAGTTTTGTTTGGTTTGTTTGCTTCACTGGGGTACGGCAGCACAGCTGGAGAGTGCTCAATGCCACCGCCTTCCCAAGAACGTCTTGGCAGGGAAGGAACAGTTTAGGCGCTGACCTACAACTACACGCTGCAGTAGTAATCAGTTGTCAGCGGAAGAAACAGGAAGGGATTCTTGTATGGAGCTCCAGAATGCTATATTGAAGGCCCACTTCTGAAGGGCTCCAGGGACAAGAACAAAAAAACCCAGAAGGGTCGAGGGTATATAAATGACATGGGCAGGGAGGTCTGAGGGCCAATGGGGTAAGGGCTCAAGGGCAGAGTATAGGCGGGGAAAAGGGGACACAGCCGACCAGGGTTCAGGGGTGGATTGATCAAGGACAGAGGCCAATAGGGAAGCAATAGGTGAGGAAGGTTCTGGAACTTGGGTGGGGAACAGGGATTATATCATCATAAATTAGCCTAAAGGCACAAAGAACTGTGGACGACAGAACTTTCTAGTCACCTCACCCTAATGGCTGTTTTGTCCCAAGGGGCTGTCTCACTGCCAGCTACTTCCCGGGATACCACATTGGGGGTTTTTGGGTTTGTTGGTTGGGATTTTTGGGGGTGTTTTTTGGGCTGTTTTGTCCCAAGGGGCTGTCTCACTGCCAGCTACTTCCCGGGATACCACATTGGGGGTTTTTGGGTTTGTTGGTTGGGATTTTTGGGGGTGTTTTTTGGGGTGTTTGAGCAAATCTGGGTAACAATGAACCCAGTATGAGGCTCCATGAAGTAGCAGCCAGTGAGCCCCAGCTCTCTCCATAACAGAACAGCACTGCATTTAAGCAATGGCAACCACTGTGAATAAACTGCAGCAGCAGTTTTGAGACAGAGCCCTGAACTCAGGACTGTGCAGTCAGTTTGGAGGATGAATACTGGCAGTATTCCAAAATAATATCCACGATGTGTGTCTGTGTGTCCATAATCATGCAGAACTGCAGCAGATTCAGGTTGACCTCCTCACAACACGCACACAAGCACAACATTCTACAGTCCATGTAAAGTATGCATTCTCAAGCCCTGTTGTTACAATGTTGACCTCTCTGTAAACGTTTTTCTAAAGCATGACTGGCTGTGGATTTAAAAACAAACTCAAAGCACGACAGTTCTGGGAGGGGATGACAGCCCTGTTGTCTCTGTGTGTGGATGTTCGCAAATGAAGTACTCTTACTGTGCAGAGTTTTCCCCCTCAGTGGTAAGTGTATCTTATGACAAAGCTTCACAGCTTTTGGGAAGCTTAACAGCTTTTCAGATGAAAAACTGTAAACTAATTTATTTGTGTATTGCCTCTTTCAGCAAAGCACTTGGACAGAAGATGAAGTGACAACAGGAGTTTTTTGGGTAAAGAATAGTGCAACCATCACTGTGTTTAAAACAAAGCATCTTCTCAGCAGTGCCTGGGTTCAGTGACAGAGCTGGAGGATGAGTAACCACTCAGGGCCCCCATCTTCTATTTCTAATGGAAGATCTGATTGAGAGATTTCTTATTCCATAGAAATTGATGCTGCTTTTGGTCATCTGATACAGTGACCTTTTTTTGCAGAAGTGGTGCAAAATAGTTTTGTGCTGTTAAGAGGGTTGGTTCAGATTCCAGTCTTAATGGGTGTATTTGAAATCACATTAGAAGACTGTTAACCAAACTCAGCGCAATTTCTTTCTGAAGCTGAGTGGAACAATTTAAATTGCCAAATAATATCACTGATGAAATTAAAGTTATGGTCTCTTTTAAATTAGGATATTTTTCTTGTTAAAATTCTCATAGTAAAGCAGATGCTTACAAGAACTTAATGTCTTCTCTGTCATTCTCTGTTGTACATTTGTTCTTTTAATTACTTTTAAAATAATATATATATTTATTCTAGTATTTGAAGTTCAGGTTTCATTTTGAGAGTGTATAAGGAATTCTCTGTAGGCAGTTTCATAATTATGGAGTAATTTGTTTATTATTTGATGATACACATTTTCTGTTATGACTTTTCTGTAAATTTGTGCTAGTTTCAGATAGAACCCAGGCCACAGAACTAACAGACCCATCAGAAAAGGGTACGCCTCTGTGAGATACCCATTTTAAATTGAAAGCCCGGAAAGGAGGAGTTCTCTGTTTTCCTTCCTGGGGGAGCTGAGGTAACACTGAGCCCAGTCATGCCCAGGTGGGGCTGGGCTGCATGAACCCCACCTGCATGGCCAAGCTGAGTCCTTTTTCTCTGCAATCTCGGGAGGACTTGGAGTTGAAAAGGCCAATGCTATTAAACTCCAGTAGGCAGGGGAAAGGAGTGGACTGCAACTGCCACATCATGGCATCTTAGCTGTTTTCTCCTCCAGCACGGCTATGAGGGACCATAAGCAAAGACTGAAAGGCAGCCCTGCAAGCTAAAGATGGCCCAAGCCCAGCCTGGCTGCTGCATTCCCTCAATACTTCAGCTCAGCCCTCAGCACAGCCTTGAGTAATCTACTGTTTTTTTAATTCTATCTGTCTATCTGCATGAGACTTAACTCTGTAGTGCCCATATTGCGACCTACAGACATGGATCTTCTCCTGAGTGAAAGAAAAGAGGTAGAGAAACAGCATGAAGACATGAAAGTCAGCTGAAGAAGTCCTCGATTTGGTTGGAGGGTGAGGAGAGTCCTTGGACTGAAATTCTCTTGTAAGCCATGGTGATGGACACTAATTAACCTTTTAAATCATACAGATCATGGAAGGTGGAATGGTTCCATTTGAGACCTGAGCAAAGATTCATTTTCTTGGAGCTTTTGGAACAGAGAGAGATTAAGTAGTGAAGCCCCTTTGGCCTGAGGGAGGGGTGGCATTCTTTTGTTCCTAAAGATGAAAGATTTTTGGAAGCAGATGAAGTTGAACTTTTTGCATTTGAACATTCATCCTTAAAATATAACAACCTATGCATTTGATATGGCCCAGAAGCACAGCTTTGGGATAGCTGTGAGATGGGAGGGTTTTTGCAAGTGCAGATTTTCCCCAGGCAGATGCGTTTGTAAAGATTGTAACCACAAGAGGACTGGAAACTAAGTCTTGTGGGGAAGTCTCCATGGTTTTGTCAGTAAGAAGCTATTCTCCTTGAGTAAATTGAAAGAAAGACTGTTCTAAGAGTGATACACAGACTAGAAATCTTTTGAGTTTTGTTTTCTCTACATTGTTGTGTTGGTGGGAAAGAAAGGAGGATGTTAGGGGAAAGAGAAGTGTTGTAAAGGTTTTACTCTGATTCCCATAATCCAGTTGAATTTTTCAATACTTTTGTTTTGCTCTTGCTCTTAGTCCTGTCTCAGCAACAAATAAGTAAGTGATTCTAGCAAGTACATGGACATTTAGGTACCACTGAAACCACTACATTAATTGGTGCCTTGGCCAGGAAATTAGTATTAGCAAACCAAAACCTCTGCACAAAAGGGGCTTTCTGCCCAGTTGCAGACTCAAACCCCTACATTTTTGGTGGAGAATGCAGGCAATTGATAAAAGCTGTGAGATAAAGATCAACTAAGAGAAATGAGCAAAGCAAGAGTCAAGTCAATGTTAAGTACCGTGGTAGTAAGAAATACTTAATGTAACTACGTTGAAATGTCTAGGGGTGGAGGTTAGTGTAGGAGTTATTTTTCTTCCTTTCTGTTTAATTTATTAGTTTTATTGTTCTAAAGTGGAGTTTTATATTGATTGTGATTTTGATAATTTTTTTTCGAAATGTGTATTCATGTAGGCAAGGGGTGGAATCTTCTAATTTTAAAATTCATTTTGAGAGTGTATAAGGAATTCTCTGTAGGCAGTTTCAGAATTACAAAGTATTTGTTTGTTATTTGATGATACACATTTTCTGTTATGACTATTCTGTAAATTAAAGAGGTAAAGAACCTGACCTTATATCTACAAGTAATCAGAGATTTCTTTAAGTAGATGGAAGCAATAGTGAGATGTGATGAGTAATAAACAACACAGCACTTTGTGCTAAAATAGGGAATTTTCTTTATAACAGTTAGGGAAAGTTCATCTAGCCCAGCCTTCTAATTTGCTGACCAACCCTAAGTACTTTATAATAAGTCTGCTCATGTTGGTACAAATTTAGAATTTAAAACATACACACAAGTGCCAGTTTACTGAGAATCCTCTGGACAGCAGTGCTGAGAAGTCTAAACTCCATAGGCTCTGTCTCTGTTACAGGACTGAGGACTTGAGAAATCACTGGTGTGAGGTAGAGAGGGTGAAACCAAAAGAATTCTTGTTAAAGAAACAAAGACTGTGCTGATGTAAAAGACACAAACTATGCACTTCAAGAGTGTTCTCTCTGTTGCTGTGTAGTTTTTAATCAGGTAATCAACATATATAGGATTAAACCCGGTTTAATTCAGAAGTCTATGAAGAAGGGAGGAATTCTGGTTTATATGATAGAAAAGGCTGTAAATTCCCTTGAACAGTCCTAGAAATTGGTGTCAGTGGCCTCTCCTCTCTGTGTGGCGTCTGTTTTCCCCTGATGTGCTGTGCTAGCAAAGAAGAAAAAGAAACCCCTCAAACCTAGAATCACATCATTAAATTCTGTGGTGCTCCTGAACAAATTTTTGCTTTTAATGTGCCCATATGATTATATGGGTGACCAGCCTGACCAATGTGCTGTGAGAGGTGATGGATCCATAGCTTGGGGGCTCCTAAACTTGGAGAGATGCAACACCCACCAGCTGTGGGACTACAGGACACAGGAATTTTGGTGGGGGAACATGGATGACCTGCAGCAGAATAAATTTGTTTTAATGGCTGTGGTAGTGGGAAAATAAGATGCTAATTTGGCTTCCTGAAATGGGGCAAAAATGCTGGAGTACTGGGTGACAAACACCAGGAGGCACAGACGCTCTTGAAGATGATGTGGTAAGAGTGCAGAACTTTCAGTTGGAATGATCACAACATACTACACAGCTGGGCAGGGCTGACCACAAGAGGATAATGACCATCACTGAGGTGTCTGGACATGACTGTGACCTCACATTGTGATTAATATGTCACTGTCCTGCTGGGATGACTGAATGTTGTAATTTCTTTTGATTAGTGTGGACTGATGGAAAGCTTCCAAGTGCTGAATTTCTATATTCAGATTTCTATGTCTGTTTTTCATTAATCATATTTGGCTGGCACATCAGTTGGTCACTGAGAGGTTTTGGGGGAAAACAGACTGCACTGATGTCATGCTAAATCCCTTCATCCGCTGGAGCTCCTGATGATTTTTGACTTTGTGTCTGTGGCCTTGAACATCTGTTCCCTCCACCTTTGTGAAGCCAATGCTCAAAGGGAGCTGCTGGCTCCTGCACTGGGGCTGTGTGTACTGGAGTAGTTCTTTACTCCTATTTTTTTTTTCCACAAATACAGATCCATGCAAGGCAAGGTGCTTAAATCACAACTGAGTTGTTAATGTTTGGAGTTTTTTGTTATTATTTAATGGGTGATAATTTTATTAAGAAACTTTAGGAAACTTGCAATGACAGATCCTGCTTCTTCCTTTCTATAGTTATGATACACACATATAAATAATATTGGGCTTTATCCACATTTTCAAGAACCACTGCTGTAAGCTCTGTAGGAGGATTAGCTCTAACTGCTTGACAGGAGAGTGTGTGTTTATGTAATGGGTAGTATCCATGACTATAAATATATTTAAACACCACGGCTGAGTTGCTGAGGATGCAGAGCTGCTGTTGGGATTGAGCTGCTATGAGGTAGAGTGTGTTGGAGCCGTCTGGACCTGGCAGCTTTGAGGACCTTGTGCATGGGCATTGGTGCCTTTCCTCTGGAGGATGTGGGTCCCTGCCGTGTTCTCCCAGGTTTTTCACTAGGAAAGAAATTTTCATTTGGCAATAGCTGGAGGGATGGAGGACTTAGAGCCACCAGGACCCACCACTTCTTCTCTTTTTCCCCCAGTACTGGTAGAGAAGTAGTGCCAGCAAGCAAAGCATGTATAATTAACCTGCTGGCTCTTTATCTGGAGGGAGGTCAGAGTTAACAGCAATAAGAAAATGTGCAGTTGTAATCTTATTTACTACATTTATTAACCAGCTGGGATTTAAAGCTTCTAAAGTAAAGGAGCTTTTAAATTTGATTCTACTTAACCCTATGAAAGCAAAATAGTAGATTTTTATTTATTTCATCAGGCATTCAGTGCAGTAACAACCTTGCACAAAGAACAGTGCTAATGGGACTAGACTTTTTATTCTCTTGGTATGTCCACACTCACAGGAGCTGGTGGCTGACAGAGATCACCAGTAGTCAGCAGGGTCTGTGGAGTGGGACAGGGAAGAATGTCAACAAATGGCGAGAAACTGAAGCTGATTACTGGAGCTGTCAGGTTCTGTGAGAGGTGATGGAACCCTAGCTTGGAGGCTGCTTAGCCGGCAGAAATGCAACAGACTGGTTCTCCAGCTATGGGCCTACAGCAGGCAATTTAGATCTGGGGACATGGATGCTCTGCAGCAGAATAAATTTGTTTTAATATCTGTGGTAGAGTGAAAGTGAGGTGCCCATTTGAACTGGGGTAAAGTGAAGTCTGAGAATTCAGCCAAGACACCAGGAAGAACCAGGTGATAATGAAGGTGCAACCCATTACTTTGGTTGGAATCTCTTTTGTAATGCACACAGGCTTGGAATCTGGTCCTGACATACCCTGCTAGGTGTTGATTTGTATCTCAGAAGCAGTGTATGAGCTAAAAGAGGTGTGGTGTTGCCTCCAGTAAAAATGAACTGGGAACTGTAGCCCTTTGAATGGTGTGAGTTAAGTATTTTGCACTACTGAGAATCAGGTGGCTTTGGTGCCAAAATACAGATTTAGTTGCTTAAAATTAAGTCTGCCTGTGTCCCAGTTTCCCCATCTGTAAAATGTATTACAGCAATTTCAGCTAATCCTATTTAATTGTAGTACTAATGTTTCACTATTAATATATCCTCCAGGACATGCATCATGGTAACTTCACCCCGTGGTGACTAAAATTTCTGCAGGAGCACAGGATGAAATAATCAGAGCCTTTGAGACTCTCGAGCTCTCCTCTTTTAATTGGTTGACTAGAAAGAAATTTTGCCAATTTTCTCCAAGTAAAGGTCTGGTCTACCCTCACTATGAGGGAGAGAAAGCAACCTATTTTTCAGACTATGATTTTTTTCCTACTTCCTCTCAACCTTGCTTTCTTAGGATACCAAACACACAGGATTTGGTGACAAAGTTTTGCCTTTCCTTGTGAGCTTTTTGGTTTCTTTGTTTTATGCATCACTGTTCAAAGTGAGAATTCAGGTGCCTTCAAAATGTAAAAACTGTATCATGAAAAGGTTTCTTGCTAAACAAGGAAAAATCTTCAGATGTAATTATAGCTTTGTTTCTTTGGAATTTTGTTCTATGTTGTTTTAGTAAACCTTTCACCTGATCTTTGGTGTGTGTATGATAAAAGGAAGTTTGTAGTGCAGCCACCTCTGATAGATGATCTAATCCTTTTAGGAGGCAGGATGTAAAACAGGTTCCATAAAGTATCAGGATTTCCTCAGAAATCTCTGGTGAGGCAAATTATTTTTTTCCTTGCCACTGAGAAATCATTAACTCTCCTCCAGTTTCTAAGTGCTTCTGACCTTCAATATTTCTTCTACACTTTGCAGAGGTTACACCTACAATCTTCAAGGGCATGCACCTGGGTTATTGTTTCAAATCAAGGCCTGGGAAGGACACAATTTTTGTGTGATGCAGTGTCTGCTCACTTGGTGCATCCTCCAAAGACAGCAGCATAACCTGTCACATTGCTATAAGAAAAAATCAAAACCCTGTGGGCAGGGCTGTAGGGGAAGGTTGTGGCACCTGATGCTGGCAGCTTTCTGCTGGAATAAATGTCTCAGGGCAAGGTCCTAGAGAGAAAAAGAGAAACTGGGTCCCACATCCCAGGAGCTGTTCCAGGCTGGTACTGGAGCAGCAGTGAGAGATGCAGCTGCTACTTTCATAACCTTTCTAACCTGAACTTGTAAACCTGATGATCTGCCAGTGATCCTTGTCTCAAAAAGGCTGGGAAATCTGATGCGGGGTTTAGAGCAGGCAGCAAGAGCCATCTCATCCCTCTTTCCCTCTTCTGCACAGCCATTCCCATTTCTCTCTGATCAGGAGCAAAGGTTTAATGAGAAAAAGGCATTAAGTGTTCACTAACATGGGATAATATTTTGGATGTCCAGATTTTTCCAAGATCTGTATGTATGAGTCCTGTATGTACTTTCAGACCTTCCGGCTGCACATGGATAGCTGAAGATTAGCCTTAAGGTCTCCAGAAAATCAGAACTAATTTCAGAAATATGAGGCTTAACCTTCTTGAAATATTCATTGTTTAACAAAATCAATATGCATTTAAATATCTTCACTGTAATTATGATAAATCATGTACAAGGGCTGAAATCTAAATTTGATGGTCAGGTGCTGAGAATGTAAGTCTCAGGTCATTTGTAATTTAGAAATGAAAGTTCTACCTCTTGTTTTAATAAGTTAAATGTTACCTCTTGTAGTGCTATATTTGAAACCATTTTCACCAGAGGCGAGTTCATAACCATTCCCTCGCTCTGGACAAGAAGCTTCTGCCACTTGAAGTTTGCTCTCTCTGTTTAATGTTTTTCTACTTAAACATTGATTCCTGCCATCTTCATCCCTGTCTTTCTGAGCATCCTCAAAAGACAGGGATGTCCTAGAGCAAAATAATTGAGGTGTACAGCCCCCAGCACATAGGTCTGTGTACCCTGAGGTTTCTTGTGAGTGGGAAGTCAAGACTTTGGAAAAAACCTTATTCTTTCAGGCACATTTTACACTGTCTTTGAGGGGTCAATTTTTCAAGAATTTACTCAAAGGGAGCTTTACCTCATATGGGGAAGTCTCAGTTTTGTTACAGCTGTAACTGAAACCAGAATGATACAATTAAATATTACATCATCAATCAGATACTTCCTGTTGCTGTTTCATTAGATCAAGGGAAAAAAAAGCAAAATCCACAGCTCACTGCAGGCTTTCTACATGGGGAAGAGACCTTGAGTGACTTTACAAACATGACTATGAGGAGACACCTCTGAGGAATTGTAGGGAGAATTCCAAATCATCAGCAACATGCAGTGCTTGCACAATTGAAGATTGAAAGAAGCCATCCCTTTCCAAAACAGAAGATTAGAAGTGCTCCCACAAATAATATATGCTTCTATAAACCCTGTTTACCCTGAAGGGTAAACCATCCTCACAGATGGGAAGCTTCAGAACAGACATTGAATTAATTTGTGAGAAGTTGAACACAAATGGGGTTCAACCCCATGTCTTGAAACTTTTAGAG
Source organism: Regulus satrapa (assembly GCA_013396955.1). NCBI lineage: Eukaryota > Metazoa > Chordata > Aves > Passeriformes > Regulidae > Regulus > Regulus satrapa. The sequence goes on from VWZN01014884.1 coordinate 180,047, forward strand.
GTTTTCTAGTAACTAATGGACTATCTTCCTGTTGAGGTGATTATAATATTTTATAATTTATCATATTTATAATTATTTTATGTCATGACATAACATGAAAACATGAAAAACATGAACAACATGAAAATGTCTCACTCTCCTGAAAACAACTCCAAAGGTGTGTTTGGGATCTGTAAGGGTCGGTCCAAAGCTGCTCTTGTTTTTGCCTCCTCACCGTCGCATGACCCTGCAGACCCCTCCACTCGTATGGACTGTGAAGAATGGCTTTCTGGCACTGGCTGAGATGGGTAGATATGTGGGTGCATTGTTATTGCTGGACTGCGTCGGTACCTGGTCTGATGTAAAGGTGTGCTGGACTGTTTCAGTACCTGGTGTGATGTACAGGTGTGCTGGACTGTGTCGGTACTGGCTGCTCCTGGCTCCAAAAGCACCGCATGCCATAAATCTTCCCCCTTTCCTGGCCAGAAGCCACTCGCCTCGAAAAAGACTATAAAGAGCTACCCTCTGGAGGGGACTCTGGGAGATCTCCCCACGGATAAAGACCCGTCTATTGGCTGGACCACGAGGACGCCCGTCTCGTCTGTTGGTAGCTATATTCCCATTCCCCCTCTTTCTCTCTCTCTCTCTCTCTCCTTTGTTTCCTATATCTTTCTCCCTCTATCGCAATTGAATTGTTGGCATTTAATAAAGTGCATTGCTTTTAATTTAACTTGGATTTTTCCCCTGCATTTTTGCCTGTTTGCACCTTTGAGATCAAACGAACCATCACGACTCCTGCTCTGTGTTAATAGCAGATCGTGACAGGATCCCTGCTAAAATCATGTTGTAACATTGATACAATAAATGCTTCAAATGTATTTCCTGTCTAGCTGTGGAATTAGTTAGTTTGTGTAATTAAGATATTTTATGTATCCTGATATATCTCTAGTTATAACTGAATATGGGGTGGTTGCCCTAACTGGGGCAGAGTAAAACTGGACAAGATTCTTCAAAAAGTATGACAATCTTCCGTACTACTTTTAAGACTTTGATATTGCTGGAATAGCAGGGTAAAGCTCCTGTCTAATAAAACCTTGGTCACTCAACCTACGATATTACTTCTATCAAAGATAATTTTTGAAATGCAGGTGTACTCAACAGGGCATGATCCTTGTAGCTAATGAGATATTTCCTTTTCATTTTCTTCGAGTTATGCATTTCAGACACTTCTACAGGTTGTCAGCAGTTACCTGCTTTACAACATTTTAAGCTAGAGCTGGTCTGTGGTTTGCCTCTTTATCTCTGACAAATATTTTCTTCCATTATTATTTGTTGTGTATTTTCTTTACAGTCATTCTTGGTCTTAAAGTCTGTGCTCTGCACTTGTTTTTTTTGGTTTTTTTTTTTGTTTGTTTGTTTTGTGTGTGTGTGTGTTTTTGTGGTTTTGTTTTGTTTTGTTTTGTTTTGTTTTGTGGGTATTTTTGTAACAGTTTAACTGTTGTGACCTGGAAATTTTTTCTCATTTTATTTTCCTGAGTGCCTGAGCTCATGTTGCCCTAGAAATGAGGAAGATTGAATGAATGAAGTCTTACTTCTCCCATCTCCCCTCTCTTGTATTATTTGTATGGAGTAACTGCTTGCAGCAAGATATTCCAGTTGGAAAGGTTGCTGCCTTTCAGAGGTTCTTAGGTTCTCCATTTCTATCTGAAAAGCCAGCATTAAGATGTGACCTTGGGAAAAGTGTGTATATTGTGATATCAAAATTGCATGTGCTGGAAAGTGCATTCATCCTGTCTGTTCTTTCTCCACAGTAGAACTTATTTCTCTTTACTTCTGTCATATTGTCATATTACATTTTTTTGAAATCTAATAATTTTCTTGCTGTGGTGAGTGGTAGGTATGTATGACCTATTCCTGCTTTCAGGGCTTTTAAAGGCTGGATTAGACCACTGAGTTCTACCTTAGCACAGATTCGTTGAAGTCAGAAAAGCAGTGATAAATTAAATAAATTAAATGACAATTTGGCTCAAAAAAAGTGATCCTGCCTCTTAGAGAGTTCTGGCTAATGAACAGGAATTATATGTGTGTTTTCCTACTTTGTAGAATCAGAACAAAGCAGGCTCTGCAGGGATGCTGAAATTGCTTGCAGCAATATTTTCTGTAATATGAATCCAAATAAGTGAACAAAGATTTCCATGAGGATGACCGATTCTTGGGGAAGAATCCCACAGACACCTTAGAAATGCTTTTTAGCTGGGGAATTTCTGGGCATAAGAAAAGCAGCTGGTGGTGCATTCTCTAGTGCTGTCAGGGTGTTGTCCAGAGCCCCCAAATGGCTTTTCCACAGCCAAATCCCAGTAGTCCGGTGACAGCAGTTCCAGAGAAGTACCTGGCAGAGGGAAGATGTGGCTGACCCAAGTGCCAGTGAAATGTAAAGGCTGTTCTTGTATTTCCTAATCAGAATCTATAGGGTTTTCTTCTATTTCTTTTGTAGTATGAATCTAAATCCAAGCAGAAAATTTCAAAAGCTTATATTTGTATCTTACTAGGATTGACTATAGCTTGCTTTTTGAATACTTTAATATATGTAACTTCAATTCCTGGAGAATATTACGAGTACTGTCATGGATCAAATCAATATAATTTGATACTGCAAATCATTCAAAATATNGCTGAGGTGGATCTGGGCTTCATTTTGGAGATGAGAACTATCGGTAAATAGAGCTTGCCATAAATTAAAACAGCTTTCTATAGATACATTCACAAACTGCTTTGAGTTGGAGGACCTGGTTCTGGTCACTAAGAATGAACTGCAGGAATTAAGGAAACTGGCAGCTCATAAGGAGGAGGAAAAATCTCTCCCTACTGTTATCAAACCCCAGTTCTTCAGATCATCTTTTAGGGAAAGGGACAAGTCCTGCTCCTGAGTGTTAATATGGGGGTCCTTGGGCTAAAACCAAGGTGTCAGCAGGAAACTGTATTTCCTCAGTGGTGTGCCAGGTGTTGTATCCTTCTTTAGTCTTTATACTTGTATGTGGTAAAATTGGATAACTATTTAATTTGCTGCTTTTCTCACAGGGTAACCCAGGACAGATGTCCTAAAGCAAGTGCCATTGAGCAGAGCTGATAATGCACAGCATTCCTCCAACATATTATCTTCAAAATGCTTTCAAGCAATAATTAAAAGTTGCAAGGGAATGGAGAAAAACATCAGTGCAGCAGTTGTGTCGTGACTGACTGTGGAATTGTGTCAACAGGTGTCAGCCAAGTGCCACCAAAGGACTGTCCAGAGCAAAACTGCAGATATGCATTTGTCATCTCCCTTGGAATGCAGGGGAGGATTATTTTGGATGGAGAAAATGTCAGCCTTCTGGATACTAACTGAACCTGATAATAGGGCTTCAGTGACATAAAGTTCAGAGAAATGTAAAAAATCTAAGTGGTGCTGTGCAAATTGCTGCAAATGGTGCTCAGGCAGGCTGCTGAAATGTATTAGCCAGGATCAGCCAAGCTGCCTCTCCACCTTCTCTAAAGCTCTCTGCACTTCTTCACTAATGACTGACATGCTGATGGATTTGCTCTCAGGACACTAGCAATGGATTCTTGCATAGATGACTGACCTATTCTCTACAGGTTTAGGTGCAACCCCAACATCTGTGTCTGAGAGATGTATTATAGTTTGTGCTTCCATGAGTAATAATACAGCTGGTTTAGTTATCCGTATGTTGTTTTGAGCAGGCACCTCCTTGGGCTTCCCCATGTGTGGACACATTCAACAGATAGGCCAAATTTAAAAAGATCAGGTTTAATGGGACCTAGTGCTGGGTCCTTGTTTTCAGCCACAACAATTCCCTGCAGAGCTACAGTCTGGGGGCAGAGTCGCTTGACAGTGGCAAGGCAGAAAAGGGACTTCAGGATGCTGATTGATGGCAGGCTCAGCATGAATCAGCAGTGTGCCCTGGTGGCTAGGAAGGCCAATGGTCCCTGGCCTGTATAAGGAACAGTATGGCCAGCAGGAGCAGGGAAGTCATTCTTGCCCTGTACTCAGCATTGGTGAGGCTATGCCTTGAGTGTTGTGTCCAGCTCTGGGCCCCTCAGTTTGGGAAGGATCTTGAGCTGCTGGAGCATGTCCAGAGAAGGGCAACATAGCTGGTGAGGTATCTGGTAACCACAAGTCCTGTGAGGAGCAGCTGAGGGAGTTGGGGTTTACTGTGGCAAAAAGGAGGCGAGGGAGACCTCATCACTCCCTACAATCCTCCTGTCAGGAGGGTGCAGCCAGGTGAGGGTCAAGCTCTGCTCCAAGAAAATAGCAACAAAACAGGAGGACACAGCCTCAAGCTGTGTCGGAGGAAGTTCAAGTTGGATATTAGGAAGAAATTCTTCACAGAATGAGTGCCTGGGCAGTGGAATGGGCTGCCCAGGGAAGTGTCGCCATCCCTGGAGGTGTTTAAGGGCAGACTGAATGTGGCATTCGGTGCCATGGGCTGGGTGACAGGGTGGTGTTGGGTTGTAGGTTGGACTGGATGATCTCAAAGGTCTTTTCCAACCTCATTCATTCTGTGATTCTGTGAAGGTAGTCAGCCAGCCAGGTCCAGTCAGCCTGGACTGTAATGGATACAATGGATACAAGCCTGTGCACTCAGGCAGGGGAAGTGATGTAATTGAATTCTGCATATGCATTAGAAATTAAATGTCATAAAGTTTGGGTTGAGCAGCTTGAAAAGCCTGTACATGTCTGTGCATGATAATTTTGACATGCACTAAACCTCTGGGGAGGAGGCGTGCATCTGTTTGCTGCTTTCATGGTGACCCCATCATAATGAATAAGAATAGTTCATTGCATAGAAATAATTTGAGCAAAGGACTAGGATGGCTATTTCTTGTAAAATAACCCCAAAGCATTAATTTTTTTTCTGTATTATGATCAATCATTACAAATCCATGTGTATAAAGAATATCTGACTACAAAATACTGCCACCTCTGCTGATCTAAAATAATCTGAAACTCTACCTGAATACATAATTATGAATCTAATATAAATTTAGAATTTCCTGCTTAAAATAAAAAAAAATTATATATATATATCACAAACTATAGTAGCCAAGCAAGCAACAAAAAACCAGACAACTTCAACACCCCAAAAATCCAAACACACCTACAAACAAACCCAAACTAAAAAACCCCAATCACCTTAAAAAAAAAAAAAAAAAAAAAGAAACTGCATAGTTTTTATCAAGGTTGTGTGAAGATGGAGCATTTGGATTGTTTCAGGGGTTTTTAATAGTTTAATTCTATATAAAACTATTTAAAATCCCTTTAGAATGAGTTTTTAGAAAATAAATGCTAATTACTAGCCAAATAATATATTTACACATTCAGAGGAAGATTAGCAGGTAATGGAAATAAAACTGATACTTTTGAGTAAGCTTATAAAAATATTCGGTAGAAATGTGTAATTCTGAGCTGTAATAGAATATGTCTTTCCAGTGTTTAGATATTCAAATCTCTAGTTAGGGTTTTTTTTGGTTTTTTTTTTTCTTTCTGTCTAATCTTCATTTCAGGTGACAAAAATCTGAAAAAAATGACATTTTTTTTCTTTATATTTCAATCTGCAGAATAAACATGCATGCACACACTCACCCTCACCCATCACTAACCCGTCTCCCAGGGCCACTCCCTTCCTGGAGTATGTCCTGAATAATTCTCCCAATGTATCTCTGTAACAGACCATTATTCTGAGACCTTCAGCACTGGGAAAGAAATACATCCTTATGCAGGGGGCTGGCTCGGGATTGACGTGCCTCTTAAATTCTGGAAACAGGTCTGAACTGTGTTCTTCTGTCCAGTGGGGAATTGCAATTCCCATAGCACAGGCTTCTCTTTGACACAGGAGTATTACTGGAGAACAGAACTCCAGCCTAGTGTAGCTCTCCTGTTGCATTTTCCTCTCTGTGGTATATGACAGTTTGTCCAAGCCTCTAATTAATGTGCCAGCTTGGATGTGGTTTACATCCACCTGTGATTACATTCCTGTAGGTTCCATAGGTGTCAGGGTGGAGGTGGATCACAGAGCCACAAAGTACCTCCTGAAATAGTTTGCATAGGATGATTTGCAATTTCCCACTGACCAGGATAAGTCCTTGGGGAATCATTTGAGGCAAAAGAAAAAGAAAAAAAGGAAAAAGGAAAAAACCTCCCAAAATTTAAACAAAACAATAAGATTCCAAACAAACAAAAACAAAACCCAAACCATCCAAACAAAAAAACCCCAAAAAAACCCCAACCAAAACAAAACAGAAAAAAACAACAACAAAACAGAAAAACCCCACAACAACAACAAAACAACAAAAACTTCAAACAAACAAACAACAACAACAAAACCAGAAAAAAAACTTCAGACCTCAAAAAATCTGGCATGGCATTCTCTGGTACTCTCTCAAGGGAGAGCCTGTCATCTGCATTCAAATTTCTTTATGAACAGAATGCTATAAGTTGTTCCAGGCTGCAGCACAGCAAATGTTTTTGTGCAAACTGGACAACCGAGTGAAGTGAAGTGGATAGAGCAGCTGGGTGGATATGCTGAGAGGTTCCTACACCTGGGCCTGTGTTAAATATTAAGTTCTGTTTACAGGTAACAACTGCACCACATTAGAATCACTCACACTTCTATGCATGCAATGCGGCTTTTACTGCAAAGTCTAAGTCCAGGAAACAAGAAAATTAGCAGAAAATTCAAACTATATAATATTCATTAATGTGGCAAACCAACCACATGTATTTAGATTAAGATTTAAATGTATTTAGATGTAATCTTAGATTAAGATTTGGTGTCATTTGGCTTGTCTGTTTCTCCCTACATTCTACTAAGGTCAAAAACCTGTTCAAAGCAGTTCGGGGCCATTTGGTAGTGGTTTGGTTCATATAGCCATAGAACTCCATTATTGGAAAGCATTATTTTTCAAATTATTCTATAACCATCTCCTATTGAGGTAATGTGATTTGGGCATCCCAATATTGAACTGTAGCATAATATTCTTAAACACTGCAAGAGGAATATTAACAGGGGCTAAGGCCACCAATTTCTGTCTTGATTGAGCAGCCTGAGAAGTTGCTGCTGAATCAGGATTCTCAGGAGGTGCAAGGGCCAATTTTGCCTGCGTTATTGCAGAGTATCTTAAAACTCTGCAGTTAATTTCCATTGGTGCCTTATTGCTACAAGTGTCTTCTAAGCTAAAATATTTGCACCAAATTTTATGGCCTTTCTTCAGGAGATATTCTGCCTTTTTCATTTGTCAGGTTTTGTTGGACATACCTGTGTGTGTTTAAAGGAATAATTTCAATGTAGAATTTCTCCTGAAGCAGTACAAACATAATACTTACAAAGCAATCCCTTTGAATGTAAATGGATAATTCCTGTTTCCTATCATGTGCTGAATGCACACCTTTTCTGGCACAGTAGTACTTTTTTAGCAAATTGGAGCTGAAAAAATGAAGAACCCTCCATCCCTTTTCCTTTCCAGTCAAAGGAGCTAAATCAAGTTATTGAATTAAACAGGGAGGACTGGTGCTGGTTTATATTGTTGTTGTGTTCTCACAGCGGCAGTTTCTTTTTACTTTACACCTTCTGGAGCGGTAGAAACTCACTATTGAGCTGAAAAGCTTTTCCTAGCCAAACTATTCTGTCTCTGAGGGCTTAGGAGTCCATCAAAGCCTTTTTTTTTTGTAGGCTTCTGGCAGGGACATCATTCCTGCCAGGGGGCTCCTCTAACAGTCTGTGTCCATGATAAAAACCAGCAGCATTGTCCCTGGTTTAAGCAGTATCCCCAGTGGTACCTACCATTTCTGGGTGGCTCATTGAGAAATGAATGACTTATTTTCATCACGTGGGGTTTGTGGAAGTCACGTTATCTGCTGCAATGACAGACTGCAGTTATCCTAACCAGGCCTACTAACCAGTGCTGTCATTCTGTCTTCTGGTTCTGTGGCTCTCTGGGCTCTATGAAAGCCAATATATCTGAGTATTACAGCTCTGTGCCATGTTCTAGAACAGGGCTGGGTGACTCAGATTAACTCAGATGAAAGTGCCTAAAAAGATGAGGTTAGAGGAATGAAAGCTTGTCACAGTTTTAGAACTTGGCAAATAGAGACTGAGGCTTTTCAGTGATTTGGTGATTTAGTTTATGTTGCTCTTTCCTTAATTTGTTTCAGTTGATACGGTATTTGTGTTTTAGGAAGATGCTTAGTCTATATACTCTGCTATTCCAAGTTTTTAACTTAGGCTGTGTGGCTCACATTCTGAAATATAATGCTCTTCCTGTCTGAGAAAACATGATCCCTGTAACTCATTTACAGGAAGAAAAGTTTATGGAAAATGTATTTTAAAATATACTTTTAGAAAACTAAAAGGAATATCTAAAGATTGGAACACAGTGCAAAATAAAAAAAATTAAAATAGCAAGTAAACCAACAGCATGGTGGAAAGGTTGGAGGTAAATAATAATGAATGGGAGAAATTTGTTTAAAGACCTAAATGATTTGTAATTAAAAGTCCTTTGTGGTAATTTGGTTGTACAAAGTGTAGGGCAGGAGCCTTGCCATGGTATTCTGACAAAATGCAATAAAAGACTTGGATTATTTTTTCATTCACTATGGGAATAATTATATTACAACTCAAGCAAGAATTTTGAAAAAATTAAATTAGAAATTATCAAAACCCTTCAGTCAGGCAGGAAAGTATTACCGACTCAAGAAATATCCAGGTTAAATAACTTGTTGAAAGTAAATAAAAAACCAAGGGTCAGACCAATTTTATTACGGAAAAAATTAGACAGCAAATAACATTTGGAGCTGCAGTGGAGCTCCTCACACTGAACTTCTGTGCTGTTTGGAGCTTTGGGCTGGCTGTTCCCAAGACACATCTTCAGGAAAGGGCATAAAGACAATGTCAGCTCAGTTGTCAGGGGAATGGAGCTGCTGGTGTACAGCAGAATTTTCTCAAGTGTTTTTTTCAGGGCAAGACAAGAGAGCAGCAAAAGCTCCTCACTCCATACAGCACTGGTATGGACTTCACCATGCCAAGGCTGCATGGGCTGGACTCCCATTTCTGCAATTCCACATCATGGTGCAGTTGCAGACCTACTTTTCTATTAGGACTTACACTGTAGGATCCGGTGAAATTTATCCACAGCGATTTGGCTTTTTTGCAGTAAGGAGATGCGGAGGCTTTCCTGTCTCTTGGGGAGGCTCAGTGTCAGCAGTAGATGTCAATGAGCAGGTTACCAGAGTCTCTTGCAAGGCTGTACAGTGTTGATCTCATTGGATGTATCTACATTTGGAATTAGAACTGTGTTTGCATACCTACTCATTTGCATGTTAATGGGGTTCTCAAGGGCTCTTCCTTGATCTTTAACAACAAGAAAGCCTGGATAATTGAAATTTATTTTAAAAGGGTTTATTTGCTTCTTGGGCTAGGGACAACAGATGAGGAAGGCTGCAATGGTCATGTTAGCAGAGTTAGATTTTAATGCCTGAGCATTCCTACACTCTCAGGATAAACTGATAGAGGTGGTGAAGGGTGCACAGTGATCCTTTTCCTGCTAACCACCCAAATTGGTTTGGGTCCAGCCTATTGTAATGGCTGCTTCCCAGCTACTGAGGCAGGGGCTCATGTTTAGAGGAACAGAGTACCTGCATGTAAAGCTTTTCATGTCCTGTTGTACACCTCTTACTGTTGAATCTAACTCCAGAGTGTAGCAGTGACAGCCCACAAAGACCTGTCCCAGTCACCACCACTAACCCCTGATCATCTGGACTATCCTTAAATGCCACACATCACACCCTGGCTTTGTTTACTACAGCAGTTTGGTTTTCCAAACCCCTTATTGTAAAGAAATTATTTCTCAATATGGACGGTACAGGACACGGTCGGAAGCCTCTAGTAAAAGAGTCAGGAATAAGCAGTTTATTTCAGGGTGTAAGTCCAGGAACACTGCTCTGAGACGGCAGAGAGGGCTCAGAGCAGGCTCAAAGGAGACAATTGGGCGAGTCAGAGAGAAGGCAAGCAAGGGGCCCAAAGCAAGGGAGGGGAGTGAGGGGCAAGAGCGAGGGGTATGAGATGGGTGAGAGATAAGGGTAGGAGCAAAAGACCAAGATGAGAACAGGAGAGATCGAGAGATAGAGAGAGAGAGAGCAAGAGAGAGCCAAAAAGAGCGAGAGAAAGAGAGAGAGAAAGAAGATCTAGAGAGAGTGAGAGAGATAGAAGGATCCCGTGCTTTCTCGTACAGAGGTTTATATCACCGATACATTGAATATTCTATTTCTTAACTAACCAATCTTCTAATGTATACTAATACAACAACATTTGTTTACAACCTATAGGGGCTACTGGATTTGTATCAATTAGACTATCTTGGGGTACATTGAGCCTTTCCTTATAAGGTGACAGGAAAAGGGTCTTTGCTTTACTGGGAGAGTTTTGGGGAAGGAATGTGCTTGGGCAAGCCTGACCAGTTTCTTTGCATTATTCAAACTATGCTTTAAGCTGAATTCTTTCTTTAGCCTCTTTGGCTACACGGTCATACTTATAATTTCTTTCTGATTCTACATTTCCTACACCTTATTCCATTGGAGCATGACTCTTTTGCCTCAGGTCTTAGAGGGTCTTGCAAGCAGCCCCTTGCTTTGTGTGTGCCCCTTGTCCAGTGGAGCTGCTGAGGTATGGCAGTTGCTGTAGCAGATTGAGAATTACCTCCAGGCTGGGAACATTGTGATCACTCAATTCATCGGCTGCCCCCTTGGCCAGCACCATCAGTCACACTGGAGCTGGGGCTCAGGATTTCAATGTGGAAATAACATTTTGGGTGAATGACAATGATTATTTGCTAGGGGGAAGGGTTGTATGTTTTTACTGGTCATCCTCTGTGGCCTGTGTTTCCAGCAGACTGCATGAGAGCTGTCCTGGTATGCATCTTCAGGGGTGCTTTGGTTTTAACCCAAATACCAGAGTTTCTTTCTGTCTAGTTAGTCATCAGAGAACACTCCAGGGGATGATTAACACTCCCCTAATCTGTGTTTTAGAATATATCTATGATTTGTTGGTCTCAGTCCATTTCCTTCCAAATATTTTATTTCTAGGTCTTATGGTGAGGTTTTTGATTATGAAGAGTTCATTAGAAGGCAGACATCACATTTCCTAGTACAGAACAGGGTATAATCACAGCTGAAGCACAGCTGTCAAAATAAAATGAACACAAAGTGAAGCGATTGCTTTAGATTTGCTGTGCTTATAGACTCATTAACCCTGAAAACTTCACACTCCAGAGTGGATCTTCCTGCTCCTGTGTAGTAAGAATGGGCTACCATGCTGCTGTGATTAAAGTCCAACAAGATTTTGTCTTACTGACCTGAAGCAGAGCTGATGAATGTTTTGAAGAAAGCACCAAATTACCTGTGATCTTCCAAGGCAGGGAAATACAAATGTAGCAAAGAGAGAAGGACAAGACTGCCAAAGGAGACCAAAGTTTGGAGGGATGACAGGATGCCAGGTGGCCTAGGTGTATAGAGGCATCCTGGTGAGTTTTCTGTAGGGCAGAAGAGGAGTGGGTGAGGTCTGTTCTCAAGGCAGCCCTTGTGTTCAGATCTGATAAACTATTTAGCAGCAAGGTGCAAGCACATTGTGAACTGTTTGTACCATCCAAGCCTTTGGTTTGTACCAACATTTTCTAAGGAATAATTTAGCATCTTGTTTTTGAAGACTCTGAGAGTTCAGGGTAAGATTAAATGATACATCTAATCCTTTGTATTCTTCCCTATCTCCTGAGACTGTGGGTCACTGATTTTATTTCTGCAGTAGAGATTAAGGTACAAAGGCTCTACCAGAGTGCATGGGTGTGGAATTTTCTGGAGCTTTTTGTAAAAGCAATGGAAAGCTTTAAAGGACTGGGAGCCACTTGGTTGGCCACATATCTCCAGAGAGGGAAAAGAAGACCACAATATGTGGGGTTTGTGCCTTACACGGATGTAATTGGTGTATTCAGAAAATTGCTCTTTCATTTTTTGGTGATTTTGTGGCTATTTATAATCTACCCTTTTGATTGTCCTTGAAAAAATATGAGCTTTTATATCTAATTTATTAATTTTTACATGCCTAGAGCACATGACGAAAGTTTACCTTTCCCTTCTGCTGTTATTGATTAATTCTTCCTATCTACACACAAGAAATTATTTAAGTTCATGCATATTACCTTCTATGTAAAGGCGTTTTCCCTTGTCCCTTTCTTATTTTGCCTTAGAGTTCTTTATAAGTAATTATATGTTTCCAGTATTGAATGCCACAAGTACTGCTTAAGGCAATCTGGAAATTCCTTAATAAGTGTTTTCATTTGTAATCTGGACATTTGGATATTTTTGATGCACATCTCCTCTTGTGTCTGTTCAAGGACTATTATTTCTTATGAATGGAGAGGGGAGAGCATAGACAAGTCCTGCTTTTGACTCAGATTTCTGTCAGTAGCTCTGCCTGGGGTGGTCTGCACCCCAGATTGCTCTTGCTCACAGGTTCTTAATAATGACCCATCAGGCCTATTACAGCATGAATTATTTACTGGGTATACCAAGGAAATAGACATAAGACTCTAAACAGATTACTTAGTACACAGGATAAACAAAGAAACTCTGCTAGCAGATAATATACAGTACACAATTAAGATACTTATATCACAGTGAAAAAAAGGTATAGATTAGGATTCAATGTAGTTTACCATTAGATTAATGATGGGGTCCACATCAAATTCTTCCTCTCAGTTCCCTGGGAGAATATCCACAGAATTTGCATTCGAACTCACAGGAGAAGTCCCTGCACATTTCCAGGTGTGTGTAGAGAGCTTTTACCTCCATGGAATTTTGTGTCATTTTTATAGTTGTAAAAGTAGTATTTGCAGTCAGATATTGCTAGCTTATGTCCCCACATATGTCCTCATGCCCTGTTGTTTATTGTGAGTTCTACTCCTGGTGCCAGAGGAAGAAATAACTGGCTCAAGACAACAGGATGGCTTGGGTTATGTCATCACTTCTTGGAGGGGGAGAGAATGTCCAGAGCTATCACACCAGGTAAATTCTTCTGTGGTACGGAGAAAGTCCTACCACATTATTTCACAGGCAATGTTATATATAGGAAGAAAGATTTAAACAATAATAAAAATTGATACATTTTAGAGACTGTGGTATGAAATTCAAAAGCAAAGAATTAAATTCTATGTCGACTTTTTGGTTTGACCTTCTAAATACAGAATTACTGCTCACAAATAATGACAGGGTCATCAGTCTGAGGGAATCTGAACTGTTACTTGAGAAAATATTAGATACAACTTTGTTGGGATTTTTCCAAACATTCGTGGTATAAAGAGCAAAAATAGAAATTTGCATCTGAAATGACACCATCCATGTCTCATACTGAGCTAATTAGGGAGGAACTTGATTGCCCTCTCTAGTAGGTGTGTCTAGGTCTCCAGAACACCCTGCATGAAGTGTGGGAGAATTACATGGCTGAGAAGAACTCACAGCTTTGGTCAAAATTAATATGAATTACCAAGTACCAAGAATATCCAAAATATGTAGGTCCTCTGGTAAGGAAGCATCTGACTAGATTATCTGCTGTTGTAATTCCTTGTGTAAAATACACTGAATTGACACAAAAAAGCAAATTCCAAACTGATCCCCAGGCTCTTGTGCATCACAAGAAAAACCATCCAGTGCACAAAGACCAAGTGTTGTCCTTGAGGCAGGATGCGCTGTAGTCACCAAAAATTATGCTCTGCTCTCCTCTTTCTTCTCCAGATGTGATGTGTAGAACAGAATGAGAATTGAGCAAATGAGAAAGTGACTTCAATGAGTTTATTGGCATCTGCCTCTGAGGACAGATCTCTTTAGCCAAACACAGAGTGGTCTCCAAAGAAGAGATGGTAATTTTCTGAGATTATCCAGATAACTGCACACTTCAGCTTCTGCAGACCGGCTGCAGAGCTTCATTCTCAACAGCCATTTTTTTCATTTTGGCAATACATCACTCCTAGTGTCCTGTCAATCTTTGCAAAAATATTTAACAGAGAGGAAGCTCAGGCTTACTGCACCTGAGAGCAGCAGTAGCAAAGTAAGGCATAAGAGAGCCTTAAATGCTCTCCAGGTGTAAATGCACTGTGCACATGAGCAAAGCTGAGTCTCCAGTAAGGAAACATTAAAGAATGTTCTGAGATATTTGGGTTTTCTCTTTTGCTTGTCTCCACATCTGTATGATGAGTGTTTTTGCTGTTGACTGGAAATGATGTTAAAGTAAACAGTACATATACCTCCTGACATATACTGAGATACTCTGAGATCAAGCTTTGTTCAAAAAGTCTTTGGGAAAGCTGAGAGAAAAATAGAATATTAATAGCTGAATGGGTTGGTAAACTCTTCAAGCATTTTAGAAGAACCCTTCAAAGAAAGGATGTGCTAAATTTTAAATTGGTTTTGAGGGAGCTACACAGGACCACTACCAAACAGAGCATTTAAAGTATCAGGAATATATATTTTTGTCCCACGAGCTGGGAAACTGCTTCAGCGTTTAGTTAATCCTATCTTTTATGATGTTTATTCCTAGTCAAATGGAAGAATAAACCAAGATTAACATTACAGAGGAAGTATTTCCTTTTGCAAAAGTTTTAACTAAGTATTGGGGGAAAAAACATGGGCTAAACTAATTCTGCTTGACTGGAATAATCTGGAAGCTGAAATGAATTAATTATTTTTTGTCTCAGTATATTAGGATCAAATGGAAGACTGAAAGCAACAGGAATCCTTCATACAAGCATTTCAAAATCCTCAAAAGGGAGTTTCAGAGGCATATCCTGCTGCAAATTTTACCTTAAGTGTGTTTACATCTATTTCAACAGTTGAGTTTTAATGTATATTAGAGCTTATTTATTAAGCAATGGGTATGAATATTTGTACATGGCAGACAGCAAAATAAGATGTTTGACAGTTTTGCTGTGACTGATTAAATTCTTTCTCCACTTCCATTAGAGTTTTAAATCTCACCTTGAAAATCTCATCCACACCCTTGATATGATTTTTAAATTACATTTTATGGTGTGTTTATGAAACACAGTAACTTCTGCAAGCTCTGTATTTAATAATAAGCCTGAGAAAGTACTTGCAGGTAGTCCCTGGGAAATGATAATGAATTTTTCAGCAGAAGCATTTAATGCTGACAGGCACTGGTGGTGGATCTATTCACTCTTTTGTATTCATTATGAGCAGCAAGTCCTGTTTCAGCAGGATTGTGAAATGGAGAAGACACCTGTTCTAAAGCCATTTCATGGTCACACATGATTGGGTCAGCCCTTCTGACTGAGCTCCTGGAGGAAGCAAAAATAACAAAACAAAGAAATATATGTATTTACCTGCAAATCCACCCAAAATCAAAGTGAAAACAAAGTCTGAGACATGGGACAGGAACACAGCACAATGAGAAAGCAGAGGATCTCTGGGGAAACACTGGGGAGAAGTTGCTAGGAATTTCACACAGACAATGATGACAAAGCCTCATCCTTTGTCAGCTGGTGAAGCTCTGCTGGTTTCTGTACAAAATTTGGCTTGTGGAAGGGACCACAAGCTCTGTGTGTCCCTGAGTGGCTCTAGCAGGATGTCTGTACATCAAAAGTCAGTGTCCTCAGCCTTCCAGAATATCTCTCCCTAAAGGCAGCCTCTCAAATTTTTAAGTACAATATATTCCAGTTGCATGAGAGCCACTTTATTTTCAGCTGCTGGATGCTCCTGGATGTAGGAGAGCGGGACTTATCTCTCCCTCAGTAAGGGCTGCATGTATGGGGTCAAAGACAATGGTTATTTGTGGTTTTAAATTAAAAAATGCTCTCTAATAGCTCCAAATCACCTACAGAAGTAGTTGCAGTGTGCTTATTATCATCACAGGATCTTGGTGGTGGGTGATGTCTGTTGGTACCAGGACAAAAATTAGAAATAGAATAGAACAAAAATAGAATCCAGGGACAAGAACAGGAAGTAGAATATCTTTTAATGTATCTATAATTTGCCTTTCCCACCCTCTGCTTTTCAGAGATTTTCTAACCAAAACACTGCATTTGATGGGTTCAGGCTTAACTGTTGTGTATTTAGCTGGTTTTGAAAAAGTTTTGTTACTGACTCATTAGTCAGTTGCTCCTCCCCTGTCCCATGACAACATATTTGAACAACAGGTAAAGCTTTGCTGGCTGTATGGTTTGAAGCGGGAGAAGATGCTGATGTTGTGTTTATTTCCAATACATTTTAACTCCTGTTCAGGAAGATAGGAAAACACAACACTGTGCAAAATGTGCCTAAAGCTACAGTTCTTTCATTTCCCTGCAGGGTGCTCATAAGAAGAATTATTAAACATGGTTTTCACATTTGTTTTTTATATCAGGATTGGAAGATACACTGGGATTTAAGAGATTTATATGCTATTGCTTCTTATAATTGTTTCTGTTAATGGATGTGAGAGTTGAATCACTTAGCGTCATTTGCTTGGCTGGAAAAAAGCAACGCATTTAAAATGAGGTTATTATCATAGCCAGGCGGATGATCCATTTTTTCTGAGAATGTCTTGGTGTTGGGATTTATTACTGAATGTTTATTGCTGCCTTTTCCATGGCAAAGAGGGAAAAATATGCAAACAGTAGTTCATGCTGTCAAAACTCTGGGATATCTGTGAAAATATCCATTCTCCATATGTGAACAAGATTATTTTCACAGAGTCTGTTCATATCATCAGATTTTCCTAATTTTGCCAGCTCAGCTGATTTTACTGGTTCCAATTTACCTGGCACCAGCTGTGAAAATCAGGATCCTGGATGACTGTACTCCAAAGACAAGATTTTCTTGTTGAATATTCTGTAAATAAAACTGGGTGTGTGTATGCTCATACTATGAAAGTTTGCAATTCCTAGTTTAGCCATTTTATTGTTCTGCAACCATTTTTCCATATACATGGTATACTATTACAAATTAAAGATGTGATTTTACTTCCAACACAGAGTTAAATTTTAATTTAAGGACACTTAGTGCAGTCAATTTCAGGTTTTATGTGAATAAAGATAAATACAAATTTTAAATAATTAATATTTAGATTTATTCACATTTTCCTCTGCAAAAGTGAATTAGTTTGAGTTACTGAGAAAAATACATTATTCATAATTTCATGTTAGAAATATGAAAATTGATATGGGGATATTGCATGGATCATAAAATCTCATTAGCAGCAGTGTTCTGGAGCCTAAGAGGAGAAATATATTTAGTCAGACCAGGTTATTACATGGTAGTGCTACAGAGTAGCCTATGCCCTCCTGATTATTTTGTAGGACTTTAAGACATTATTTGTTAATTTTCCCTCTTGAAATTAATATTTAGCGTGCGTAGTTCCAGAATAAGTCCCTCTGCCAAGAGTGGTGTTTAAATTGAAGCTATTGAGTAAGTAGAAGTTTTTCTATATTAGTTTTTGCTCTGCTGTTGTCCTGGACTGGAGGAGAATACTCTATCCTAGTGCAGCTGAGAGTCCTGACAGGTTTTTCCTCAATAAAGTTCTTGAGAAGATTTTCCATCCTTGTTCCTGGAGAAAGCAGCTTTTCTGTAAGCAGGTCTGCAATGTTTGAAATGTTCCAGTTGCTTTCCTTGGAGCCTACATGAGGGAATGTTCTCAGAGGAAAATGGACATGTAGTAAACGAGCCAGGAAATGGATAGGAAGGCTTGTACGAGCCTGAGCTAGGCCAATACAAAAAAAGGTGAGATGTTGCAATTCAAGTGAATAAATCATAAAAGAACGTCTGCATAAAATCAGGCCTTGCTCTGCTAAATTAATAGCTAGCTTGTCACTTCTTCCATGTACAGTTAAGTGGCTTGTAAGTTTCCATGTGAAATAATCTTAAGAATGAGTATTCGTTAACAACAAACTATTCCTGGGTGAAAAACAACTAGCACCTGCATTAAAGAAAGGATTTGTACCATGAAGAATCAGTGAAAAAAATACATAAACTAACCAAGAATAGAGAAATTTGATGGAAAGTAAAATACCTTTTACTAAACAATAGGGTATTTGGCAAGAATATAATTAACCGAATAGAGTTATACATGAGGTCTGTGAAAACTATAAAAGTAAGTTGTGTAAAAGAATAAAGGTTTGGTATTTGCTTGATTCATATTGAACCTTGCAATGTCCAGTTCTTTTTTCTTCTCACTGAAGATACTTCACTGACAGGGAAATAATAAGGATATTACAATGCAGCATTACAGTACTCTTGTAATCTCACAGTAAAATAATTAAGTCTGGTAGCTGAATTGAGGGCAAAATGTCTGTTTGAATAATAGGGTGTCACTAATTACTTTTTGTGATTGAATGTATTGATAGTCCAATGCAAAGTCAAAAGGCAGTATTCTGTCAGTGAACTGTGCTCCTGGCAGCAAACATGCCCTTTCTTTCCATGAGCCCAGAATTAATGCACTTGGGCAGATACATGCTCTCCTTTGTCAGGAATCTGTTGCTCTAGAGCTGATGGCTGGATAAGTCCATAAGACTCTAGACTAATAAAATGTACTGGTAATCCTAGGTGAAAACTAGAAGAGAAGTTGATATTAAAGTGTAACTTCAGTGAAAAACACCGGATATTCTTGTTGCCATTTGATCCAATAAACTGTATTAAGTCAGTAGCAAATGTTAATAGCTGACATTGGTAGTAGTCATGCTAAGGCTTGGTAGGCCGCATGTAGCCTGTAAATGAGCTGTTATAGCAGATTTTGTAATGAAAACAGTGTAGATAAGAGATAATCACTTATCTAAGGAGTGTATTTACATGTCTAAGGAGAATACACATCTATCAGNTCAGCTGAGGTGATCATAACTCTTGGCCCTTCACCACCCTGGCTTTCCTCAGCAACATAAACCAGTACATTTTCAATGCTTTCAATATTAGTTAACATCAGTGTTTTCACTAATGTTTATATCTCAATATGGATGGTACAGGACACGGTCGGAAGCCTCTAGTAAAAGAGTCAGGAATAAGCGGTTTATTTCAGGGTGTGAGTCCAGGAACACTGCTCTGAG
Source organism: Regulus satrapa (assembly GCA_013396955.1). Lineage (NCBI taxonomy): Eukaryota > Metazoa > Chordata > Aves > Passeriformes > Regulidae > Regulus > Regulus satrapa. The sequence goes on from VWZN01014884.1 coordinate 199,154, forward strand.
ACGGCAGAGAGGGCTCAGAGCAAGCTCAAAGGAGACAAT
>VWZN01014884.1:199270-212322 GCA_013396955.1 Regulus satrapa
CAAAACCAAGGGGTATGAGATGGGGAAGAGAGAAGGGTAGGAGCAAAAGACCAAGATGAGAACAGGAGAGAGGGAGAGATCGAGATCGAGATCGAGAGAGAGAGAGACAGAGAGAGAGAGAGAGATCGAGAGATCGAGAGATCAAGAGAGAGAGAGAGCTAGCTACAGCGAGAGAGAGCGAGAGATCCCGTGCTCTCTTGAACAGAGGTTTATATCACCGATACATTGAATATTCTATTTCTTAACTAACCAATCTTCTAATGTATACTAATACAACAACATTTGTTTACAACCTATAGGAGATACTGGATTTGTATCAATTAGACTATCTTGGGGTACATTGAGCCTTTCCTTATAAGGTGACAGGAAAAGGGTCTTTGCTTTACTGGGAGAGTTTTGGGGAAGGAATGTGCTTGGGCAAGCCTGACCAGTTTCTTTGCATTATTCAAACTATGCTTTAAGCTGAATTCTTTCTTTAGCCTCTTTGGCTACACGGTCATACTTATAATTTCTTTCTGATTCTACATTTCCTTCATATATGGTCCTTAAATTTCCCTACAAACTCTGCAGTGATGGTGTCATCCAGAACACCAGTATTTCAGCAAAAATTGCTCCATTGCTGTCTGAAATGGGTTTGACCTCTCAAAGTGCAGTATTGCAAAAGACAGACAACTTCAACTGTGTAATGAACTATTAAATATATATATATATATNAATAGCCATGAGTTCAACTGTGCCACAAAAAGCCTTTAAAAGGCTTAATTTGCATTAAAATACCTTCAGAAGTTGCTTTTGTCTTAATCCTTTTAAAAATATTAATTTTCCACTACATCAGACAATTTCTTTTTTTTTTTTCCAATAGACTGTTTAAGGGCATTCTATAGCATGAGGGCATCAGGGATGTTTCTGTTAAATTCTTGGAGATTCTGTTACAAAATAAATCAAACACTCACTAAAGTCTAACGTTTGAACACTAATTTTGTCTTGTGTTACAGTTGTGACTTTTTTTCCTGTTATTTTGTGGGTTTTTTGCTTCTCTCTTGTCTACATCTTGTAGTTTCTCAAAAAGGTTTCATATAATGGCTATTAAGATCAACAAGAGGCATTGTAGGTAAACATGATAATGTTCATTAATTCTCAAAAATCTAGGTTATTTTTAAAAGGAAAAATTCACCAACCTCATTAGGCTAAAGACTGGGACATTTCACCTGAGGAGATGTGATTTCACTACACATGTGAGGTGATGTATGGGGCTAATTAAATGTATTGTCTATAGCATAGCAGGCATATTATCTATTGTATTGTACTTTTAATATCCAACTTAATATTTTGGAGAACAAATTTGAAGACCTAGAAGTATCTAAGTGGAATTTTTAAATGATAGGATGAGATGCCTCAGAGATCTGCTCTTTCATTAAGCTCTTCTCTAGGCTGCAGAAAAAGTTTTGACTCAAACGTTCTGTGCAGATCAGGTTCTGCAGGAGCTGTAAAAGAGACATTAAGGATTTTCAGATAGGTTAAAAGGATTTCATTAAACTTTAGTTGTTTAAAGACCAGTAGCAGCATCAGAGAAGGGGAAAAACTAAAGGTTTTTAAACAAATACGTTCTTAGTCTCCGGCAAAGGTCCCAAAAAAAGCATCAGGTGCTGTTTCGTGCCATTGAAATGTTAACAAAGTGGGAAGTTACAATTTGAGGCTTGATGACAGGCTACTGCATTTGTCCTCAACACAGGTAGGTACATAAAGAACATCTGATTTCCTAACATTTTAGCCTAGCAACCTTGGTTAAAAAAGAAAAAAAGAGATCACAATAAATATATATCCAGACACACACATATAGACCCATCTAGAAAATCAGCTTAAATGTACATATTGCATTCAAAGAAAAACACATACTGTCTCTGTTGCAGGACAGTCTGGGTGATGTGAAGTATTTTATACTTATAAATTTTGACAAGTTCCCTTTCTCTCTGAAAGAAACAGAAACACCAGAAACAAAAATACTATATGCACTAAAAAAGAAAATAGAAAAAAAAAGAAAAGTTGGGAGGGTCAAAATAATTTTCTCCATCTGGAGAAATCTGTAAGTCAGGGACAATCCACAGGTAGCTGGTTAAGGCTGGTCTGTGCTTCCAAACAGTCCTGGGATTATGATTCATTATTACTGCCATATAAATCAGAGACTTAAAGCCTTGCTTCTGGAAGATGTAGGCATCAGTCTCATTATTCAATCATTCTTATTTTTAAACAGAGGGAACTATTTCAGGGATTGGTGGGTTTTTTTTGGTTTTTTCCTCTTCCTTTGCTGATCTGGTCTGTAGCCTGTTAACATTTGTATTTAACTGGCAGTGAAATAAAAGGCTGTCTAAACCAAAATAATTATTCAGAAAAGCTGCGCCCTCAAAACACTTTTTTCCTTCTACTGAGAAAGCAGTTATTTGAATAGTGCTGTGTTCCTACCTGCCACATCCTTTTCAGCAACTTGTTCAGATGCACTGCAGACACAGCACAGTTAAACCAGGGAAGCTCTTTGGCCATTTTTCATCATTGACAGTGCAGCTAAACCTTCATGAAAGCTCCGTCCGCAGAAAAGCCTGACAGAGGAGCTGCTCCAAACTGCAAGGAAGAGAATTGCTTTTTCAGAGCTGGGGACTTCTATTAGGTTGAAAAATTAAGTTCCAGATGTTTTCTGAGGGATCCTTTGTAGCCCTTCCACTGCTCAGTGGCCATAAAGAAGCCTGTAGTGATGCCTGTGGTTGACAACTGCCATTATCCTTCCTTTTAATTTAGAATGCTGGGATAGGATTCCTGTATGTGCTGTTGCTTAAGAGTTGTTCTTTCACAATGAAGGTCTTGTATGACCATAAAGTGGAAGAATTTCCTTTGTGCCAATATAATCCCATGTACAATTTATGAGCCAAGGTAGTTAAAAAGCAGAAAGGAATATAAGTCATACTCTGCTCTTTGAATGCAGAAAAGCTTTTACAACCTTTAAAAAACACAGGTGTTGGGTCTGGAAGTGGAGTCAGACAGAAAAGGGAATCTGGGCTTGCACAGCAAGGATCCAGTGTGGACCTGATGCACACCAGCTACCAGTGCTTACAGAAGTTTTGACATAACTTCAATGATCATAAATCTATTTTATCCCAAAATGTAGAGTCACAAATCCTTGTTTTATTCTGTAGGGTCACTTTGAAAGAAGTTGACTTCCTAATACATTTGGGCTTATAATTTTAGTATATGAACTGTGACACAGGAAGAGACAAGGCAGGACCAGCACAAATATGGTGGCAGAAGTATCAATGCTGCTACCCATGATTGTGAGGCCAGTGTCTCCTCAGCAGTAAGCACACTCAGCCCCTCTCATGAGCAGACCCTTTTAGTGTCACTGGAGTTTATAGGATTTGCCCCATTGAATTATATAAATAGCTACAAGTTACAGCTCTGTAAAATGCTAGATGTCCTTCTCAGGTTGCTGAAGGCACTCAGTTCCCATTGACCTCCAGAAGAACTAAAGAAAAGCTGATGTCAAAGGGAATTAAACACACTCAAAACATTTCCTTCCCTTTGGGAAAGTAGTGAGCATTAAGAAAAGCTATTATATTGGTGTCAAGTCTGGATTTTCCTCTTCTGCTTGTTTCTATTTGTATGTGAATATATGTATAGTCATGGATCTTACAGGTACATATAAAATACAGGATAAATAATGCTCACCATAAAAATGAATAAATGTGTAAAAATCTTAAGTGATGAAAAGGGGCTGTTCCTATAGGGGAATTGCTCATTGTAAATTACATATTCCTCTCTTAGAAGTTTTAAATTAAGTTACGTGTACATATTGATTTTTCTCATGAGTCACAGATCTATAAGCTGGATAAAAATCTTTTTGTGTTCATCAACATCATTGAAATAGGAGATTTCTTGTGTAATTGTGAACTTACAGGCTTCATTAAAGCAGGCTGTTGCTGCAGACAGGGACATCTACCTCTGACTCCTCGGGGTGACTGATGTCCAGCCTGAATGCAGATGGCGTCCTTGAGTTTGTGTGTGTTCCAGTTAGGATGGTCTGGTGTGATTTGCTGCGGAATGATTTTGCTGGATAACAGCTGTAATGGATAACGTGCCCAAACACACAGAGATAGTCTCGACAAGATATGTGCTTGTCAGGCTTTATAAGATAAAATTCTCCAGAGGTGACCTCAAGCTGTGGTTACCACCCAAAAGTTGAAAGCAAAGCAGACTTTGATTAATGAACCTCACTGGGCACTTGTTTCTCTGTTGCTTGAGTTCTAACCCCCAGGGAGCTTGTCTTCTGAGCCCAGGAATCCTGAGATGCAGTGATACAAGTGCTGATGAATTTACTCTGTACAGCCTCATGTTAAAAACTGCTGTGGGAGTCCCTTGAGAACAGTTTGTCTCACAACACAGTCACTATAATGCCTCCCACTGCCTCCCATTACTCAGTTTGATGAGACTGGCTCTCTGAGGAAAGTCCTTTCTTCCCAAGGAGGGTTTTAGGGCTTTTGGTTGATTCATGAGGGTCTTGAATCATGTGCAAAATGCCCCCCTCTGCTGATCATGTCTGGGCACCAGTGACAGTGCTGGGCCAGGACATACATGCAGAGCAGGTACCCAAGGAAACAATGCAGCATCAATTCTTGCCCATGGAAAGTTGTCCATAGAGTGCTGGTCTGACTAATTTCAAACAGTCCAGGTGCTTCTTTCATGTCTAATTCCAGATTCTCTTCATTTTTTTGAATGTTGGCTTTTCCTTTCATATTTCTGCCTCTGTACCACTTATTATTTTTTAGTTTTCTTGTTTACACCATCTCAAAGGCCTTGTTGCTCATAGTAATGCTAATTTCCTGAATTCACATAAAATTTCCAGTTGCTGGTCCTTAAGGCCCTGGTAGTTTAATTTGCCCACTAATTTATTATCTACTTCTTACAGTATGTGATGTTATTTTTTAAAATATTTTGTTTCAATCCAAGTAATTATCACCCACACATACATTACAAGGGGTACATTTTGGAGTTAATGATTCCAGAATACATCATCACCCCCAGAATCTATGAAAAACAGAGTAAGACTGAAATGTGGTTTTATTTGTAAAAAATTGCTCTGCCTTCTACTTCATAGACCGCAACACATTTCCAGCTGGGACAGTGCTAAGGTAGACTGATGCTCCATGAGTTTCTTCAGGGTCTGCCACTAAAAATGCTTAAACAAAAGGCAAAAAAAATAACCACACTTGATGGGCACTAAGGACAAAACTCTTCCCCACAGCAACACAGAACTTGGGGTTTGTGCTAAATGTCCTAAATTGTTTCTTCTTCGATGGAAACGCATTCCTGAAGTCAAGGAAGCCTTATGGGGTGGAAAAAAATAAACCATGCCAGGGCAAAAATTTGTGAACGTATTTCAATTAGTGTATTAAAATAACTTTTTTTTTTTTTTAAAGTTGTTCTACAGCGTGTCTTTTACTGATAATCCAATTCACTCTCTGAAAATACACAGGTTTTAAATGTTTTGCAAAAGTTGTTTCAGATAATTCTTTATCAGCAGAAATTGCTTGAGGAGATACATTGTAAAGTCTTCCTTCATTCACTGATAACTCCAGACATTTAAGAAAGTAAGAAATAAGATTAATTGATAAAATCACTACTTTCTCTCCACTTAAATATTTTAAAGGAATTGATCAATTTTAAGGGAAAATAAAAACCTTCAAGATGCCATTTTTCCAGAATAACCCACAAGTATGACTGAAATTGATTTGCCTTGGGATCTGAGGAAACTGTCATTTTTAGTATTTTTTTAGTTAGGGAAAGAAGTTCATGGCAACACAATTTTCATCCTTGAGAGATGTTGAAAACAATAATTTTTCATTATGAAATAGAGTGAATATATGGTACTTGCATGTGAATTTTTATTTGCCATTAATTATCAGTTTCTGAAAGTAGATGAAGAATGGTTAAGATGCTGAGACTATCTGTCTGGGATGCTTTGGTCTGCAGTGCTGTTTATGATTTATCTCCTATCAGCCAGAGAACAATCTCTCTTACAGATTAGAAGTTAAATTTTCCTGTAAACTCTTAACAAAAAAACTTGCTACATTCCCCATTCCTGCTGTGTCCCTTTGCATTCTGCAGTGCCCTCTTAAGGTGTGACAGAAATATTGCTCAGGATGGCTCTTTGCAGCCACAATTTCTAAAAAATGCTTCGCTTTTAGCACACAAAAAAACCAAGCAAGCATCAAAGGAAAGTGATGTTTCAAAGGTGATTAAAAAATAAGGTGTATTTTACATAATGAAGAAACCTTCTTCTGTCACCTCATGTATGATCTTTGGGACAGCAGTGTGTTATCAACTTTTCTTCTGTTCAAAATCCCATTTCAATTCCAGACATGCAAAATTAATGTATTTAATTCAATCCCATTTAAGGCTTTATTCCACAGCACATGTTCTTCCTAATATACAAGGGGTTATTGCCTTCCAGAGCTGATGGAGCCAAGGCTTCATGATGAGATCAGCAATATTAATGCAGGTCCAACAAATCAATGCAGCCACAGGCCCTGAGCACCAGTGGAGTAAACAGTTGGCTCTCATCTGACATGCAGCAGTGTCAGCTCCTACTTGGGCACAGTTCCTGCAATTTATTTTCATTTGTGTTGAACCACCAGAGTCTTTTGTGCTGCCATTAGCACTTTGGAAACGTTAGGGAGCAAAGTGAGATGGATTCCAATCCATAGATGTTCAAAATCAAACTAATCTTTTGTAGCTAAAAGTGCAACTTTGAGAAGCTTGGAATTCCTCAGTTATTTCTCCAAATTCATTGTAGAAATCATCAAAGCACATTTTTCTGCTTTATCTTAGCCTGAAAAGGAGAAGTGTTACTTCTCCTGAGTAGACAGTGTATTTTATATTCCAAATACAACCCAGTACCTGCTCAAACAGAACCCTCATTTGTCCTGTGTATTACAGAGAATACATTGTCTACAAAATTACTGCAGAAAATAGTATCTGTGGGAGAGCAGAATGTAGCCAGAAAAACTGCCATTTGAAGCTTACCAAACAAACATAATTAAATATAATTTCTTTTACATAAACAGTTTTTCTTTGGGGTTAGCAGGGAAGCCCACCAAATTCTCTGTCCTATTTTGCTTTCTGTGCATGCTGTCAAGCTTGGTAAATTTTTTACCAGCTGTCAAATTATATTTATTGCTAAGGAGGTCTATGTTCTTGTGCAATCCAGAAGGGAAAAGCCCTGCTGACTTGGTTTTGCTTCAGCTTTTGTCTTTACTACACTAAAAGCCTCATATAGTTAAGATGGATGAACAGCATTAGTTAAACAAATTTTTTCATCTGCTAAAATAGACTGTGTTTGTGTGTAAAATATGAGTGCTTATATTTAAAAACCAATTTCATAATAGCCCACTTTTAAAAAATTCTGCTTTGATCACACAGTCTGCTAAGAATGCAAGTTTTAAACTAAGAATGCAAGTGTTAAACTAATTGAATGAATTTGAGAGCTGGGGTGGGCACAGCACAATTGGAGCTACTCTGAAACCAGGAATTTCTGATGATGTTTGGCTGAGGGAGCCTGAAACTGTGTGTGGGTGGAAACTGCTAGACTGAGAGGTCTGAGGATGTGTCCCCAGTGCTGTGCAGTGAGATGTCACCATAAATGTCAGCACTGAAAAAACACCTCTTTAAAAAAACATAAAGAATATGGCAAAAAAGGAATAAGATCAAGGGAAAAATTACAAATGTTTAAATTTATTAAATATTCCAAATATCCTGATTTAAAAAAAAATACAAATCATCAACTAAATTTCATTCATGGAGCTGGTTGCTCAGCTGTAGTTGGGACTGTGCCTTACCTCCAGCTCTCCCTTCAACTCCAGAAAAGCTGCACTGCCTTGTTCTGACATGCAACCATCTGGTCCAAGTCTGTGAATTTAATTCTTTACTGCTCTGCAAGTCTGGGTCACTGGCAAAGCACTTCTGTGTTGTCACTCCAGAGAAATTAAAGTTCAGCGAGTTCTTCTCTACACTTGTGAGAAGCAGTCAGGGCTCTGAGTTATAGCAATGAACAGCAATATGTAAGAGGAAATTAGAGAGATTTATTTTTAATTCATTTCTGCAGATATGTGCACAACTGTGCTCCAAACAACTTTCATTTGTGTGTCTGTGCCACTAACAACTTCCATTCAAAAAAGCTTGGAGTTCACCTAAATTAAAGAAAATATGTTCTGAAAAACAACAATAAAACAAGCAAACAACCGACTGACCTCCACCCCCCCCAAAAAAAAAACCCAACCAAAAAAAAAAAAAACCCCCCAAAAAAACCCCAAAACCAAAAAAAAAAAAAAAAAAAAAAAAAACAAAAAAACCAAAAAAAACCCCCAAAACACTACCACAGAGAATTGGAGGAATTTGAACTCCCAAGAGTGATGCTTTCTTTGATTTTTGGGGAATGTAAAAGAGATGCTGATAGCTACTGAGCAGAAGGGATGAGGAGGGGTAAGCAGCCAAGCAACTCAGTTTCAGTACTGTCCTGGACCTCTGCTGACCTTGACTCGAGTTTTTATCATTGTGTGATCCCTCTCAAACACCTAGATTCACTTTCTTAGCATTATGTAAATTTTATTGATCAACTTCAGTTTTTTCACACATGAGACCCCTACCCCTTGAATCAATGTCCATCTGATGATCATACCAAGATGACTTGAGCTTTGCCACTTTAGCTTTACAGCAAGTTTAATTTAACTCAAAGTCAATAGGATCAATCTGCCTTAAACTGAATTTAGTTTTTCCTCAGCAGGAAGAATAAATTAATTAACTCACCATGAAAAGTTGTATAATTTGGTACCCAGGTCTGCTAATGAGAGTATCGTTATCAGTTTTCTTCTATTTACTACGTCAGTTTTTTATGAGGACTGGATTAATATGGCTTCGGGTTAAGTTTCATAGTTGTTACATTTTGGGGGGAAATTATTATTTGCATAATATCTATATTATCCTTTATTCTTTGCCTGTTTTTCATATTTGCTTTGTCTTGTATAACTGATGTTACTGATGTGAGTGATTGACCTAAATTTGCTGAAAATATCAACTTGATACACTGTTTAGTATATTTTCTGTGTTTGCAAAATGTTTAATTTTTCTGGGGAATGTAAGAACAGAAGATTTCCCTTTTTTGCCGTCTCAAAAGAATTCCAGAGTCCTTAAGAAAAATATTGTAGTCCAGTTTTACAAAGGTCTCAATAGATTTACACTGAATATTTTAATATTTTAAGATTTTTTTTATGCAATACAGTTGCAATTTGTAGAGACTTCAGCAGTGACCCAACTCCTTTCCTCCTGAAGTCTGTGGAAGATAGTGATTGATTTCACTAGGAGCAGAGTGAGCCAAAATCAGGTGATTATAAAAATCATACCCAAGTGGGAGTAGACCTAAGTTAAATATTGAAAAGGGCCTCGCTGATTGAGGACTGTGAGTGCTATTGATTTTTATTATGAGGGAATTTCTCACTTGTTAACTCGGCATGCCTCCAGCACCAAGGGTGGAACTGCCTTTTGGTGATTTTTGGTCTTGGGTTGCCTTTCAGGTTAGGAACTGTCCCCCTGCCCTTCAGTGGTCACACACTGACCTGTCCATTAATTAGGTCATGGCTGCAGACGTTCCGGTGGTTTACAGATTTCCCCCCAGTTGTTATCAACACTCAGGGGCAGTGGCACTTGCCATGGAAGTGCTACTCCAGATAAGTGAGCGTGTCAAGGTAATTAGTGTTGCTGCTTTTCACAATGCAGCAATCTGGAAGCAGAAGGCCAAGTACCACATACATGCTCATAAAAAAACATTTCTGCATCATCTTGGAGCTTCAGCCTCAAGTCTTCTAATCTGCCAGGCTGAAACCTGCAATTTGCTCTCATTGAAAATTCTCAGGGAAGTCATGGGCTTATTCCAGTTCTTGATCAACTTCCTCCAGCATTGTCATTCTGGTTGCTTATTTCCAAACATTAATCTGAGCTGCTGGTTCTAATTGTCATGAAGCCTGTATACACGGTCCGACTGTTTTAAGGACTTGGAATCAGGATCTATAACATTCACTTGAGTCTTTTTACATAGGAAGGAGAATGGGAAGAACAATACATGAAAAAGGATCAGCACCATCCTGATTGTAGTTTGGGGATTTTGTTATTATAGCTCCTACTGTAAATTTTATCTTCTGTTCCAATTTTGTGGCATTTGACTTAGTTTCTGTAGTGTTATTTGTGTTATCTTGTGTTGTCTTGTTATTTCTAGGATCTCTATATGAAACTTGCAGAACCACTGCTAGTGAGTTTCTCTGAATGTTACTGATTTTCACTGTGTTCTGACTTGACCCCTTCCCTTACCTCCCCTTTGGTTTCCAACTTTTGCATCATCAGCAAATTTCATTCTTCTACTTTATATAATCTGTTTTTGAGTAAATAACAGAATTTGTGCATGTGTTAAGGGCCTTGATTACCTTGCCAGCAATCTGGCAGCTCTCCTAATCCTAAATTCCTTTTATTCCAGGTACCTCTTCATATCAAACTATGAGAATTTGGAGTGGAAGACGTCTGATTTTTATTTTTTTTTAAAGACTCAATTCCTCCTTAAGTTAAATGTATATTTGTGCAATACTCCTTTTGCTTTAGGCAGAGTTCTTGTGGACATTAGTTCAATTCCATAATAGTCTTGTGAAGTAAATAAAATATTATCTTCACATATAAAAAAAAAAACCTGAGGACAAGCAGCTAAGACTTTCCAGGATAATGCTGGAGATCTGTGTGCATCTAGGATTTGAAATTTTCATTCAGATCACATTACTTCCTTTGTTATAACACCATATGATCACAGATATCAATCAGCAGGACTCAATTAAAGAGAAATAGTGAATTATTATAGCTTTCCATTAGTATCAAGTTCTAATACATTATATTCCTGCAAAACTTTTAAAATGTGTTAGTTTTCACTCAAGTTGTATTTTTAGGAGCTGTATAATGTTATCTTATAACAGGTAATTATTATATAAGGCAATAAGCATCAATAATAATTATGATCTTTTTGTTAATTAAATCATTCAAATATACTTGATGTAGCTATGGCACCTCTTTTAGGGTTGCCAGGTAAAACATTGCTAATGCTGCTTGGGCAGAGCTCAGAGGATAAAGTGTTGCTCAGGACTAGGTGGGTACAGCCTGTTATGGGTTGAGTTATATTTTTTTTCCATATATAGAGTGATGTAAATTGGGTTATTTGTGTGAAGTGAAATTGCAGTGGCATTAAACTCTTCTAAAAGGACTCAGATATCTTTAATGTTTAAAGTTTGGTTGTGGGATTTCCTGAGTGAATTCCTAGCTCCTTGAAGCCAATAGCAAAACTTCCTGTCTTCAAATGCAACATCATTTTACCTCACATCTATTTGCCTGAGAACATCCAGAATATTTTCAGACATCATCATCATCATAATCACTAAAACATTCTCATAGTGCCAGTGGGACCAATTTACTTACTATCTTGAGCGAATAGTATTTTGTCAGTCTGTCATATTAGTTAATGCCATAGAACAAACCTCATTATACATTCTCTCCTATCTTACAAAATACTGCTGTTTTTTTTTTTTTTCAGCACACTTAAACCTCTGTATCCTGTTAAGACTTTGATCACTTCAAAACCAAAATATCTTTTTGACAGATTTTTTCCTTGAAGGCCATATTTTTTCTCTGTGTATGCTACCACATACTTTTGGAAAAACTTCTGTTGCCTGTTGAGTAGAAAGGAGATACTCTAGTCTTTAAAATCTTAAATGTACTTTTTATTTACTTGACATTCTGCTATTCTATATCCAGGATTTATTGTTCAGCTTTCTATTTGTCTTATATAGAATAGAGAGCAGGTGTTATCTCTGATAAACCAGGGGTTCTCAGGAGGAGAATGGATGAGAATTGTAAGGGTTAAGGGTCTTCCACTTTTCCAGGCAGCTTAATAACAAGGACTGAAGTGGCACCCCTTTTCCCTCCCGAATAATCCCTGGCTAGCTATGTCGAGGGGAAGCAGGGGTGCCCTTCACGACCAAGATAAAAGACCAAAGGCTGCTTTTCCCTCCGGGATAATGTCGGATATTTATTCTGGCTGGAGTCCAGGAGGGAAAAGAGGGAGAGGAGAGACTTTCCCGGGTACTTCAAACCTCGGGAAAGGGGTGGGAAGGCATGTAGCATCAGCCAATGGGATAACATTCCAGGGACAGGGAGGGGAAGGGATAAAACATCACACTTGGAGGGAGGGATACATAGAAACTTGAGAACACAGATATGTGCACTACAACAGAGGACGAGAGGGAAGCCTTTGGGAAGCTTTTTGCAGGCTGCAAAGATGTTTACTTCTCCTCAGACAGCAGCAAAAGATGAATGGTGACCACGAGACACAACTTAAATATGGGGGGAGGGGGGTCAAAGGGGAGTGGGTACAAATTATCAACCAACCAGGAATGTCCTGGGGAGGAGAAAAGGTAGGATTTACAAAGGCATAATCTAATAAGGGAAACAGGAGGAGGGAAATGGGTCCCATGGGCCAATGGGACATTGTACTTTCCAAGAAGGGTTGTCACAAGGGATTATTGAATATATCTAAGGGACAGGGATCAGGGCAGATTGACAATGGAATAGGAGGGTATTTTGGGACTAAACCATTAACATGGGGTAGCAGAACATACCAAACACAACATAAGTGTTGTCAATATTCTTTTAAAATTTGTATCTTGCCAAAGTAGAAAAGCCCGTTAAAAAGTGGGGATTAAATCCATAACTCCAACCTGATGAAAGTTTGGTCCCTACTATATGATGTGTAAACCACCATTGCATATATAGAGAAAAAACAGCTTTGTTTTCCCGTGGCTGAATTGTCACTGTGGCTTCACCTGTGTTTGCAATGACCTGTATCAGCTCAAGATCTGTGATGCTATGATGTTAGAGGAAAGAAATCTGCAGCTTTAAATGAAAATGAAAATTCAGTATTTTCCACT
>VWZN01014889.1:284-20561 GCA_013396955.1 Regulus satrapa
ACATTTTCATCAACAACCAGATGGAGTCCATCTCCTCCTGCCGGGAATATATAATGTTGCAGTGGAGTGGGTCGATAGTCAGTGTAAATCACATGGCAAGGCTATAAAGAAAGAATTCCCATTAATATTTTATTGTAAAAGCATTGTAATATCACTTGAGGAAAACACAATACATTACTATTAAAAACACAGCTTTCTAAAAACCAGAAGGTAAGGCTACCAGAAACTAAGAAGACAAATTTTCTTTTCTGAATTTTGGACTAATGACATTGCTTAAGAAAATGAAAGTTTGAAAATATTTTACAACATGAATTGGCTACAAAAATTCTTTCACATGAGCCAATGTAAAGATAGCCAGCACTTTTTTCTTTTTTTTAGTATATTTTGTCTACTAGACAGACTTGAAATATTAACATCTTCTAAAATCAAAGGAAAGCCTGTTAAGTTGCATTTTGTAAAAAAGGCCTGAAGTATTATTGAAACACCTAAGAAAGACTCACAGTAGACTTTTATGAGCATTTAAGGTTCTGATGCATTGAGAAAGCCTGATCAGGAAAAAGCCCCACTTAATTTAAAACATTAAATATTACACAAATCTGTATTTAAAAACCCCATAATCTAATGGTCTGCAAGATGAAGTCTATAGGTTATGTGGCAAGCTTAAAAACACATCTTTTATATTATATTGCCTTTATCACAAACAACAAAAGAATCAATCTCCACTATGGTTTTAAAATTGGATCAACCTCTTGTTGATAACAAATTCCCCAGTTCTAATTCACACAGTCTCTGCAATAAGAGCATGTGTTAGAAAAAAAAACAGAATAGAATTTAAAATGTAAAGGTCACAGATCAGGATAGATTTCTTAAATAACACTTTTCTCACTTGCTTGGCGAGCATATATAGTATTTCCCATGGATTTATGATTTGCTTTTGATTTCTACATGACTTTTAACAGGGTTCCTCAGCCAAATTCTCCCGATAATCTCTTGTCTATCAGCCCTCAGAAAATCACTGTATGTTCACCATGTTTCGTAACTCAAACATTCTTAACAGAATGCTTGCTGAAATCAGGCAGGCGCCTAAATAATTATGGAAAATAAACATTAAGAAATAGCTCTTAAGTTGTCATTCAGAAGCAGCAGGCAGCATACCTGCAGAAGTAGGAATACAGCTAGAGAAACCAGGAGTGACCTACACTATCACCTATAAGCAACAAAATGACTAAAACGATACTCAAAGGTCCAGTTATCAACCAAACAGACAGTATTATGCCACAAAACAAAAAGCATAGAGGTACAGCATATCAGAAATATAACCTGTTTGTGAAGATGGCAGATCCATTCAGCAAACTGACGGGCATTTGGAATAGTTGCAGAAAGGAACACATAATGTACATTATCAGGAAGCAAAATAATAGTCTCTTCCCAAACAACACCACGTTCTGAAAATGGAAAGACATATGGGAAATTTATGCAAAGTATGCTTTTCATCCCCTGAAGCCAAAGAACAGCATGCTTAAAAACAAAATAAGACAAAAAATATAACAAATTTCCTCTGCACAAGTGGAGTACATCAAATGCCCTCAAAATCGTTCTTGCTTTGGCAAATACAAACTGCAGTACATAAATTCCAATTTATTTAATTAATTCAATTTATTTAATTACTTAAATTGGGAAAAACACAAAATTTGAAAAGAAAAACAGTACATATAGGATACCTGTATCTCTCATGTAGTGAATTTCATCAAAAATAACCCATGCAACTTCACGCATAACTTCAGAACCTCTGTAAAGCATACTTCTTAAGATCTAGAAAAGGAAGTAAAAGTTGTGTGCCCTCACATGAAATAACATGTCATATTACATGGACATTGGTAAGAAACTGTCAGAAATTTTGGTTCACATTTACATGGATATAAGAAATCCTATTTTCCACAAAATAAGAAAGCACTTAAAAGCACAAATTTTGAGATGCTTTCCAAGTTCATTCCAATCTAACAATCTCACTACCTGAGGAAAAACTGATATCTCTGAAAGGAACACAAAGTAATTAAACAATGTATTTCTCCAAGCTTCCAGTGGCAGGTAATTGTTGCAGCTCTACAGATCTACTTCTGCCAAGCCCTCTTTTTATCTCATCCTAATAGATAACCTCTTAAACGGAAATATTTTTGTCAGAAATCAAATAATTTAACCTCTCTAATCTTTCCCTACCAAAGTTGTGCCTACTCCTTTGAGGTAAAGGCAAACAAAAGGAAAATTCCAACTTATGGCTGCATTTCTACAGCAGAAACCTGACAAAACTCTATAAAGCAGTATTTTGTTTTTAAAGGTACAAATCTACATGTTCCTGGAGTTCCAGCACCTACTGTGAACCACTCACCTATACTCCTCAATGATTTTGCTCTCCCTATTTTGCCTTTCTAAAATAAAATACTGACCAAGGGACTTAGGAAATGCGACTTTTAGCATTTCACATCTACAGAATACTCACTGTCCTGTGCACTCACGAAATAAAATTCTGACTTTCTCCACATGAGAATTAGAAATCCCTGACTTACCGTTCAAAAGCATAAATCCACAGAGATTCACCTAACTTCTTAAATAACCAAAAGTTAAAACAATTCAAATGAGTCATAATGAACTTTAGAACATTTTCTACCCTAACTAGGTCACTTAATTCTTCTAGAATTAGATATCTCCATTCAAAAAGAGTAGAAGACACCAATCAAGAATTAATGTCTGATCTTACCTCAGTTGTCATCACTAAACAAGACGCTGTAGGATTAATGGTGACATCTCCAGTCATCAAACCAACATCTTGAAATTCTTCGTACATCTCACGGTACTTCTGATTACTTAAAGCTTTAATTGGACTTGTAAATATCACACGCTGCTTTTCTCTCAAAGCCAGGGCAATTGCATACCTGCATTCAAACAATCTCCATATTAACAGCTGTCAGGAAGACAGAGTGTATTACTTAGCTTAAGAACAAAATAAACTGTGCAATTCACACCATGAAGAGAACTATACACAGCATCTGAATCCACTCTCTAATACACCTAGCATTTCATATCCAGATTACTAAGTTCACTGCAACTACATATGCATCTCTGGAGAGTAAGAAATCTTTAAACACCAAATTAGCTGATTTTTATGGACACAAGAGTACATTTAATCTAATTTAAAAACTGACACTGTGTCACAAAAAACCCACTATTACTGGAAACCATGCTCTAATATATCTTCATGAACATTTCACTTCTCACTTCAGGTCAGCACATCCTTGTCTGAATCAATCCTGGACAGAGAGGTTGCTGACTAAATCAAACCACTGCTTCCAAAAAAGCAAAAAAAAAAAAACCATAGAAGTAAGTTGTTACTAGTTCTAGCCACAGGCTGGAAAGTAAAAGTATTTCTTCTAGATTTACAGACATTGGTAAGAATTGAAAAAACTTCAATTTCAATCTTTACAGTAACACCTTGACAGTTTAACAATAAAAGCTAAGCTCAAACACAAATTAAGCCTTTCACTACCTACTAAATGATGAAAATATACTATTTTTATATTCAAGAGTAGCCAGTTCAATTCTAACACTGATGGACTGAATATGGTATCAAGAAATTGGGAAGCAACAGCTACTGATGGTTCAAGAAAGTGACAGAAGGGACATCACACTGCTCTTTCATTAGAGCCTGTTTGAAAAGTACTTACTCAGCACAAACAGTTTTACCAGCTGATGTGTGAGCTGACACTAACACGGACTGGTTATTATCAACACAAAGAATAGCTTCTCTCTGGAAAGCATCAAGAATAAATGGATATTCCTAGAAAGAAAAAGCAAAAACATTAGAGAAGACAGACTTATATCTAACAATTTGCTGACTGACCTAATTTGTAAATTAGAGGCAGAAATTATATCCTGCAGATTCTTGTAATTTCTGCTGATCTTAACCTACAATTATGCAATGGCTTTGTATTTCAATATTTCTATCTCATACAATATCTAAGATCTTTGCTTATGTCTTGTTGTCTTAGCAGATGAAAATCTTGTCCTGATGACTAAATTTTCACTAATTTACCAGCTTAGGAAGAGAACTATTGCTGTCCCTGACTGGTGTTACAGAAAGAATGGAAATCAATAACAGCCTATCCACCTCATTCAAACACGTAATTTTCTCGACCAAATTTTAAATATATAAGCATCAATTTTATTTTTGACAGACCATCTTTTACAGACCTTACTGAAAAAGCATGTAATTTTTTCCTCTACTCTCTCTTACTATGTAAAGCATATACAAAAAGAAAAATAAATTCAATCTACCACATACTTTTGCAGCTTTTCCAGTTCTTGGTTTCAGACCTGTGAATTCTTCATTTGCTGGAAGAGCAACCTATAAAATAAATTTAAAATAAAAACAGTTGCAGATTTCTGTGTCCACAGCAGAGACACTTCTGGCAATGTGGGAACCAGTTTGAATTTCTGTTATCCTGTTTCTACAAGATCATGTGTCAAGTGTTCATTCCTTCCTCTCACGAGTTTTTCAGTCAGTCTCTATATTCTCCTGCCTCAACTGAGCTGCTTCTTTCACTCCTCTGATATCCCTACTGTCTTGTGTTAGGTATTACTGCTACACATCCCTTGGAACACTAGCTTTTCAGCCAGGAAACAATTATGTCTTCTGGCCAGTGGATGCTTGAAGCTGTAGGAGAATGGGTGTACAAGAATAAGTGGCAAGCTTGATCCTGATGAATTACAGCTGTGTTAATTACCAGAGAGTGGAAACAGCCTTGCCCATCCCACGAGGAGAGCTGTTATAACAGCGGGTTAGCTGCTCCAGGGAAGCCTGCTGGGATTGCAGTTGGAGTGCGTTGCTGTGGAGCCTGCTGGCCGTGCTGTGAGGAGCAAGGGATGTGCAGATGTGCAAGGGACAGACAGAGTTAGGTGGCTGTGTAAGGGACAGGTTGGAGTTAGTTGGACATGCAAAAGGTAGAAGGAATCAGAAGGAAGAGGGCAGGAGAGGGGGAGCTGATGCTGTGTGGAGCTGCCTGTGGGGAACTCCCAGAGAGGAGGCAGGAGAGGGAATTGACAATGCTGGGTGATGGGTGAGGGGAGAGGGAGCCCAGAGGAACTTCAGAGCAGCAGGATCTGGACCGAGTTGTGACACCTGGAGTAACAATGCTCCAGGTGAGCCACTGGGCACATAATGGGAAACATTTTACCATTTCAATGATGCTTGAAGAAGCCTTCAGGGCATCTCAACAAGCTCTGACACAAAGTCTCTTTGGTATGCCCCTCTCCTGTGCTGTAACATTTACTTGCATGATATCAGAATTACCACTAGGACTCTTTTTCTACATGTTTGTTTACACCTGTGAGATAATACACATATTATGGTGCTAAAGAGAACAGATATGGAAGCTCCACTTCTAGGCTATTGCCATTTGAACCTTGGAATGCTGTGTCCATCTAAACTACAACACAAAGCAATTACTGAGCTCACATTGATAACATTCCCTTCCCAAATAGACTGTATTTATACTGGTAACACTCCTGCTCCTGGACAATATCTAATATTTATTCACTTTAAAAATGTACACTCTGCAGTTATGAAGTGATGGAAAACCTTTACCAGACATCTCAAAATAGCAAAAACTGACCACACGAGCTTTAGAACCCTGAATAGAATTGTATATGCAGCTCCCTCATCAGAGAAGTCTGATGATAGAGAGCCCTGCAATGTGACCCTAATTAACTTGAGTCAGTTCTGGAAAACAGCACAGAAGAGAAAAAGACCATAACAGTACAAGTAAAATAAAATTTACATATTTGATTCTCACACAAACTCTTTTTGATAGTCATATATGGAAGCAGGATGATTTAAAAAAATACTAATTAAAAAAAGCATTAATAGTTTGTATTTTTCCTATTTGAATTTGCATTTACATCTATTGACACACCTTGAAAATGGATAGTTTATATTACTTTTCACATTAAAAAGACTTATTTTTTTATTTTTTACCAAGATAGATTTTTCAACAGTAATTAGCATTACAAGAAAGTCTTTCATTCTTGAACCAGAATAGCAGAATACTTCCATGCACTAATCACACTATGAACAGAAACCTGTTTTATCAACCAGTAGGTTTTTCTCCTCAAATGTTCTTGGCACCTGACAAATATGGAAACCTATCAACATTACCATTGAGTTTTTCACAATCACTCATTTTATTGCAAGTATGACTGAAACTCCTTCTGGTAAGATATCCTACTAGTTTTTCAAGTGCATTTTGTGCAAGCTCAGTGTCATATATAGACTTCAAACTCTTCACAACCTTAAACATAGTATGAAATGCTGTATCTCCTGGAGTGCAAGAAAGGACTGTGCAGAGGGATCAGGACAGACTGGATCAATGGGCAAAGACCAATGGTGTGAAATTTATGAAGGTCAAGTTCCAGGTCCTGCCCTTGGGCCACAACAACTCTAAGTAGCACTACAGGCATCCCCAGGTGGGGGGGCAGTTTTTTTCTCTGAGGTAACAAGCAAAAGAAGAATATGAAATGACCTTAAACTGTGAATGGGGAGATTAGACATTGGACAAGATGGTCCGGGAAAGTGGTTACCAACCCTGAAGCCATTTAAGAGATTTGCAAATGTGGCACTTGGGGACAAGGTTTAGGGGAGAACTTGGTAGTGCTGGATTAATGCTTGGACTCAATGATCTCAAAGGCCTTTTCGAACCTAAAAAATCCTGTGATATAACAGCTGCAAGCAGAATAAAGAATATTGTTATACTGGCAGTGATACACACAATCAGGTGTAACAAGTCTGCATTTTTCATGTGCTTTTCTACTCTACTCACCTCGTGTGTACAGCCTTCAACAGTTTCCACAGACTGCACCTTTACTTGAGGCATCAGATCTGTCAGGCTAAAAAAATATGAGTTAGGATTACTGAAAAGTATTCAAAAGTTTTGTTTCTTTTAAATAAGTGTAAACTTTGAATTTCACCTCTGCTTTAACTGCAACTTTTAAAAAAAAATTGCACAGTCCTGGGATGGACAGGCTGGAGAGGATACTATCAGGACTACTACCTGTAAGCGTAAATTTTGCTACCATATAAATCTATTTACCTATTCACTCATAAATTGTCACTCAAAAACAGCACTTGGGACACATTTGCTCACATAAAATTTTATAAGTAAATGAGAGCTTATTTCAAGATATAACAAAAAAAATTCAGGATGTTTACTCCTTCTGCTAGTCAAGAGTAAGAGCAGCCTGAAGCATCCTAAGCACCTACCTGAGGACAAGACCCCTCTTTTCTTTACCAGTTCCTTCTCTCATGGCCACAAGAAGGGACTGTGGCCCCAATGAGAGAAACTATCTATTTCTGATGTATACATTTTTCTGATACCACTACCAAAGAAAATGACTTAAAACGTTGCCTCTGGCTCTGTTTTGTTTCTACACAGTTATGCTTTGTTAACAGTGTTTTGATAAGTCTTCTCATGAGCTTCTCACAGAAAATCTGATGTTGAACTTCAGAAAAACTGCATGGAAGACCGAAGGACAAAGTAGTGGCAACTGCAAACACGTCTCGAAAGCTTTGTTTGTCTTATTGCCAATTTATTCTTGCTGTATCTCAAGCCAACTCTATCTTTCAGTGTCATGGTACACATCAAGCTTGTGTGCTCCCATGTGCTTTCAGCTCATCTCCTGCTCTGTGTGAAATCAACACGATGGCTTTGACCACAAGTCACTGTTCAAATGACTAACTACAAATTCATGAACACCTTCTACTGCAAACGCCTACAGATGTGCAGTATTAATCACTGGTGCACATTCTCACTTAAACAGATCATGGAAGAACAAACTTCCAATTCATGTTAATAGGAAAACTCATCTTAATAGGAAAACACTGCAGAACTATTTTATATCAACTGTTCCCAGCTAGCACAGAGTTAACCAGGGCAGCTTGCTAGGACTACCTTACACATTAAACCAAGCACTTACTTAACATCTTCTGATAAAACATCTTCTAATTTTGGTTTTTTTCCCAAAATGACATTTTCAGTACAATCAATCTCAACTTCCCTTTTTGGCTTGACTATTGCTGGTACTGAAGGTTTTTCTTCCAATCGTTTTCTGTAACATAAACAAAAATTAAAATTCTGCTTCATTAATTTATGTATTTTCAAGAAAGGAAACAGATACTCTAAAGGCAACTGTGATCCCAGTGTATTTGGGGAATAACCCAGGTAACTTCACCCATAAAAACAGCTGTGGAATTTTAAACCAGATCCCAGGTAAGCTGGCCACCAGGTCCCTACACTCCCCAGGTGGCCACAGAGCCCGGGCTGGGTAAAGCTTTAGAGCCATAGACCTTGGGAAAGTGGGCCACAGAATCACAGAATGGTTGGAAGAAGCGATCACAGGGAGTCATTTGCTCCAATCTCCTTACTCAAGCAGAACCACCCCAGAGCACATTACTCGGGAGTGGATCCAGATGGAGCTTAAATATGTCCAGCAAGGGAGACTCCATAAACTCTGAGCAATATGCTCCAATGCGTCCTCACACACGCACTTAAGAAGTTCTTCCTCGTGTTCAGGTGAAACTTCCTGTGCATCAGCTTCAACTAGCCGCCTCTTGTCCCGCACTACCAAGAAGAACCTGGCCACATGCTCTTGGTACCTTCCCTTCTGACACTGACAGGCATTCTCGAGATCCCGAAAGGTTCCAGCAGCTCAAACACGCCGGCAGAAGCCGGGACCAGCGTTACAGCCCTCACCCCGGCNAAGCCGGGCCCAGCGTTACAGCCCTCACCCCGGCGCCAGAGTAACCCCGGTACCGCTGCTCCAACCCGGCTCCGCGGCTTTACCCTGACCTCTTGACACCCTCGGCAGGGCCCGTTTTGCTCTTCTTGGCGCCAGAGGCAGCGGCAGCCGCGTCCTCCTCAAACACGCTGAAGAGCTCATCCCCAAAGGCCTCCGCCATCTTATCAGCCACGCTCCCACAATGCCCCGCGCAGAGCCGCGCGCTTCGCGCGAGTGGTGCCCTTCCGACCCCGCCCCCTAGGGGAGACGGAGACTCCCGCGAGCTCTGGCACCGGTAGTAGCCNCGCGACCGACACCCTCCTCGAAGGAGCCGCGTGTCAAACAAGGTACCGCGGGCCCTGGAGCAGGGCGAGCGGCCGAGCCGGGCCGGAGGGAGACGCGCGCTGCGCGTGGCTGCGGGTGCGGTGGCTGGAGGAGCAGTGCCCTCATGCAGCCCCTGAGGGTCCGGCTGCCGCGGACCGCGGCGTTAGGAGGGGAAGCTGGGCATTGGGGCTGCTGTTTCCCAGCGTCGAGAGAGGCAGTTGGAATTGCTCCGCTCTTAATCTGTTTGGGCCTGCCTTGCAGCCGGCCTCGCCTGTCTAGCCAAGGGAGGGAATTCCTCCCCGTCTACTCGGCCCTAGTGAGGCCACGTCTGGTGTTCTGTGTCCAGTTTTGGGCTTCTCCATACAAGACGACGAGCAACTGGAGAGGGCCCAGTGCATGGTCATAAAAATGATGCAGCTCCTATAAGGAGAGACTGAGGGAGCTTGCCCTGTGCAGAGAAGACTGAGAGGGCCCCACCCAAGTGTACATAAGTATTTCAAGGAGATACGTGTCAAGAGAATGGTGCAGACTCTTTTCCGTGGTGCAGGGAATGAGTAGCAATAGACACGAACTGTAACACGACAAGTTTCACCTCCACGTGGGGAAGAGCTCTTGCATAGTGAGGGTGGCAGACCCCTGGAACAGGCTGCCCAGGGAGGTCATGGAGACGTGCTGGACTCACCCGGATTCGTTCCTGTGTCACCTGCTCTAGGTGGTGCTGCCGTAGCGGGTTGGATGATCTGTAGAGGGCCCTTTCAATTGTAACTATTCTGTGATTCTGCTGCCAGGGGTGTCCCTGAGCAGATAAGCCTTGGTGGCATCGATGTGTTGAGTTAGTTACATAAAGTCTTGTTATTAGATTATCAGCGGTTTTTGTGAAGCAAGTGTTTGGAAGACACTTTTCCTGAGATATTGATGTATGTGTTTGTTTTGTATATTATCAAAATCAATATAATGCAGATTTGGGATTATTTGGGGGCTTTTTTCTTTCCTGAAAGACCTGTTACAGACACTGGTGGTGGTAGATCTAAGATGAGGGTGACTGTTCTGAGTGCAGTCTGAAAAGCTGTTACTGTGAAGCACAGTGAGATGCCTATTTTCAATAAATAAGCCAGCTTTGCCAGAAGTAGCTCAGATACCTTATAACATTAGAACAGCTTGTGTTGCAGGCCATGAGCAAATCATGCAATGGCCAGGGTGTCTGAGATTCCCATTTCTTATGAAAAGGTCTTGTAATTCTTGTAATCTGTTAATATGCACTTCCTGAACCTATTCACAAGTTCTGCTTTTAGAAGTGAGCTCTACTAAGTGTATTTCTTGTGTCCTACATTCCTCCAATAACCATCATGCTCTTCAGAAAATATCCTGCTCATCCAGAAAGTATCTTTCAGGTTGCATACTGCGGTGAAAAATCAGTCATTGTAAGTGGAAGCTAATTTGCTGTATTCTTAGAAGCCCACCAAGGTGCCAGTGAGTAGATCCTAGAGAGCTGTTTGTATCTGGTGACCAGAGGAGACCACACATTTTCAGAAATGTAAAACTGGTCCGATCTCAGTGCAGGCTCTCCCAGCGCTGTTCTGCAGCCAGGCCAGCAGGGATGAGCTGCCCAGCCCAGCTGTTGGGAGGAATCACTGCTGCTTGGAGCAGCGTGCAGCCACACAGAATGGTGGAGGCTGTGGCCTTGCTCAGTTTCTTTCTGCCTGGCAGTACCAGACGCTGTATATATTCTCTGAAAGTGATGAAATTGAACAGCAAGCTGTGTTGTCATTCCAATGACAAGAAACAGTTTTGTGAATTGGGGTTTGGGTTTTTTAATAGCTGGTAAGTAAAAAGTATTTAAGAATGACTAGAGCAGACCAAAGGTTTCTATAAGCCAGTGCCTTCTCCTAGGTAGAGCACAAAAGCAGATACCTAGGTAAGAAGAGATCAGACATGCAGTGATGCTACTTTAGAATATTCTTAGAGGCTCCACCTGCTGTAGCTTAGGGTCTCCCTAAACCAGATGTAATCCTTTTTTCAGTACTTTCCCATATCAGTTGATTTCTTTACTGCAAAGCTCTTCTGTCTGCTCTTGGACCTCAGTAAACGTCCAGTGCCCATAGCTTTAGTGGCAAAGGGTTCAGTCACGTAGCTTTGTGCTTTGTAATGAAAAATCCTCAACTGTCTTTCTTGTTTTGAAACTGTCATTTACTTTCCTATTTGGCAATCCTTTTTCAGTGTTCAGAGAGTGAGTAGTCAACCCCATTTCCTCTCATTATACCCTTCAAATTTTATATTTTGGCTGCCAGGAGCCATAGCTCTCTTCACTATTCCTTGCTCATGGCCTTTCTTGGTTATTGTTGTTATGTACCTGCAAGTTTATGGCAAGTTAGTGTAATAGTTTGCACTAGCCTGTGATATGTTAGGTCTGCTTTAGCTACATTAAATAATGTCTGTGTAATTGATGGTTATTTGCACTTTGCAGGTCCGAAAACTTACAGTTTCGGTTCAACAACAGATTCCAGTGCTGCTGCAAATCTAGATAAATCTGTTCTTAAGGCAAGTGTCTTCTTTACATAAAACAACTTTGATTTTCACGGTTCTGCTTTTGCTGAGTAAATATTTCTCCAGGTCTTTTTCAGTATTATGTTGTGCATGTAAACTGCATTAATGTATGAGATAGTTGAGTGTTTAGAGTTTGATTTTGTTTAGGGTTTTGAGTGTCCTTTAAGAAATAAGGGTAAGTTAATGTGGTAGGATAATGTATTTTTTTAAAATAAGAAATAATTGTTAACATGCAAGACTGTTGTAGGAATTAGGTCTGGGCTTCTGCTATGTGTATGGATCTTCCTTCCTGTCAGAGAAAGGATAAAGATTTTATACAACGAATTTGGTAGCAATTAAAACATGGTTTGTATTTTAGAAGAATTTTAAAATATTAGAATTATTACAATAAATATGTTTTTAAAGGTGTTTTGGAAGGAGAATATCACAGATTGCATATTGATGTTCTAATTATTTTATATGAGTAGAGGAGAAAGGGCGTGTTTTTTTGGTAGAACTTTGTTTTAATTTACTTACAGTATTTCTCTTAACATATTACATTTTCCTGAAAACTTAAGTGGGCTTTCTTGGTAATAAGGAATGAACTTTTTCTATTTCAGGTAAAAGTGTATAGCTTGCAGAAGAATAAGAAGTGTCCTTTTTGTAAGAGATGCTTAGGCCACTTACCGAAAGCTTGAAAAATTGGAATTTGAATAGCAGAGAGATTTCTGCATTGCTACATCCTTAGTCATGAAGAGCATTGACATGTCATAAAAACTTCAAATGTTTACCTTGTATCAACTCGTTTATATTTTTGCAGGTAATGATAAATGGTAATTTGGAGAAAAGGATTATCGATGTGATTAATAACCATAAAAACCAAAATGATAACAGGGGAATGATTTCCAAAAGACTAACAACAAAAAAACTACAGGTACAGTTCAAAATTTTATCTTTCATTATTTATTTAGAATAAAGTTTATCTTTTATAATTTTTATCAAATATCATATTACACTTGTGTGTATTAGACAATTGTTCTGTGTCCAGCAAAAGCCAATACAGCATGATTTTCAGTAGTTATATTAATGATTAGTCAGTGAAATCAAAAAGTATGCTTATTAGGAAAGGAACATCTTTATGGATTCAGGAATTAAAATCAAGAGCTTTCAAACAAGATAGAGGAATAGTACTTAGTTTGTGTTTTAGGTTTCCTGCATTTTTTACTCCATATACCTGGAATATTGCGGGTATGTCTTTACTGAGCTAGAAAATACATTGCTTAGAGAGGCAAGAATGTAGATTTATTTATATATTTGCATGCATATTTAAAAAGAAAATATTATAAATTCTGAAAAAGAGAGTTTTCTGCTTAATTTTTGGATACATTAATGCACATTGTTTATCTCCCTTTAATGCAGGCTTTCTGATATGTTAGAGATAAAACTTAGCAGGCCTTTGTTAGAGTGCTAGGTTAAATGCTAAGCTTTTCTGGCTCTTTTATTTATAGGATGTATACACAGCTTTACAAAGATTCTCTTTTAAGACTGAGCACATTGAAGAAGCAATGAAAAATACGCTTTTATATGGTGGTGATCTCCACTCTGCACTTGACTGGCTTTGTCTAAACCTTCCCAATGGTGCGTATGGTGACAAAAACTTTTTGATATAAGAGAAATAGGACCTGCAAAGCAGTAGCATTACTATTTAAAAATAGTAATTAAATATAATGTTCTTCTAAGATTAGTAGTTGCAACAGCAACTCCTAGATGCACAGCTGACTGGTTCTGGAATATTTTAGTGTATGAAGTCTTTTGGTCTTACTGTTCCTTCACTTGGAGTCCTGTGGAAGTCCAACAAGCAATTATAGTATCTTACATAAATGCTAAGGCCTAATTTTTATTTCAGTTTGTGTTCTTCTGTTTGGTTCTCAATACAGTTTCAAGTATTTTACTGTAATTATTATTGATATTTTCTGTGACATGATTTTTTTTCTTTATTTTGAAGATGCCTTGCCTGAAGGTTTTAGCCAGCAATTTGAAGAACAGCAGCAGAAACCTAGAGCAAAATTTTGTTCATCTGTGTCACAACATGGAACACTGCCTCACTTAGAAGAGAACAAAAAGAAAGAAAATGGCCCTGAAACTAAGGTAAACTTAATCTACAGTTACTTGGGGCAACGGGGGAAGAAAGAACAAAACTTTCTAAAATGAAGGAGTTGCACTGATTTCCAACACTGATGTAGAAAGCTTATGAAAATGTTGTGCAATTAATAATTGTCATCTGCATTTTAATTTCAGCAAAATGGTAATTTAAAGGTATTTTCCCTGTGTAGTCTAGAAGGTTCTCAATAGTTCATTTTTGTGGTAAAGCACAGGGAATCTCATGAGATTGAGATTAGGTATTAGGAAAAAAGTATTTTCTGTGAGGGTGATGAGACACTGGAACAGGTTGCCCTGAGAAGCTGCTGTTGGAGGTGTCTAAGGCCAGACTGGCTGTGGGCAGCCTGGTCTAGTGGAAGGTATACCAGCCTATAGCAGGGAGGTTGGAACTAGATGATCTCTAAGATCCCTCCCAGCACAAGCCTTTATATGATTCTGTAGCTTAATTTTTAAATTTTGTCCTATAGTGGCTTTACTCTGGTTATGTACATGTGGCACTCTCTACAGTTATGTGGGTTTAAGTTTGACTACATAGTATCAGTGTTTTGATTCCTGTGGTTTTTCAGTCTTAAACTAGAAATAAAAAAAAATTCCCAGCAAATGATTAATTTCTTAAAGTAATTAAAGTTATTCTAGTGTAAAAATCTATTTAGGTGTGTCCTGGTTTAGGACAAATTTGGGAGATAACCTCTGAATGGGATCTCTCTAGAAAGCAGACCCAAGTGGTTCCCTCCCCCAATTGGTTTGGGAACAAGACCTTCTCGGAGAGAAATGGAAAAAAGTGTTTAACCGGCAAAGCACTTCCCAGCACAAAAAAAGAACAATACTAAAGAGCAAAAGCTCTTGCTGCTCCAAGGGATGACCAATTCAGAAAGTCCCCTTTGTGGGCTGTAGCTCAGCTCACTCAAGTATTTCAGTCCCTCTGGTGCTGGAAAAATGCCACGGCCCCAGCCAGGCCCCTGGTGGTCCACAGGTGTGAGCTCCTGGTCCTCCTTCGGCATTTTAGTCCACAGCATGTTTGAACAGTTCCAGGGAAAAGGAAGAAACCACATTCCAGAGAACTTTCTCTGCCTCAGCTAACCAAAAACTAACAAAGCAAAGGAGAGCTCTGAGTTGCTGTCCCCTTACCACAGACAGCACAGGCTGTGTGTGAAGGAAAGCTGAAAACTCTGATCTTTGTGTTTTGAAAACAACCATCAGACATTCCACCGCTTCTCCTTCTCTGCCCTTCACTTTCAGATCCAGTTTTCAAAGGTGCAAAACTTACTTCTGGGCTAAACAGAAAAATGGGGACACAGTTCAGCATCTCAACCCAGGACAGGTGTATAGTGAGATATTCACCCTGGTTGGGAGAACTTACTGCCTTTTTTCTTGTTTTACATACACACACATATGTGTGTGTNGTTTTATACACACACATATATGTGTGTGTGTGTGTGTGTGTGTGTGTGTGTGTGTGTATATATATATACATACCTTAATAGTAGTTCTTTGGTACTGGCAGAGAAAAGCATTGGTTTCACATAGTTTATACTTACTTTTAACTGATACTGCTTTTCTTAGGAAATGAATGTTAGGAAAGAGAAACACTTGACTATGAAAGAATGGATTTTGCAATACGCTGAACAACAGAGTGATGAAGAAAAAGATGAGTCCGTAAAAGAGACAGATGAAGAAAAATTTGACCCAGTAAGACAGAATAACGCTTAATGGAAGGTTTTTCTAAAAACCCCCTTTGTCTGGTTTATCTGCATGAGGTAGATCTGTTTGTTACAAATTTGTGTGTTAAAAATTGGGAATTGAAAACTTTTTTTACATTACTAGTAACGTATCAGGCTAATGAAGGAAAATCTGTTGAGACTTCTTTTCTGAGCTGTTTTTCCTTTCCCATATTACTTGTACTGCGTTCAAAATGTTGAATTTAATATGCGGGAAAGAAAATTTAAAATACATTTCTGTGAGATTGAATGAGTTACTATCAAATTCTGGGAGGTTTGACTGTTAGTTAAATAAAACTTCATTGTTTCTCCATCGTGTAAGCTTGATATAAACTATAAAAAACCCACACTTTTTGATGGTCAATGAAAGTGGCAAGCATACTATATTAAACTTGTAATTAATAATTCTATTTGAAATAGAATGAGAGGTATATACATCTGTCTGCCAAGCTTTCAGAAGCAAAAGAACAAGCAAGCATCTCCAAGCAAGACAAAGACAAGCAGGGCCAGAAGGCAGCACAAGAAAAAATAAGAAGAATTCAACAAGGTAGAGCTATGCAAGTTACCTGTGTTTTATTTTCTGGCCTGCATGTTTGTTAGGCAACTAAACCTTGGAGTAAGGTTGAATTGAGGATGATTTCATTATCTTTTATGCCACTCTGTGAAATTGAGGCTTTTCTGAGTCTGTTCTCAATCAAATTCTAAAAAGTCAGTAACATTTCACTAGTTCTGGTTTGGGGTGCTCAGTATGTATGAATGTAGTTGCTTTTTAAGCAGTTGGTGGATATAAGTTATATTCTCTCTCTGACAGAAATGGCAGTACTTGAGGAACATCCAGTATTTATTCCAGCTATAAAAATTTCAAACCAACAGCAAAATGAAAAGAAAAAAACTCCCTCACCTCAACCTCAAGAAACGACTTTGAATTTGAGCTTGCTTGAAAAACCTGATGGTGCTGCAAAGGAAGACAAAGGTATGTTTGAAGTAGTTCAGTATAAGCTTGAATCATACCACAAATTTCCAGAATTAGTTCTTGTTTTTCTAGGTTTGCAGTGCTGAGTGAGCAAGTTCTGATCATGGGAAAGGATGGTGGACTATCATAGAACCAGTTCACTTGGAAAAGACCTCGATACTGAGTCCAACTTGTGACTAAATGCTGCCAATGTCCACTAGACCATGGCAGTGTTCAGTTTTTCCTTAAACACCTTCAGAGATGGTGACTCCACTACCTCCCTGAGCAGCCCAGTCCAATGCTTGACAGCTCTTTCTGTGAATAAATCCCTCCTAGTGTTTGGCCTGAACCTCCCCTGATGCAGACCCCATCTTGACATATCACTGATTGCCTAGGAGAAGAGGCTGACCCCCACCTGGCCACAGCCTCCTTCCAGGCAGCTGTAGAGAGTGATCAGGTCTCCCCTGAGCCTCCTTTTCTCCAGGATAAACACCCCCAGCTCCCTCAGCTGCTCCTCACAGCTCTCGTGCTCCAGACCCTGCCCCAGCTCCGCTGCCCTTCTCTGGACTCACTCCAGCCCCTCAGTGTCTTTCTTGCAGTGAGAGACTCAGGGCTGGACACAGCCCTCGAGGTGTGGCCTCACCAGTGCCCAGCACAGGGGGACAATCCCTGCCCTGCTCCTGCTGGCCACACTATTGCTGATCCAGGCCAGGATGCCATTGGCCTTCTTGGCCACCTGGGCACTCCCTGCCTCACGCTCAGCTGCTGTGACCAGCACTCCCAGGTTCTTTCCAGCCCCTCTGCCCCAGCCTGTGGTGCTGCCTGGGGTTGTTGTGACCCAAGGGCAGGACCCAGCACTGGGCCTTGTTGAGCCTCACATCACTGGCCTCAGCCCATGATCCAGCCTGTCCAGATCCATCTGCAAAGCCTTCCTGCCCTCCAGCAGATCAACACTCCCTCACAATTCAGTGTTATCTGTGTACAGTCTGTCTCACTAATCTGTTTTTGTTTTAGCAGATTACATTGAAAGCTATTTTTGTCATGCTGTTATGTCTTAAAGATTAGGTTTTTTCAGTTGTATAACTAGTTGCTGTTTCAGTCATATTCTCATATTTTTAAACTATTTTCATTGTAAATCTTTGAACTGTTAAAATATTTTCTAATGACCAGATTTTAATGAAACTTCTAAAATTATTAAGAGATAACAAAATACTGCTATTAATTTTCTGCCGGATACTTCCGTACGAAAAGCAGAAGTTTCTGTCATGTATCATCAATACCAGTGTTTCTGCAAAACATTTCAGCAAATTGTGCTATCGAGTTAAATACATGTGGATAAAAGGTAAAAACTAGTTCAAATGAATGTAAAATAGATTTTAGGAAGCTTTAAAATGTGTTTTTCTCCTCTTGCAGTGAAAAAGAGAGAACCGCTAGATATAAGAAATTTTGATTATAGTGCTCGAAGCTGGACTGGTAAATCTCCAAAGCAGTTTTTGATTGACTGGTGCAGAAAGAATTTTCCAAAGAGCCCAAATCCCACTTTTGAAAAAATACCTGTTGGAAAATATTGGAAATGTAGGTATGTATTTCCTGTAATCTTTACATTTGCCTTTTGATTAATTTGAAAATAAAAATTCTGGTCAAATCTTTCTTGTTGATAGAGCTTTATATTGATATAGTGTGTTTAACCCAAAGTCTTTTTTAGTATCTTCCCATCAAGGAGATATTTTACACTGGATAGCTCTGCAAAAGTGATGTTTGGCCTAGACAAAATCACAAAAATAACATTCTAGTAAATGATCCCATAAAGCAGGGATAAGGGTTTTTGTTTGTGTAGTGCTGAATGAAAGATTAATATGAAGAAATCCTGTGAGATAAATTTGAACAACTTATGTTTGGCATTATTATTCAAAGTAACATATTAAATCAATGATTCAAGTTTGTGAATAGCAAACCCTTCTGGAAATAATTTAAAATAAAGAGGAAATTTTTATGAAAATAAAGATTAAAATTTGTATGAAAGCTACCGTAAATTTATGGGCAAAACACTGCAGTGTCTTACTTTAAAATTTCTTTTAGAATCAAGTCAAATACAGAGTTGTAGAGTAGAATGTGTTAATAACACAGACACAGTTATAAATAAGCAATGTTTCTTGAAGTCACCTAGTAAAAGTTTTGGGTTTTTTTTTTGTTTTTTTTTTGGATCAAGCTAAAAACTACTAACAGACTGCCACTCCTAAGAATATGGGCAGAATATTGGCTGCTGCTCTGACTGCTGTTTATCTATAAACAGATGTTTTATCTGTCATCTTGATCTATCCCAAGTAGTTACAGGTACACAAACACTGGGTCCTTCTACCAAAGCCCCTAACCTTAGTGGTAATTAGTATGTACATAAATACTTCTGCCTTGAAGAAAACAGATGTTTGTTAAGAGAAGAAAACCTCAAACTTTCAATGCTGAAAATTATATATCATACAGCTATTTTCTGTTTATATTGGTTGCAAAAATTGAAATAACTGCTTCTGAAATTTTTCTTTAAGGGTCAGGATCATCAAGTCATCAGATGATGTAATGGTGATGTGTCCTACAATCGTAACAGAGGATAGCATGCAAGCACAACATCTAGCTGCTACTTTAGCACTCTACCATTTAACCAAAGGACAAGTAAGTTTCTTAGCAGTATTACTGTTCTTAGCCTCAAGTCTCCCTCTGCATTTTTTTTGTTATAGTTCCAAAAATAGTTTCATATAATATTTCCCTTTAAATTATTTGTTTCTGTTACATCTTAATGTTTCTTTGATTGTGCATATGCTTTGCAGCATACAGAAGCAGTATGTTTAGTAAAGCTATACTTTTGGTGTTGTAAAAACTGAAATTTAATTGAAAATAAAGATGTATTGTTAACATTCATGTTACTGCTTTCATAGTTTCTGTGTTTAGAATGATTTCCTACTTATTCTTTGTAAAATCTCTTAACATTTGAGTTTGTTTGCACATAAAATAATAAATACTGCTAACTAGTACATAATATAGTTTTTGTCTGCTTTTTGCACTTGAAGTCAGTACATCAGTTGCTGCCTCCTACCTACCGAGATGTCTGGCTAGAATGGAGAGATATCGAAAAGAAAAAGGAAGAAGAAAGCAAGATAGAGACCAACAAGCCACGTGATACCTTTATTGCTAAATTGTTAAGCAAACTCAAAGAGCAACAGCAGCTACAGTCTGAAAACCAGCCAAAACTGTCTGAGGGTCCTGAAGATTCCTGGGAAAACTTGGTTTCTGATGAGGACTTAAGAAGTCTCTCGCTTGAGACCTCAGATGCAGATAATTTGGAACCTTCAAGGATTTTGTTCAAGAAGCTGCAGAGCTCCTCTAGATACCAGAGGCTTCTGAAGGAGAGACAGGAGTTACCTGTGTTTAAGCACAGATACTCTGTTGTTGAAACTCTTAAGAAACACCGAGTAGTTGTTGTTGCTGGTGAAACAGGGAGTGGGAAGAGTACTCAGGTCCCCCATTTCTTGTTAGAAGACTTGTTGCTAGACGAAGGATCAAAAAAATGCAATATTGTTTGTACACAACCCCGAAGAATCTCAGCAGTGAGTCTGGCAACAAGGGTTTGTGAAGAGCTGGGCTGTGAATCGGGACCAGGAGGAAAAGTAAGAAATGCCCTAATTCCTTTTCTTGACTTGATCAAATACAGGGGGCTGGATTGTTGACAGAAAGTTAGAACGTTATTTCTTATACGACCAAGCAATTGGATGTTATTTTCTCTTG
>VWZN01014893.1:2027-17241 GCA_013396955.1 Regulus satrapa
GCTAAATAATTTCCTGTGAAAATGGTCACTCTCCTTAATTCATACTGGAACCACTTTAGCTCATTTTCACCCTTCCTGTACTTTGCTCTTGACTACAGACTGTTGCTCAGTTAGATAAGCTAGCTAATTCCTAGTGACATTCAGTATACATGGGTGTCTGTATATTTAATGTGAAAATTTATCTTCTGCAAAATATGAATACTAATAATTCGCCTCATTCAAGACTTTGCCTTCCAGTCCCATACTCAGAGCTGTAGATGATCCTTTACCTCTTTGAGAAAATATAGGTAAAATAAAGGTCTTCTATTCTTGTTTTA
Source organism: Regulus satrapa (assembly GCA_013396955.1). Taxonomy (NCBI): domain Eukaryota; kingdom Metazoa; phylum Chordata; class Aves; order Passeriformes; family Regulidae; genus Regulus; species Regulus satrapa. The sequence goes on from VWZN01014893.1 coordinate 2,345, forward strand.
CATCCTCAAACTAGTTAGAATAGGGATTCCCTAAATTAAAAAACAAAACAAAACAAAAACCACTGTACTGATATTTTGGGGTTTTTCCTAACTGATCTTACTTTTATATTACTCAAGACACTTTTTATCATGTCAAATGATGAAATTCTATTGGTCAGTATTGTACTAAAATTAATGTGGCTGATGAAAATTATGTTGGCATTTTAATATACAATTGAAGCAAATTAAATTTTAGACCTCTTAATTCTGTAATATGAATTTTATTTTTTTATTTAATAGGTGTGTTTAAGTATGTATTGATAGTGATGAGATTTTTTTATTATGTAAGTATTATAAAAATCTTCATTATGGATTACCTAGATAATAAAGTACAAAATTATTTTTGAGACAACTGTCTTGAATCTGCAGAACGTCTTCTCAGTATATAAGATTTAGGATTCATTTGCTTTAGTTTTGGAAATTGTGTGTGGAGGTAATTTAGACCACAAGTACTACTGCTTTTCCAAATTTGCTTTCAGGCTAGAAAGAGTAATTTGTATTTTGCTGTAATATGTAATTTAATTTCTTTACATATTTTCTCATCATCTCATGCTTGCGTTCAAGACTGGGCAAAAAGCTCCCACAACAAATCATCAACACTTTTTTGAAGGGAGGGATAATACTATATTTTCTTCTAGTTATTATTGCATAACTGTCTTTTTGCATTTTTTTCTCTCTCTGGTTTTGGTTGTTTGTCGTTTTTGGGGTTTCTGTTTGTTTGGTTTTGGGTATTTGGTTTGGCTTTGGGGTTTTTTTGTTAGGGTTATTGAACTGTAAATTTTTTTTTTTTTTACAATTTTTTGTACAAATTTTGTTACAATTTCTGTGTAGAAATTTACAATATGTACATTTTTTCCATTTTCCTTTGCAAGATATAATTTGTTTTGTCTTTAAGCAGCTCACATGGCATCATAGATATTCTCTTGTTTTTCAAAGTTTGTATTTAGTCAGAGATCAAATGAAGCTATAAGTAATACTATCAGAAATTTAAAATGGCATTAGGCAAAGGACTATTGTTAAAATCTGTATCTCATAACTTAAGCAAAAACTAGTCTTGACTAAAGAGGTACTTTGGGACTTGGAACATCTGCGTTAATTATCATAGCTAGCTTCAGAAGTGGCAGGAAGAATTCACTATACCCCACCAGCAGTTAAGGTAACACATACACAATCATTTGAAAAGTGGTAGAGGGTTAAATCAACAGATTTTGTACTGTGCTTTAGAAGGAACCATGAGTTCCTTCTAATTCTTCCTAAAATTTTGCACTTAAAAGATGAACTGAGACTTGTCAGAAAAGACAGTGAAAGGAAAAGTGAGGGAATAAGCAAAGAAGTTGATATGAGATGATTAACATGAGGTAAAAATCAGCAACTTCTGATTTTTAAAATGTGGGTCTTTTATCGACTGGAGTTTCCTTCATGAGGGTTTTGCTAGTGTTTGAATGTGTGCATAGCAAATGACAGCTCTGGTGTTCTAAGTTGTGTGCTAAGGAGAAATAATGTGTAAGTCCTGGGTGGAGGGAAAGAAACAGAAAATAGAAGTGGCTTGTGGAAAGTCAATGGCCCAGTCATGAACAGGATGAAAGTCTCTACTTTTCCATGCAGTAGCCTTTCTGCAGAAGTATATGGTTTGCCTAATCTCGCATTATATTGTTTAGAAGAGATATCTAGAGGATAGAGAGAGAAAACAACACACCCAAGAAATCTAGTTGAATTATTTTATTCGTTCACCTCCATCACCCTTTGAATATACATTGCAAAGCTGGCATGATATGAAAGAAGAATTGATTGTTTTTTCCCATAAAGTGTAATATAGCAGCTGGCAGGAAACAGTGAGGGAAGCACACAGCAATAGTCTCAATGAGTATAGAAAGCTATGAATGTACACATAAAGTAGACTCCTGGAAAAAATAAACTCTAGGAGGTAAACAGAGGAGAGCACCAGTAAAATACTCTCTTTAGACATCCACTGCATATGGATGTATATAAATATATACCAACATAAACAAACGAACAAAAAAGATGAAAGTATCAAAATATCATACACAGATTAAACTATGTGTTTGATAAATAGAAGTTAGATTATTTTATCCAGCACTAATGAAAAAATATGTATTTTTTTCAGCTTTGCAATACTTGAATTAACCAGAGATATTGTGTTATACATGGAGATTATACCAGAACTGAATTTAGCAGAAATGGAGAAAGAAGACATAGAATTTTAAGTAGTTCTGTGTTCAGTTCTGCAGCCTGTGTGACTGCTCTGAAGATTTGCTGCCCCTAATGAATAATGCATAGAATGGTATTTTTTTCCCAATGGAATAATAGACTATCTAATGAGAACTTTGAAGAGGGTTGCAATTTACCTGCCTGAAGTGAACTAAAAATTAAAAAAATCTAGATGTCTCACTATCAAACAAAATAACATCAACCCTAGAAAAAGATAGCTTATTATCTTAGTTTCCAGTTATTCTCTCACTTTTTTTTATCTGAATATGCTTCATTAAAAAATAAGATGTTTCCCTTGTTAGAAAAAAAAGTTTTCAACTAATTAAATAAATATATATATATTATTTCTTTGTATATGGAGGTAAAAAGATGAATGATAAGATGTTGTAGTATGCCCCTAAAAGCTAATTTCAATATACTGTCCATCAATGATATAAGGACATTTACTGTTTATTTTATACATTCTTTCCTTTGTCTTTTCTTCTTCCTTAACTTTCAAATCAGGGGTCAATTTATTTGAATGTGTTTGTTGTTGCTTATTAAACTTGACACTTGTAATTTTGTCTGAAATGTATGGATGGTAAAATAACAAAGAGCCAGGGAGGCAAAATTAAGAAGAATTAATATGTTCACTGTGTTTAATGTGAAAACTTTTATTCATCCATAAAGAGCTGGAGACTCTTCAGTGACTTCATTGTGTGTGTGTGTCATGGAGCAGTTTAGAAAAGAATGCAGTCTATAACATCAACCATTCCGAAAAAATTCCTTGTAGGAATTTTAGGAACATCTAGTAAAACTAGCTGTGCAAAAATTAACCATACCATCCTTCCTTATTTGCATTCACTCAAGTACAGAGAAGTAATAAGTGGCCAGGAATCCATTTTACAAATTAATATCTAAAAACTCCATATGATTTTTAATGCAACACACGTATTCATTTCGAGATTTAAAAAAATCTGCATACAGCTAACAGAAAAATGCAGTTTTTATAATCAATTGTAAGACAGATTCTGTGAAAATGAAAATGGCATTAAAGAACTGTTAGAAGATTTATCTTTTTTTTTTTTTTTAAAAAAATTCGGGAAAAAAAATTTTTTTAAATGGCAGGGGTTCCCAAGTTTTTTTTTTTTTTTGTTTGGGTTTTTTTTGGTTGGTTGGTTTGTTTTTTGTTTTGTTTTGGTTTTTTTTTTTAAATTTGAAAATTACCCCTATAATCTTCATAATAATTAACGTCTTTGTGACTATTTTACTTCATGCAATATATATAGTACATTTTTCCTACTCTGTGGATAGAATAAAGTATAAAGAACACAGAAAATGATGATCAAAAGAAAAGCAAGACTTAGAAATTACAGTAATTTGTCTTCAGCTATACACTTCTATGCTGTGGAGAAGTACTGTTTCTGCAGAAAAAGGGACAGGGGACACACCAAAATGAAGTACTCAGGCATTGGGTCCTATATATGCTAGAAGTGGTCCAGGTTGTTCCAGAACCATTCAGGGCCTTATAAGAGACTTAAAAAAAGTGACAAGTTTAACTCAATTTAATCTGTACTTCATCATATTTACTACATTTATGTATATATGAGAAAAGAGAGGATGAAAATGAAATGTATTCTTTCTATATTTACTAAAAAATAATGAAAGAAGAAAATTTGTTATAACATCAAGAAGACATATATATTATTCTTTATAGCTGAATAACCTATTTGGTATTTAGAATTTTATACCCAGAAAGTTTTGCAGTATGAGAAGTAAAACTGAAAAGGAACGTGTCTGAGGACAAAGCACAGCACTTGGGAATAAGTGCACTCTATCCAATTTCTCCTGAGGTAATGAAATGTATTAAGCATGTTTTTCACAAATAACATTTAAATTGCAATTCTTAAAGGAATGTAATGAGCTAGTTCTCCCCATTAAAGGGTAAGTGATCAATTATCAACAGAAATCATGAGACAATTTCATCAGTAACTTAGAGCTGGTGTTGGTTGTTTATATATAGTAATGTAATTTTAATATCTTACAATATCTCTACAAAAATTGATACAAATTATAAATTTTTTGTAGTTAAAAAGCATATATAAATTTATATAGAATTTCTAAAATAAGCCCATAATATATTAGCCCTCAAGTGTATGAACTTTGTTCTTTTCTTGTAGACCTCCTAACATACCAGACCATGGATCGCTGACAAGATTAAAGCTATTTGATAGGAATGATTCAAATAAAAGTAGCTGGTAGACTTGCTTATTTTTACCAGATATATGTATTACTATTTACCCTCAACTCAAGCTTTTTCATTTCTTATGTTTTCTTAAAAGATAGGCTTTGTAGCGATGTTGAAATTGTTAGCTGTGATGGTAATATCATTTTCTGTCCCATCCTGCAGTAGATCAATACTCCTGCCCGACTTGGTGTCATCTGCAAACAGACAGAGGGTGCCATCAGTCCCCTCATGCAGATCATCCATAAAGATGGTTAACAGGATGGGCCCCAGCACTGAATCCTGGGGAATATCACTGGGGAGCAGCCACCGGCTGGATGTGATTCCAAGTGCAAATTAATTCCTTTAATGAAGAATCACCCGCAGTGAGGTGTGGTATCCAGTCTTAAGGCAGAGTTCATTCTCTCTGATGGACTCTTGCCACTCAGCATATCATAAGGGAAGCAAAGGATGCTGAATTTCTCACATGACTTCTGGCTGGACTGAATCACCAAAAGGGAATTCACCCACTAGAATTCTTTGTAAGAGAATGGGTTGTAGGAAAATGGGCTGCAAGGAAGCTTGATGGTGATCAATTATATGTGTTCTAATTATCAAAATTAATTATCAAAGCAGGGAAAACAGGAAAACAAGGAAACAGCTTTGCCCACCCAATCATGAGGGGAGCTATGAAAGAGTAGGGTACCTAGTAGAGGGTAGCTGGCTTGGGTTAGAGTATGATGCTCCTAGAGCTAGCTGGCTGTGAGGAGAAAGGGTCATGTGGTTGTACAAGGGAAAAACAAGGTAGGGCTTCTTCCTCTTTTCCCTTCCCTGAGCTATTATTGTCTGCTACAGCACAAGATTACAAAGTTGAAAGATGAAGGCATTATATGATTAATTTCATCATATGAAAATATATATGATTCATATTAATCTTATTATATGTGTTACACAGAATTAAAGGAAATAAAATACTATGGATGATCATGCTGCACAAATCTTTGCTGTGAATACAGGAAAAATTGCCAGCTATATGATCAACATAATCTACTGTGCTGATACGTAATGCCATGTGAAAGCTTTTTGTTCAAAACTGTAGCAAATAACTATGTTTTCATATCTAGCAGTATTAGTAAGTTTATGCAACTTCTTTGAACATTTTTGATGACTTCCTTCCTTATATTGTAATAGTATTCTTTTTACCCCTACTGAAAATGCAAGTTTTCCAGTATGAATTTTTTAAAAGAAGAAAAAAACCTAGATTCAATTTAAAGACATGTGGGGAAAAAAAAAAAAAAAAAAGAAAAAAAACTAAACCCCAACACTGTTTTGAGCAGCAGCAACTTCTGTTCACCCCAAACAGTTTTGATGCCTTTTTAAATTATTTATTTTGTTTCAAGAAGTTCATAGAAGCAATTTTCTTCATTTTGAATCAGTCTTCTACATGAAATGAGCAGTCAGCTTTTTGCATAGCACCTTTCTATGCCAGATGTCAATCTGCCAGTATGGTAGTAATGCTGTTTAAACAAAGCTGGTTCTGTTTCATTGCCGGCAGCTGAGCAAGTGAGTTGTAATGATGGGAATTGGAATCTGCTGTTCCCTGGAAAACGAAGCAGTGACTGAACAGGAACTTGGCTAACTACATAAATGCTCTGTATTTGCATCATGAATTTTTAATGTAAAGCATTTCAGATAAAAATTCATTATTTCTCTGAATTATAAATTAAAAAAAAATATATGGCTAATTCAAATGTGGCCAGCAAGAAACTGTTCTTGCTGCTATAATAAATCGTAAGAAGTGTGAATGCATAATTAAAGTCAGCTTACAGTACCATGACTTTTAGAAAAGCAGCCAGACTGGTCAAGCTGCCAGTAGCAAACCCACTTTATTTCATTTAATAAGCTTTTAGTTGTTGGATCTAACCCAGTCTCACAGAACACTGGACTTTGCTAACCACATTTCTTATTCATATAATAAAGGCAAAAACTCTAGGACCTCCCTTCCATTTACAGTTTAAGTAGATGGTGAGCAAGACAGCAGAAGTGATCCATAAGCCAACTGCAAAATATTTTGAGTGCTGAATCAGGAATTAAAACTCCCAATTACATAACTAAAAAAATAAGCTATATATAGAACTATAGAAGCAATTTAGAGGAGAAATAAGCAAAGACCTATTTCTCTTATAGTGGGAATGGCTAAACTCTATGATTTCTTCCTGTTTAAGCTTCAGATTAGGCATTTCATTCAGCTACAACCAGGTGCTAAATATTTACTTCTGTCAGTGCTTATTTGGGTTAAATGACTTAATAACTGACAACAGCTAATTGAAAACAGCTTGGGATCACCAAACAGACTCTAAACTAATCTAAGTTAGATTGTAAAAGCCTGTAATACTCTGCTGTCTGATGTACAGGCCAATTGTAGAGGAGGCCAAGCAAGTGTAACAGATGGCTCAGAGACCGCTGCAGGGAAGAAGGGTCTCAGATGTTCCTATCTTATAAGGTGAACAGAGAATTCTCTTGGTAGATAGATTTCACCTGAGTACCCAGGAGAGCCTTCTAATTTTCAAGCTGGAACGAATGATAAGAGCTCTGATGGATGCTCCTGTTAACTGCCAGTTTTAACATGATAGATGAGCTGGCTTTTACAATGTGTCATGGAAAACAAACAGCCTTTCATTTCCTTACAGACTTCACGAAGTGGTGCATTTTTGAAGATGAGTCTTACTTGTTTTCATATGAAAGCTGTTTTATAGTCTTGATTATCTTGTCTATTTCTAGAATAGATCTTAGAAAAAAAAAATTCTTCCCTAGAAGGGTAGTAACTCACTGCAACAGTGTGCCCATGAAAGTGATAAAGTCATCAACCCTGACTGTAAAAGATCTGCAGGTGCAGCCTTTAGGCCCATGGTTTAGAGGTGGCCTTGGCTATGTTAGGCTTTGGGTGGACTAGATGATCTTTGGAGGCCACTTCCAACCCCAATCCTTCCAAGATTCTGTGTGAGCACAGTAACATCTCTTGTAATGGGGAACCAAACCTTCACATACAATGCACACTTACTCCATGGATGTATACCTTTGCATGCTTTGTTTCTTTTCTGTTCTCTGTTTCTTTCTCCATGATTGCTGAGATTTTTGCTAGCTCATTTGATACTGAAGAAGTGAAATGTATTTTGTAGTCACTTCTGTTGTAATATCAAAAAGTTTGTCTTATATATGACTTATTTGAATATTGATTAGCAGTTCCAGATACTCCTAGGTTTGTGTTCTGAAGTACAATTTTGTGGGTTTATAGGAGGGGGCACAATACATTGTGTGATTAAATGAAATTATAGGTACTGAAGGGATGTTAGGTGTTTGCTACAAAGTTTTGAAATTTATTTTTTGCAAGAACAGGAGCTCTTTTAACACCATCCTTTGCACCACCTCTGTCGCTGAAAAGCAGTAGAGACTTGTCCTTGTTTAAACAAATCACATTAATATGATGTGAGTAGTTTTAGTACTATGTTAGTAAAAGGGCAAAGCCTTGAAAACATTGATATTTCCTCAGAGACAAATACTGTAAATCCTGTTTCTAGAATTTATTTTTTCCCCCTTCAAAATGACTAATTTTATTTCTGGTTTCAAAGACAGTTGGGTAGGTGGGGGAGGAAGGAGATACATTTCAGCTCTTACCTCTTCTTCCCTTTTCATTCCATTATGACAAGAGCAATGAGTACCTACGATGTGGTGGGATTCAGGGGAATACATGATTAAATGACCCACAAGCAGTGGGGTCTGTATGTGGCTGCATTGTGTGGTGCAGGGTGAATATCTGGGTGAGCCTCCCTGGCTCCCTCACAGCTTCTTCTCTCAGCATCTTTTACCTCCTCCTGTTGCCTGCCCCTCTCCCTGAGAATACCCCAGCTACACCTAGTGGCTCACTTCCATCCATGTTTTGGGGGTCTAAGGGTTGGTCTTATTCCTTTCATTCTTCTCTGCCTTGCAGGGGGTGGGATAGCTAGAGCCAAGGTCAGGGTTGGCCTTTCAGGTGAATTCCAGCAGCCTAGAGAAGGGGAGTGTGGGCTACACCAGGGCTTAGTTTAGGCCTGTGGGAAAGCAAGGAAAGATGGGTGCCTATGGAGCAGCTGTGGGGTAATGGGAGGAGGGAAAAAGCTCTGGCTCACTCACTTGTTCATATACCTTCTACCCACTGAACTCCCACGCCTTCAGTCGTTCTTCAGGTCAGGAGTTTACTTTCCTTGCTTCTGACTTTGTCTTCTTCCGTATTTCCCACTCTGTCTTGCTGCACTCTGTGTCTCTTATGTGCTCCAGCCTGGGCTGGACCTTGAACCAGAGATAGTAAAGGAGATTCTCTGTAAGTGTTTGGGAAGCTGGGTCCCACTTGGCTCCTGAACTGAAAAGGAAAGAGGAAAATTGCCTATTAGCTCTTAGTTATTTCATGGAACTTGACTCCAGTAGCTGTTCTTGTCCACTGAGGAAAAGCTGCAGTATGAACCTGCACAGTAAAAGTTTTGGCACACTAATCCGCATGCCCCCACTGCTGCCTGCAAGTACTTTCTATAGGTTGCTCTTCACATTCTCTCCTGTTAGAACAGATGGGCTTTGGGTGGATGGTGAAGCTTCATGGAAGCAAAAGTCTTTGACTTTCTTCTTCCCACCTATCCAGAAAACGGACTATATTTCTGTTTTGATCTGGCAATCCCTTGAATTTAGAGACTCCCTGGTGGTAGCTGCAGATCAGCTCAGGGCGTTCTCCTCCGTTGTGCCAAAATGAAATAGTGCATTGAGATGTAGCAGAACTGAGGGATATTTTGGTTCACTTCATGCACTGGATACGCAAAATTTTCAAGTTACCGTCTTATTCATAGCTTGCCACAATTTTGAGCAGTGCTAGATAATGGTGGTTAACCCAGAGCTGGGGAATTTTTGTTGCCTATTTTCAACAGGCTCTGGGCATGATCCTGAATAAGTCTGTATCTGATGACAGCAGGAGCTGCTACTTCTGCAACCCACATAGATTTGTTAAAAAACAGTGCTGTAAATCAAACACTCTCAGGGATAAGCTAATTAATAAAAGCAATGATATGTGTTTCATAATGCACTTCCAGAGTAGCTGTGCCAGCAAGATCTGTTCCTAACTAATCATATATCAGGATTGTTAATATCAGCCTTCCTAAGTGGACACCCTGGGACAGAATCTGACTTTATTGGTTTTAATTGCAGTTGTACTCTGATGTTGCAGTTTATAAAACTATGTTGCTATGAATTCTTCCTTGTATTTACTGAGAAGCGATAGGTGATTTATTTGTCTAGTGTGTCAGCAGGTTCCTTCCTGCTCTGTTTTGAGGAGTGTTGAATCTCATTTCTTTCAAGCTGGGGAATGGTTTTCTTTGTTTCCAAAGCATTAAAGATCTTTGTGCTTTTTTTTATATAGGTGTTAATAGAAGTATGTTATGTCTTAGCTCTTTTTTAAGCAGATTTTGTTTAGATCAGCTCAGGAGGTTCCCTTTTGTCTGTGCTAAATTGAAATAGTGCATTGAAATGCAGCAGAACTGAGGAATATTTTGGTTTATTCAATGGATAAGCAAAATTTTCAATTTATCCTATTCTTAGTCTGCTGCAATTCTAAAATCACTCACTGAAAATCTCAAAGCAGTTGATAAGACAAGGTTCTGTAAAATGTGAAAAATGTAATAGTTATTGGTGTATGCACAGTGCAATTACTTATCTATGGTTTCTTCTTGATAAGACAGACACCAGTGTAGCTCCAAAAAGGGGGGGAAGGGGCAAGAAGGAGAGCCAACCAAGGAAAACCAACAAACTTTGTAATTAAAGTCTAAACAAAATTGCTCTCATTTTCATTAAAGCTCTTTCCCAAGTGGAAAATGATACACATGGAAATAAATGCTTCAGAACACGTATTAACAAATTGGTTATGTGGCTACTAATATTATTTTCTGTCAATGTCCAGTAAGACTGGAAATGTACATCCTAACACCTGTAACAGTGTCTCTATTGCAGCCTTCTAGAAAAATACAGTTTCTATAATATAAATAATGGGAAGTCTTCAGGGAAAGATAGAATACAAAAAGAAAATGTAAGACACAGTTGGATATGAACTTTATTATGAAGTAGAAGGAAAATAATGTTTATATGGTAAATTTGCATATAAGCTTGCAACTATTCCACATAAATAAAATACTCTTAACTACACTTTTTCATTAATATCTACAGAAAGTATGTATGTTCCATGAAAGCTGCTTCTTCACAAATTTTTATTCTGCATCAATATTTCTTTTGTTTGACTTCTTATGTATGTCATCTCACTTTTCTGTTATTAGACTGGAGGGTGAGCTTAATTTTTCCTTCAGATGTGCAAAAAATGTCAAAGGATATAGATGTAAAGATTAAGGATTTATAGACATATACTGTCTAAGTAGTCTAATGAACTAATAAGTTATTTCCATTCTCTCCAGCAGACACTACAGCAACTGTGCTGTCCTCTGTCTTGGACTTCTCTGGAGGTGAAAAAATGACAGGATAATTGCTTATCATGGCAATTTGGAGCCTTTTAAAACAAACAGCCTTCCTGAATACATATAAAGTGATGTTAGCAGCAGCTTTTGATTACAAAATGTCAAGGGATGAGTTTTGGCCAAGGGTTTCAAACTAATTGGGTTGAGCTAGAGAGAGCAGGAGAATACAAACTCTGGCTTCACCTGGGTTGATGTGTTTAAGATTTCACTGAATCTGGCACAGAATGACTTTACAGAAATGGGTAGTAAGCAAGCTTTAGAAAGCTTAGTAGTGGTCTTATATTCTCAGATGCATTATCTAATAAAAATATTTTAGCTAATAAAAATTTTCCATTTATAATAAAAATACTTATAATAAAAATGTTATTTAACAAAATATCGCCAGTAGAACTCCTTGTGTACTTGTATGCTGAAGTTTAATTACAATAGAATTTGTAGTATTGGAAGTCCATTTGATGCTTCATTTTTTTTCCTAAGAAATTTCTTAATGATTGAAGTTGTCTTTGCTTATTTCCCAAGAAGCAGGGAACATATGATCTGTGTGAGACACTTATTTTTGAAATCAGTTTAGTATGAAAAAACTTTTAACTTAGGGTATCCAGGTGCCTCACAGACTAACTAGGACTGATGAAAACTTTCTTTTTCTTTAAATCAAGATTTATTCCTAAAGAAGAAGGATTTTCAGCAGTAAAAAAATCAAGTGGTTTTTAATAGTCTGTGAGTTAATGTCAGGTATTAACTTTGGGGATAAGATTCCAAAACTAAAAAGAAACAAATTTTAAAAGTAAAAACATGTTGGTAGTTTCTAAATAAATATTTTTATATCTTTCATGTTTTGAAATTACTTTTCAGTTTAGAATTTTTCAAATATTTTATAAGGGTCAAAGTTCAATAATTATATTCTCTAAAATCCAGAGATTTTCAGCTTTGGAAAATTATTATTGAAGTGTAAAAAGTGTAGACTATAGAACTTAGAATTCTAACATATTAATCTTAGACTACTTCTGATTCCTTGTATTTCCTTTTTTTTTCCTTGCCAATCATTCATTTCAGCATTAATTAATCCTTAATTTTCTGTTCCTAAGATAAATCTGTCAAATTCAGAAAAGAAGTACAGCTCTCTACTTTTCTTTCCTGTTGGCAGTCAAAAATTAGGGTTTCAATCTCATTCTTTGAAATAGGCAGTCTATTGAAAGCAATGCTCTACAAATTTTTGAGAAAATTGCTGTGAGATCTTTAGTATAAGTGATATAAAAACTCTGGAGTTCAGTTATAAAGTCAGACTGCAAACTGCATAATAAATAAATAAGACTATAAGCAGTGTGAGGGCCAGTTTGGTTGGACAGCTGTTTCCAGAATCTGGGTTTCTAATGTGTTCTAATTATCAAACTGATATTCTACTGATAATTATTCTAATTATCAGTAGAATTCAAAATGGCACTCTGAAATATTGAAGTTTTGAAAAACCACCTAAATTTTTGTTTCATAATTCACCAGATGTTAACTGATATTCTAACTGATGTAAAATGAAGAAGATAATATTATTCCGTCATCTTAATTGCCTTTCCAGCACCTGAAATGTTGAATGACATTTAGAGAAATAGAACTGTAGTGATGAAATGCTTTTGAAAGTTGCAGAATTGGATCAGTATCTCAATACCTGCTAAAATCATATAATAGTAGCATGACAACCAATTTAGTTTAAAACAGCAACAAAAAAGAAACACTTGAAGGTGTCTTTTAATTGTTCTGTTGAAATGTTAATTCTACCTAAAGAGTACCACATATTTTGGGCATCTTGAACAATTTACATATATACTTTTAATATCAACTCATTTAGGCACCTTTGCTCTATAACTGAATACTTTATTAATGGTATATTTTAATGTAATTATTGCAACAGAGAAATTATGACTCATATTCATATCTGCCTCTGTGAGCCTATAAAACATGCAATTTTAAGGGCTTTAATATATCTGTGTCCAGCCATGCAAAGTCTTGCAGTCACAAATGTAATTGATTTGTGTGTGGGTGATGGCTGGTATTCTATGAAGAAATTTCATGACTTTGGTGCTAAAATTTTAGATTTTGTTATATAAACACATTTGAAACCAAAATACTTGTTGAGAGAATTGTGATAAAGATAGTTTAAGCAGAAACAAAAAATTTGACATTGAAAGACACATCAGAACTCAGCTGGAAAACCATAAGCTGAACTCAACAATGAGACTTATCAGCATGAACTTCATAACATTATTTTAATTTTTAGTCTTTTTATCCTATATCTCGTTCTATATCTGTATAGCAAGTAAACTTCTCTGCTGTGGAAAAATTTTGTGGAATGATAGGACCTGTTACCGGTACAAATTCAGCATAGTGACTTCCCTGTCTGTTTTCATTTATGCTGTAGAAAATGGGCATTTTTTAAAAGCATCTGATTCTTAGGCACTCATCAAAACATGTTTATAAGCAGAATATCTCAACACATCTGGAGAAAAGATATAGAATACGAGAAATTATATGCATTTTCATCTGTACTCACTACTTAAGATGTATTGCCTAGCCTTGACAATCCTGTACCTGTTTCAATCCAAACCTCATTGGTAACACCAGCAGTATGCAAAACTGTCTTCAGAATTTCTGAGGACTGAAGCCAGTTCTATGACTGAAATGGCGATGAGCATTCTAGCGCAGCAAATGATGCTCAGAACAGTTTAACTTCTATACTTTTGCAGCTGTATGTAGTTGTCATTAAACAAAATCCTCACTGAGGAGAATGGAAAGTTGGTTTGCCCCAAGTCTGTCATCTTTGACAATATTTTCATTTCCTGCTATTACTTTACCCGTACACCACAACATAACTATTCTGTCTGCTTTCAAGGGCATTTACCCTAGAGCAACTAGTGCAAGGGAAATGACACCTGCACTTTCCTGCCCTTTTTCCTGCCCTTCCTGTACTTTTTATTTTCCTTTTTTTTTTTTTTTTTCCTGGTATATATTCTGGGGTTTTTTTTTCCCTTCCAATCTACATTAGGGAATATATTCTAATTTTAAAAATGTCCCTGAAATAATTTCCAGTATCGGTGTGGTATTCAATCGTACTAAGATTCAAACTGGAAATTCAGTTTAGAGACTGGTTAGCTGCTAGATAATAGGTAAAGAATGAAGAGTCCTCATCCTCCCTTATCTTAACATCCAATTCATTCCAATGCCAAAGGAAAACCACATTTTCTGGTTATTAGCTTGTCAATGAATGCTACCTGTTGGTTGGCATAGAACTGCTAAGAAAACAAAAAATGTAATGCCAGGCACTATGTACAAATCATGAATGGGATAGGACAGCTGTTTGATGTGCCTCCAGCTGTTTATTCTCAGCATCAGCCTTATTACATAGTTGAGACAATTGCAAGATGCAATTGCAGCTCTTGTCTCTTCAGCAGATGTGGAGCACAGCGTTACAATATCTTTTAAAAGTTTTTTAACCAATAGCAAAAGTCAGAAACATATTGACAGTAGGTTTATCCAACCACTATAAGCACACATACATTTGGTTAAAACAATGCTTGCTTGTTTTGAGTACAATGTCTGCTTGTAAACCTTAAGATACAATGCAGAGAGCTCCATTCTTAAGCTTAGAACTTCTTAATATTTCACTTAATATACTTTCTGCAGTCTCAAGGGTTATTATAGCCGTGTTTTAATACACACATTATTGTTCTATTTGTCCTTTCTTTCTACATTTTTTATAATTTTTTTGCTGACAGCTCTTGTGGGTACAGCTTAGCTCTCTAATTGCAGTTCTGCTGTTTCTGAGGCTTGCTTTTTGCAGCTTTCCCAAAACCTTCTACTTTTAAGGATTCCCACATAAATGTATGTTTATATTTAAA
>VWZN01014897.1:0-15927 GCA_013396955.1 Regulus satrapa
AACCCAAACTGCTCTATGATTTGGTTAATGCAACTACTGTCTGGTCGGTATGAATGCAACAGCAAAGACTGTAGAGATTAAGTTATTTGCTTTTATTAATACAGAAATTCGTGGTATTACAGGAAATTGAACTTGGATCTCCCCATTTTAAGTTTTTTTTCCACCACTGTGGTGTTTTAATCCCACCCAGCAACCAAGACCCATGTGGCTGCTCACATGCTTCCTCACAGGTGGGATCAGAAGTGTTAAAAGCTAGAAAATAAATGGATTGAGATAAAATTTAATAGGGAAAGCAAAAACCACACAGAGCGAAGCAAAACAAGGAATTAATTCATGGCTTCCTATGAATTCATGATGTTCAGCCATCTCCAGAAGTTCAGGGCCCTATCACTGGTACCTATGACTTGGGAAGACAAAACTCCACTCCTCCAAATGTCTCTCCCTACCTCTTTCTTCCCCCCACTTTATATACTGGGCATGATGTCTACGTGGTCTGGAATATCCCTTTGGTCAGTTGGGGTCACCTGTTCCAGTTGTGTCTCTTCCCAGCCTCCCATGCACTTCCATCTTCCCTGCTAAAGTGGCTGTACAAAAAACATAAAAGGCCTTGGCTCTGTGCAAGCCCTGCTCAGCAATAGCAAAAATATCTCTGTATTATAATCTCTGTGTTCAGGACAAATCTGAAAAACAGCCCCATACTGGACACTGTGAAGAAAATTAGTCCAGCCAAAACCAGCACAACTGCAGAATGTTTCCTGTACTGTTGTCACGTTAATTTCTTTTTATTTCTTTCACTGTGTTGATCAGCCAGAGAGCTACCAAGGATTCAGCAAATTAGTGGTACAGATTAGGTAAAAACCATAAGAATTGCTTTCAATTAAGAAGAGAAATTTTAAACAGAATATACTGAGATATGCCCAAAAGAGATCATAATGTTTTGAATTATCATAAATTACTAGTATCTTACATTAAGTTTTAGCAGAAATTGTTGAAATTAAAGGTCTTAATTTTACTTTTTCGGGAGGAGCTATTATGTAGCTAGGATATCTGCCCCTGAACCATACACCAGTACTAATTTCCCATTTCTTCTGTGTCTGAGAGCTGAATAGTGTGAATAAAACAGAACAGGTAATTAACAGCATCTCTAATGTATGCTCTGTGTAGGATTAAGGTCCAGCTGTCAGGTCCTTTATCAGGCAGACACCAGTGCAACTGCACTCTGCTGCTGTAACTTGGTGAACTGATATCTTTGAAGATAGTCTATGTGTACCTTTATGCCGTTATTCAGTTTTTATATAGACTTTGGATTTAAATTTGTTAGCATCTGTTTTAAAGAAAACAATTGTGAAGGTTTGAGTCAGTTTCACAGTTCATCTTAGGTGTGGTCATGTTTGACACTACCTCAATTGAAAAAGCAAATAAATATTTTCCACACCCACTTCCCTCATTCCCAAACCCATCAAATTTTGTTGGATTTTTACAGCGAGGAAATCCTTGAAAAGTGCTGATATTCTCCCTGAACGATAAACATTATCCCTCTTATATGGAAAACCTGGAAACTTCAAGAAAAGTCCTTTTGTCTCCTTTTCAAGAAAAGGACCTTGTAGTTCACTCCAATTATGTGATCATTATGTCATTTACTGTTCTGGTCTAATTAGTAATTTACTACAGGTTCAAAATAATAAAACAGCATAACAAGACATTTTTGTGTGACACTGGCTCCAGCCTATACATGGTACATTAATGATTGTAAGATTTCTGGTGTTCAGTTAAGGACTTACTGAATTTTCAGATTAATAGTTGATATACAAATGAAGCACACAGAAGTGCAAAATATAGCAGAAGAAACTTAAAATAGAAGTTTCAAGAATTAATTCACAGATTTTCTGTCTAGCAGTCTTATAGTGAAATAAGTATAGTACACAGAACTGTTTGTGTTTAATTGATCTGTGAAATCCCTGTCAATAGATAATGATGCAGGTGCTAAAAGCATACATGTTAAAATAATTTAAAAAAAGGGATAGTACAAATTTATTAATTAAGTCCAGTAAGAGGCAGCAGTCTGGTTTAAATTAGGCTACAAGCTATGCTAGAGGCTGCTGTCTCATTTTGGGAAGATATCACTGCACTGTGTGTTATGTTTCATCTTCCTGAATTTTTGCAGTTAACGTTTTCCTGAAACTGGGTGTTGAGTAAAGTGGATCATTGGTTTAATTCAGTACAGATACCTTTCTAGTTTAGTATAGTCATATTTAAATATGTATGATATATAAAAGTCAAGGAAGCCATTTGTGGCTGTTTGTTTCAGATTCAGTTTTACAACTTGAAGATAACACCATAATATGGAGAACATGCTAGCAAATATTTTAAAATATATAGCTAAATAGCTCCTGTATTTTTGCTTGGTAGACATTCCTTTTTAATGACTGTGTGTAATATGAAATGGGACATTTCTTCTGAATAATAAGGTAGACAGATCACAAATCTCAGTTAAAATTTACCTTTGCTTTCATTCAGTATCTGAAGAAACTATCAGATATACATATTTTGAGCAGGTGAAGAATTTGGATATGAATAATTTGAGCTCTTCTGCCTGCAGGTTATAGAGGTGCATTAATTCCCTCCAAGCTCAGCACATCAATTTCCATTACATGCTGGTATTTCTTAAATAGTATCTGAATGGCTGACTGTATTAAGCAGATAAATCTTGGTTGACTGAATTAAAGAGAATGGTTGTAGTTCGCTTTGGTTGTGTGTTACTTTTTTATTCTAACATATAATACAAATGAGTACTGAATTACATAAGTATTTTAATCTGTGTATTTATTCTTCTGTGAGGGACTCCAGAAAGAACAGAACAACTAAATTGTCGTTACAAATGATTAGTGCATGTATTTATGCCCGTCTTCCACATCCTTTCACATTTTTTCCTCATTTTTGCTTTTACAAGTTTTAACTGTAGCTTTCTAGATGCTTACTTTTAGACTTTTGGGATTAAATATAGGAGAATTCTAATTTATTTAGGTACCTTCATAGAATCAAGTGGTTGAGTGTTTGTTCGTTTGTTGTTTTCTCTTTTTATTTAGATGCAGAGCCTGAAGGGTGGTACAGAAGCCTTAGCCCATTTGGACCACTTAGAAGCTGATTACTATGATCTACAGCTTCAGTTGTATGAAGTACAGTTCGAGATCTTGAAATGTGAAGAGCTGCTCCTGACAGCACAGCTTGAAAGCATCAGAAGATTGATGTCAGGTGCTTTATTTATTTCAATTAATAAATAATCTGTGAAAGATTTATTTTCCTAAGAGTCCAGGGAAGACTGTGGAAATGAAATGAGAATAGATTCTTTGCCATGGGAAGAGCGCAAAAGTGCTGTTAAATTAAAATTTACACCTATTTATAGGATGTATACATACACATACAGAAGTTCTGGTACGGTTTGCATTGCCTAAATTTGGAAGTTTGCGTATAAGATATATAAACTATATAAGTTTTGAAGAACTAAGATAAGGGAGGAGGAAATGTCTTAATTACTGGACTTGTCTAATTAAAATATGCGATACTGCATCGGTATTACTAATTTCTTGAAAGCAACTGTTTTTCAAAAACTATATCTGCAAATTAGATTCTTTTTGCTACACTTCTGCTATGCTTAGAGAAGCAGTGTAAACCTTATGCTTCCAGAACCAACTACACTCACATACTCATGAAGTGTGGAAACAGTACGTATAAATCATACAGTGTTTTCTAATGCAGTTCTGTCCTTTAGCCCTTTCTATCTTTAATGTTTGTATTTAAGCAAGCTTTGTTTTACTGTTTTTAGAGTGTAGGCCTTGCATAAAAAATGTTGCTATGGATAGAGAATTCTCCTAAGAGTGATTTGAAGCTGGATTGTATTGTGAGTTGCCTCTGGAAAAGGAGTAAACATAGGTATCACAGATTCATCTCACCGTAACATGAATCTCCACTTTATGGCTTGTGATGGAAACAACTATACCTGTATGTTTGGAACATAAGTATTGGAAACTTTGTAAATCACTTACAGAAATGTGGCAACTTTGACTGGGTGCTTCTGTGAATAATTAATTAGTGGTTTTGAGGTACATTGATTTTGGGTTGGGACATCAGACATGTAGTTTTGGTACTGAAGACTTGGTATGGTCTGCTTAGTTAGAAACTGAAAGAAATCCCCTGAATGGGAGACCAAGAAGAAATGTGTATCAAAATCCTTTGTCTTTGATGGTAGTGATAGTACAGCCTTTGGGTCATCAGTGACTAACCTGTAAAAACATCACAGGACAATATAATTTGTCATTAATGTTTTCTCCAGCAATCTCAAAAAAGCCCTCAACACACAACCTAATAAAAATGAAACCTTCAGTTGGCTAAACCATCGCCCTGTTCCTTCCCTCATGGCTACAAAACACTTTACTGTTCTAGCTTCCTTTACTATTTTAAACTTGTAAGATAGTGTTTAATAATAAACCCAAAACTATCCCATAGGACAGAAAATAAAAAATACAGTCCCTGGGAACTGTTGAGGTGAAACTACAATGGCAGTCGGAATTCTGGTTGCAGCAGAAATTTTACAAAAGAATAACACAGTGACAACATCTTTTAAAATGGACTGTGTACTGACTAAAGTCCTGTGCCTGTCCCCGAATAATCAAGCAGCTGAAGTAGGAAACATTACAGTCTTTTTGAAAGTAGTTGATGAAGTTGAAATAAGAAAGTTCTGTATTGCTGCAGAATAGACAGTTGACAGACATGCCAACTGCATCTGCCTGTTTCAGACAGCAGTAATGCATTTCCTTCTTGGTGTATTACAAATTATCCTACTTAGTATGCGAGTGGAATAAAGGACAAGAGGTCTTTGGTGCTTCTTCATCCCAACATTCTTCAAGGATTTATAATCACCACTCTTTCCTTCTTGGCAAGAGATGAGAAGGCAGCCTTTAAAAATTAGCTTAGCGTTATTCCAAATGCTTCACTCAGGAAGCTAAAAATCATGAGTGTTGATAAAACTATTAGTAATTACCTCCTTTTCAGGCCTGTCATGCTTTGAACGATTGCCTTGAGGTTGCCCTGCCTCCCTGCCTCCCTCCCTCCCTCCCTCCCAGGAGCAGTGACTGGGACATCAAAAACCTATGAGAGCATTTTTGGTGTCCTGTTATCTGAGTCCCCTTATATGAAATCACCAGTTGGTTGTAACAGAAGAATCTCATGCTGAAGACTTCAGATAGTCTTGTCTACCCTGAACTTCATGGTGAAGACCAGAGAAAATTGCTACACACCATGAGTCCCTTGTGAGACCCGAAGACATGCATGGACATTGTGTTCAAATTAGGCTACACAAAATAGCTGTACATTTAGAATTGTTATATTTGTTTTTTAGTGCGCTGAACTTGCCTGAATAGCAGGCTGAGCTTCACTGGTAGTAATTTCTGTTACTCACAAAGACTTTAAAGCTGTACAGTGCCTTGCTATTTAATTATTTTCCTCTGGCCTACTGATTTTTGGTAGTAGTCCTCTGAAAGGGCTGTGACATTCTTCTGCATCAAATCTTGCAACTCAATGGGAGGGTTGTTGTTCAGGAAAACAAAATTTTAATTAAATATAAGCCATTGATTTGATTTTTTTATTACTGACATCTTTAAAACAGAAAAAAGAGATGAAGTGGTGTATTATGACACTTATGAAAGTATGGAAGCCATGCTTGAAAAAGAGGATATGGCAACATCGGTACACTTGCAAAAAGAAGAGCTGCAAAAATTACAACAAAAAATCCGCCAGCTGGAAGCAAGGCGTGGACGTATTTCAGCCAAGAAAGCCTACCTCAGAAATAAGAAGGTACTGTTTAATTGCCTGGATTTTGGACATAATTAGCAAATTTAATAAAACTTAAAAAGGGTTTCCTTTCAGATACAAGTTTCCCAGAATTTCTGTGGGTTACATTAATTGTTTGCTGAAAGTTGTTCTGCAGAATACTAAATAAAAAAGCATGTATTATTACATTGATACATTTAAGATTGTTTACCTTTGTTCTAGCTTTAAAGGAACCTTCAAGTACTGTGAAGTCAACAAATAAACTTCTATTAATTAATCAGAATACTTTCATGTGGGAAGTAAATGCTAGAATGAATGTTTTTATGAAGAGTAATTTTGTATATGTTTGCAGAAGAGAATTTTCAAGTGTGTTTCTCACTAGTGAGTTCTATTTTCATTCTCTCACCCCATCCTTTTAAACTTACATCATGTGTTGTTGATACTGTGTATTTGCAGCGCTATGTGAAATCCAGTCTATATTTTTAATTTGTAATTCTAGCTGTGCTATTTAAGTCAAAATTCTGAGAGACCATTGTAATACTACTTAGAAAAAAAGTTCCACCTCGTACTATGGGCTATAAAACTCTGCAGAAATGTCAGCTGAGACCTCATTCTGGATTAGGGTGAGTGGTTGGTTTGGTTGTGTGTTCCCAGATATCTTTCTTTATGTGAAAGATGACACATCCCCCCCACCCCCCTTCATATAAGGAGTTCTTGCAGATTGATGGTAAACACTTCAGGTCTTGCATCCCCTTCATAATTAATGTATTTATTTCTGTACCTAAATCTGAAGCATAAAAAAGCAAATGAAAAGTTGTTGATACATTTTATATATTGAATTTTTTGTATTTTGTTGGCCACTGCTTGGTTTCTAGTTAACCCAGTGTGGAGCAGGCTGTGAATGAGGTAATGGAAGAAAGGTCTCCTGTTAGCAGATTATGTCAAGTAACATATTGTAAAGAGAAGAATATCAGGAACCTTGTTAGTATTTTAAGTAAGAGAACTTCGCTGTTGTGTTATGCTAATTTACAGAGGCTACAGTATATGATATCTTCTCCTGGGTATGAAGGGAAACTGCTGGCACCTTACAAAGTAAAAAACCTGTTTACAAACTACTGCCTTTTTGCTGTTCTTTGCTTAATTTATTGGAGTTCACAGATCAAGATGAAACCCTTCTGAAGCAGGAGTGAGGTTTTTTTAGCTCATTTTGATGCCCATCATCTGTGTAGTGAAGTAGTCACCTTTGGTGGCTCACTTGCTTCAAGGTTATGCTATGATAGAATACTTTGTTTAAGCTGAAGGAGTTGGTTTTGGCTGTAGCAGGAGTAGTAGCATGCCCAGTTTGCACTGTGACAAGATGCAGGGCTGTGTATGGTAGTGTTGCTTGTCTGCATAGTTATATCTTCTCAACATGGTGATGGGATAGCTGTGACTATAGTGCTTTCAGGACCTGAGGTAATGTCTCCATGTGGAGCTTGGACCTCACATCACTTGGAATTATTTCTAGCTCTCTTACTTATGTCATTGCCCAGTATAGCAGTCTCTGCAGTTGAGTGCTGCAGGGAGATACTTATCTTTCCACTTCTAGAAAAATAGCAGCGTGGAACAATGTGTGTTTAACTTGTAGGAGAAAATAATGATCTTAATTTGAGCAAAAGGAAAGGGCAGAATCTGTTGTATGCCATTGTGTGGCACTTGTTGGGCAGAGAAGAATAGATCAATTTTTTAGGTTCTCTTCTTACTTCTAGACAACACAGAGTTATCTAGCTACTGAGTTTTCCAGCAATTACCTGAAAACCAGAACTCTCAGATTTGTCTCATTTTTTAAAGCAAGCTTTACATTTGCAATGATCTTTCTAATGATAATACTGCAGAACATTGTTAGTGAACACTATTTAAGGTGCCTGGTGTGAGTACTTGTATTTGTGGGAGGAAAAAAAGGATTCTTGCTCAGAAGTGTTTGCAGGTTAAGTCGAGTATGCAGAACTAAGATACAGATGGGATACAAAAGTAGACTGTAGATGGTGAGAATGAGTGCAGTCGTGACTGAATGCTATGTGAAGAAAAGTGATTTTTTTGAGGATGAATATGGAAAGTACATACTGTGTGGTAAATCTCTGTCTATCTCAATTAAGAAACATTTATTGTTGAACTGAGATGAGTGTACTTAATGCTTTTCAGGTTGTGTTCCTGACTTTGAGTGTTTCAGCAAAGTATCTTAAAACAGACTTAAAAAAATATTCTGTTTTGGATTGCATTGGTGAGATTTTGGTGGTGAATTGGTGGGGTGGATAGAATTTTTCTTCTTTTCTGTTGCCTTTTTTTTTTTTCCTTAAGCTTGTCAGATATGTAGTTGAAAACAAAAAGCAAGCTATGCATTAAGTAGTGTATAGGACAATCTAGTGACATGTTAGAAATTGCAGTCCTTTCTCATAATCAAGATTTTGGCAACTGAAGATGCCTTTAGGATGTCTCCTTTCTAGCAACAGATATCAGGATTAAGGAAACAATAGGAAATTTTTCTCTATCATTGGCTTTATTTTTTGGAAGAAGGTAATTTAATCATGCAGGTATTTGAAAATCTTTTCTATTGAGGAGATAACACAGTGAAAGGACATAAATTACTCTTTACAGAGTAAGACAGTTTATAATTTAAATATAAACTTCAGTGACTCTATCTTGTTTTTCAGAAATTTCTTCACTAATTTTGCAGATGATGCAACAGCTTTTTAGTGATGTTGTCAAATAATCTTACCAAGCTTTTATTTAGAAACTTTTGTTAAAGGTGTATTAGAAACGTAATTCAGTTGTGCCTCTAGAATAACTGAACTGGCATTTTAAAAATTCATGGTTTTACAGAGTTTGATATATTTCCACTGTACTACTATGAGTATCAGCTCTTTATTATCTTTTTTTAAATACAAATCTTATTTGCATTTGTTAAAAAATAATTTCCTGATGTTCATTTGTGTTGATGACAGTGAATTATTGAAAAATATATTCTTAATAGCCATTTCACTTTTTTTTCTTACTTCCGACAATTATCTATAGATTTTTCATGCAGGAAGTTACTACTGTTAAGCCAGTCTACCCCCTGCTGGCTACACATTAGTATTAATTAGATTCTCATACGGAAGAAGCAGCTGATAGATAGCAAAGAGTCAAGGTTTAAAAAGTATAGAAGACATCTCAAAGAATGTCTTCAAAAAACAGAGTTGTGATGAAATCAAATAGTTTTGCACCCTGGGAAGAGTATTCCTTATTGTAAGTAGACTGGGAGAAGCAACTGGTTGGTGAAGCTGTTTGGAGTACGTTTATCATGTGTGCTTTCATCTAGGAAACTTCTTCACATGCTTTTGTGTTCATTTAATAGGGCACCTTTAGGATTCTGCAAGCCCACATTTTAAAGGATAGCCCATGCCAAAATGTAGATGCAGGGACAGCTGGCATAAGATTATGACTATGAAATAAGTCATATGATGAAAGGAAGAACGGACATTACTTATTGCTTTCCCAGTTCCATGCAGTTGATCAGCATGTTTTTTGAGGTATGGCTCTCACTGGGCAAAATTTCACAGCGAGATGGTAAAATAAAATCATCCCTGGAGGTGTTCAAGACGTGTATGGATCTAGTACTGGGTCATGGTTTAGTGGTTACAATGGCAGTTGGGCTGAATCTTAAAGGTTTTTTCCAAACCTGATGATGCTATGATAATGTACCTGCTTCCCAGTGCTTAGAAGTAAGGAGTACCTTGCGTGTGCAATAAGCTGTGTATTCCTGCTCAATACACCCAATTATTATGTTGGTTTTGTTGTATGTAGGTTTTTTAGCCAGAGTTCTTTGGTATATATTGAACTTGTCATCTACCATAACCATCCAGTTAGTTTTCATAATGCTGCCATCTGAATGTTTTTTATTTCATCCTTTGTTTAAAGTCACTTAATCTTACAAGTACACTTAATCTAGTCTACAAGTAGAACCCTGCATTTGTCCCTCTAAAATTGCAGCCTTTCCTTTTTTCTTAGACCATTTCTGTAATTAGTTAAGATGATTCAGATTTCTCATCCTGTCCTGCAACATATTTTCAGCCCTTCCTAGTAGTTTTTATTATTTCATGTCAAAGAGACCTAATTACATAGAAGTAGGTTGTTTATTAACACAAAGTCAGCACCAAATATATTTTGGTCAGGTTTGTCCTCCTTACATACTTAAAATACCTTTCATTATTGCATTTAATCAGAAAGGTTTAAATACTGATGCTAAAGTGAAAACATTACATAAAATTGTGCCCCTCTAAGTACTTGAGACATGTAAAAAAACCCAAACCATGCTTAACTTACATTTTCCCATTATTTTATAATATTTAAAACCTAAATAGAGAAAAAACTGTAAAGTAGTTAGGAAAATTACAGAAAGTTGTTCAGATTCTCTATTTGTATTATGTAGCTTGCTGTGTCTTTGAAATACAGAGATGAAGTATTTTGTACTTTGCAGCTACAAATTGAATTGATTGACTGTTCCTGGTCTAACTCTTTTCACCAGGGGTTAAAAACCTCCAAAAAGAAACTCAGAATTCAGCAGTGTTTGGCTATTTATGTGTAGACCTGCTTGAGCAAGTCCAGAGTAGATCCATGAAGATGATCAGAGGGTCGGAGCATCTCTCCTATGATGACTGAGGTTGTTCAGCCTGGAGAAGAGAAGGCTCTGAGGAGACCTCTGTACAGCCTTTCAGAACATAAAGGGAGCTTATAAAAAAGAGGGAGAGTACCTTTTGACATGGACAAGGGGGAACAGTTTTAAACCAGGGGAAATTAAAATAAGCTGTTAGGAAGAAATTTCTTTACTCTGGTGGTAGTGAGCTGCTTACAGGTTATCCTGGGAAGCTATGGTTGCCCCATCCCTGGACATGTTCAAGGCTCAGTGGCCCTGAACAGCCTGGTTTAGTGGAAGGTTCCCTGTCTGTGGCAGGGAGGTTGACCCTAGATGAAGTTTAAGATCTCCTCCCACTTAAGCCATTCTTTGATATACCTCTGCTGAAGGTGGGAAAGTATTTGCACAGAAGTCTTTACTTTTGTCAGTTTCCTGTATACAGCAGCAACATTAATGGTTCTGCTGTCCTGTACGGAACACTGGTTACTTTTTAATGTGATCAAAGCATGTCCATAGACAACTTGTAGAAGAACAGCTTTTTCTTATTTTTAAACATCCAAGATAGTGACATTTCTGTAATCCCTTCCCTCCTCCTCAAGCCATTCATTCAATGGCAAAGTTCTGTTCTAAATCTACCCTGGAATTCATATGGAATGATACTGGGAACCCCGTCAGCTCCATGTTGTATCTGGAGTCACACTCCAAACTCCTAACACTGCACCTTCTTGCACAACTGTGAGATTTGTTTATGACTGTACATCTGACTTTGTTCTAGTTCTGCAATGGTGCTTGTGCCAGCTCTAATTCTGTTGCTCATAGTGTCCAATTTCTTGGCCTTCAGTATTTTCCAACAAAGTTGTCTATCTGCTTGAAGTTTGACTGTCATCCTCTTCTTCGTCAGCTCTTGTAACGAGGCCTAATTTATTTGTTTGTTTGCTTGCTTTAAGCTATTCTTAATTGCAGACAATGTGTCAAATCCTTGTTTTAAACAAGAAATTAGAGATGTGAACTCAGTGTAATAAATGAACATTATTAATTGTAACAACTTTATTCCTGTCTGTGCTTGCAGATAGTATATGGAAAAGATGAACTGACACCTGTAAATGGGAAGTTGTCTGTTTGCATAAACAGAAATATGTGGTACATTTGAGAGTTAGTTATTTTCCATGCGTGCAAATACATGGGGTTAAACAAGGGCTTTATGAAGTGTTGACAGATTGGTGTTTTTGCCACTGTTGTACTGGTACTGTAGAACAAGCAGCAGTCACTAGGATCTAGTCTTTTCATAATTGAAAGTTGTAGATTTGGGGTTGTTTGGTTTTTGTTTTTTTGGTTGTTTGAATAAGGCTCTGCATTTTCTATTTTTCTAGATGCCATTTGCTAAATACGACATTATGTAAATCTGTATTTAAGTTACATGCTTTATAAGTTATATTTTATGTCCCTGCAGGAGATCTGTATCGCAAAGCATAATGAGAAGATCCAGCAGCGTCACCAGACTGAGGAGGAGTACAAAATGCACCATACTGTGCAGCTGGTAAGTTTGAGTTTTCTGCTGTTGAGCTTAGCCTGTCATTAATAGCTTGCATTCCTCATTATATATTAATTAGGGGAGCATTCAGAGTGATAGCTCTTTAAAAAGTGTATCCCTGACCTTTGCACCATGGATTTCTGTGTCATATTGTGCTGATAAGGAGAGAATATAGTTGTGTAAGGAAGACATGGGAACCAAGCAAGTAGAATGGTTCTTTATGCTAGCTTGACAGTCTGAGTGATTTTTTACATTCATTGTCACATGCACATAGATGATTCTGGACATCTCCAGGTACTGTGTCCGGTATGCCAATAGGATTAAGTAAATATTTCTTCCTCAGTCTTAGTAAGTTTAGTTGTTGTTTTTCTTCTTTTTACTAAAGGATGCTCCACGATTTTTTTCATATTCTCTTTGCAACTGGTCTCTTATGCTATACCTAATAGACTTATCTTAAAGAATATTAAAATTCTGGACTAGGTCTTGAGAGCTGATATAATATGAATATTTGATAAAGATCACTGACAAAGATGCATTGAAATCCAAGTCTCTTTAATTCAGGCTTCAATTAGATTAGTGAAAGTGATTCTATTTCATCCTTATACATTTTTAACATTGATATATTTGTCCAGGAAGTCATCTGCATAATTTATTTTATGGAAAGGCTACTTGTCAAAGGCAGTATGTAGGGGAATATTCTTTCAGGAATTTTGAATTTATTTTTTTTGTCAGTTCTTATAATAAGACACAGGAGGTTACTGTGTTGACTGTAGCCCATTAATCAGTCTTATAAATAAGACCTGAAAAAGCCAAAGGATTTCCTTGTTTCTCAAGTACTGCAGAACTTTATTTATTCAACTGCAGACTGGAGTTGCCTATTTGAATGAAATAAAAAAACTTACGCTAATTTTTTGTGTTTATGTCGGCTTTTTCTGGTAAAAATGTGTCTGAAAAATTCTAACATTATGGTAAAATTTGTTTTAAATTACTGGTTTTCATTAAGAATTTTGAAAAGATAACTCTTAAAAAAATTTTGAAAGGGGGATTCCAAATTTGAAACCAAATATGAATTGCAATTTTATTATTTCACTTAAAACCAAATAAAGAAGTTGCCCAAAACAAACAAAAAACCCAAAACACAAAAAAAACCACTTTGAATTTGAGACTGCTCCAGAAGAAGTTTGATCTGAATGCATATGTAGCATTCAGGTACAGTGATAGAACTACTTTTCTTCCTTTCTTTATGCTTCTGTTCTAACTTCTTTGCTGTTGTTCTTATTTTCTTTTACCACGTGCTTTTCCTCCTCTTCACCTTTTTGTGTTCTCTGTCCTTACTGTTTTTCTGGCACATTCTCATCTTTCTCTCCCTAACACAGCTATACTTCTTTCCTTCCAAATCACAGGAGTTGGCTTTTTATGAAGCATACCAGTCCACTAGCTGAATTATGAAAATGACAGGTAGACATTGCTTTTGTGGTGACTGAATGAGAGTAAAATGTTCACAAAAGGAATCAGATTTTTTTATTATGAAGATATGCTTTCAAAAGTAATAATAAATGTTGTGAATCTTTGTACTAATTAAAGATGCTGTTTCTGCTCAGGATTTTTGCTTTGTTGTGGTCAGCTGTTACATCGCTTTTCCTGATAACTTCTGAACTTGCATGCAATGAATTTCACCTTCTGATATTAGGTTCCATTTCCAGTAAATTTGACTGAGGAGTTAGTATTTGTTTCCAAGATGTAATAACTCTACTGAAGTTCTTTAAGAAAGAGTGATTAGTTAAAGGAGATGTATCCAAAGGTATGTTTTCCATGAGATAAAAATTACTGTACAAAAAACCCACAACTGCCCTAGGTGCAAGGAAGAGCTTCAGACCTTTATTTAAGTGCAATTACGTCAAATCAAGCTGGACTAAATAACAAAAGCTGGTGTAAATACAAACTTGTATTTATTATTGTAAATGTAATGTGAAAACATTTACTTAATTTTCTCACTGCTGGGTTCAAAACTTTGTGATATTGAGTTGTGTGAATTCTTTACTTTGAAAATACTAATATGACCTATTTAAATAGGCAGCCTTGAAATTTGGGCTGTCATTTTTGTTCTTGGAATGAGGGAGAAATGGATACTGCTTTGCTCTCTGGCTAATTTATGCAATTTTAATTCAAGGGGCCTTCTCTAAGTATAGCATTCTGTCACTTGTTGGTTCTCATCTTGAAGTAACAAGACTTCCAAGTGTTCCTGTTGGAGACTGAAATATTTTTTTACTGAGCTTTGCATTTTTTTGAGAAAACAAACCAGGAAATGTATACTATTTTTTAAGGGGAAGCCAAAGGCCAAGTTTTGAAGTCGTGTTTATTTGGGAAGTATCTTTTTAAGTACCTCTTCACATTTAGGAGAAGAGTTTTTTGTAGTGAATCTGAATAGAGTACTTGATGTAATATTTACATGTTTTCCATTTATTTTCTCAGAAACGAGATCAATTGNCACACACACACACACATATATATATACACACTATTAGTGATTCTCTTTCATAATATCATTAACTGGTTTTTGGAAAAGTCACAACAAAATATGGCATTGGTGGTAACAGATTTCTCTAGCTGTTGCATTCCCAGTGCCATAATGAGTTTTTATCCACTCATACACCAATATCTTGTGACAAGACACTTGGCACATGTTCCTGAGAAGTATAATCTAAACAGTACTTCCCACAAAGAGCATTGACATGCCCCCCTACTGCTGATGGCTACAATACCTGCCCCTCCTTATTACAGTGGAAACATCAGAAAATTCCTAGAAAGTGGAATGAAAAGGAAAGAATAAAGAAAGGGCTGAAAGCGAGAGGAAACAGATACTATATTAATTGGTGAAGAATTTTTGTTGAATACAGTTTAAAAATAAAGTTAGGAGGAATTTCTTTGTTAGAAAGTTGTCTTCTTCAGCAGTACACTTTTAATGTCCTTATTGTTTTCAAGCCTCTTGAATTCTGTAATTTCTCTAAATGGAAGCAAATTTACTTATTTTAACCAGCAGCTGTTCATGAACTGACCTTTTATATTTATGTACTAATATTGTTACCTGTTATTGCTTTTGGCGTACCATAATTGTGCGAAAGGTATTTGACCTGTCTTTCAGAAGCAGCTTAATTTTTTGTTTGAAAAAGGCTATGGATGAAACTAATATGAAAAGATTGATAATGAGGCAGCAAATTTAAGGAGTAAACTGAGTCTGAAAATCTTTTATGTTCTCAAGCTATACCTTTTTAACAGTATGATTCACATATAAGGCCAGTGTATTAGGTCAGACTGGTCTGCACTTGCAGAAGGAGCCATTGACCAGGTTTAGAAGAGGAAAGCAAGAGGGAATTTTGAGTTTTAGTTTCCAGAAAAAAAAAAAAAAAGTTTTGAATGTGCAATCTGATTCTTTGTGAAATCCTAATTCTAACCCTGTATTTCACTGACTAGACTAATCATTTGTAAATTGTGGCTTAAATAAGAATAAAAAATAAGAGTATGAATATGTTTTTTATAAAGCTGGGGATATATTTGTTTGGGTTTTACATGCAGAGTGAAATTAAAATTGTTTGTCAGAAATGACAGGTATGTAAAATCTGAAGTAGTCCATTGCATGTGCTTACATCTAATTGCCAANAATAGAGTACTTGATGTAATATTTACATGTTTTCCATTTATTTTCTCAGAAACGAGATCAATTGCAAGATGAAGAGGAAAGAAAGAGCTCCTGGGTTAGTCAGGAACGACAGAAAACCCTAGACAGACTTCGTACATTTAAGCAGGTAACAGAAGAACAGTTGTTCTTTTCTGATGTTTTCCTTTCCCAAAGAAATTTTCATTATTCCAGTAATAGCATTCTCTGTTAATACACACACACACACACACACATATATATATA
>VWZN01014909.1:10488-33773 GCA_013396955.1 Regulus satrapa
ACATGCGGTTCCCAGCAATGCTTTGCAACGGGAAGATGGCAGAAGAGAAAAAGGGAGCGAGGGAGCGGAGGGCAGAGCCGCGCTGCTGCAGCGCCGGGAGGGGCCGGGACGGCGGGGATTGGCGCAGGGTCCGGGCGGCGCTGCCCACCGGCCTCCCCGGGATCCCTCCCTCCCTCCGCCGCCGCAATCCGAGAGGCCGGGGCCGGGCTCCCCGGGGCCGGGCAGAGCGTGGCCGAGAGCCCTTACCCCGTCCCGCTCAGGCCCAGCCTCCCCGGCGCCTTTCTTTTGTCTGCTCCGAGGCGGGCTCGGGATCTGGGAGACCCCGCTGGAGCGAGCGGGGCTTTGGAATGTAGGCAAGGGTCATCCCCCCCCCTGCGGCTGCCCCCAGGGTCTGCACACTCCCGACCTGGAGGGACAAACATCCCGCCAGCCAAGTTTGGGAGCAGCCACATTCCCAAAGGCACCGGGGCCCAAGCCGCTAGAGGGGGACAGATCCATACCAGGCGATCAAGGTGTCCCCAAGCAATCCCAGCCCCTCCCCCCCGAGACGCCCCCCAGCTACACACTGCAATTAAAATGGAGGAAACTCCTGAAATAAAGCCAAACAGCACAGGGGAGCAGCGGCTGCTCCTGCTTCTGGTGCATCCTAAGTATCTGCAGGCAGCTCCAGCTTTGTGCTCCCAAAAAGCCAGCTCCATGCTGGCTCCGGACTGTCACCAACTGTGCATCCAGTGACACCCTCGGGCCCCTGGCACGGGCTCTCTCCAAGCTGCAGGCAGGAGCGTGACCAGTGCTGCCATCCCACCATGGGAGACCTTCCTGGCACAGCTCACAGGCCACCCTGAGCTTCCTCCTTACCCTTTCCTGAAGATACCATCCCCATTCCCCACCAAATTCTCTCTCTGCCCATTGCCCAGTCGCGTAGTGAGCAACGCCGCACCAGAGGATTTGAGACGAGG
This sequence comes from Regulus satrapa, assembly GCA_013396955.1. Classification (NCBI taxonomy): domain Eukaryota; kingdom Metazoa; phylum Chordata; class Aves; order Passeriformes; family Regulidae; genus Regulus; species Regulus satrapa. Next base: position 11,448 of record VWZN01014909.1, read on the forward strand.
TCCTGGAAACAGGATCAGCACTCCTGGGAGAGGCTTCTCTTGTTTCTACAATCCTTGGTCCTCCAACAGCTCCATGCAGAGCTTTAGACCTGTCAGCTGCCTCACCACCATTCTGCTGTCAAATCCAGTCATGGAAACCAGCACACCACAGCGGGGCCAGAAAGCACGGACGGAAGCAGTGAAAAGACAACAGGACCTCTCAGAAATTCCCTCTTTGCCAATGACCCCCACCACGCTCAGAATCTTCAGACAATTCCTGCCACGGAGCTGGAAGCACAACACTGTCACATCCAAAGTGCCGTGTCCGGCCATGTGAGGCTCCAGCCTGAACCTGTGACGGGATACGTATTTCTCCACGTGACCCAACAGACAGACACGCCGAAATCCTGATCACCACACGAGAAGCTGTGGGAAAAGGCAGCATTTCCCTGCTCCTGGTGTGCCTGGGGACACTGGATAGCAGAGGGTGCCACTGGATGGGCAGATCAAGGTGCCAGGCCTGCAAGTCTGGATGAGAAAACGCCACGTTCCGGCCGTGGGGAGCAGAGAGCAAAGTGCAGCTTTCCTAGCTTGGCCAGATCCCAGCTCCATCAACGACCTCACCTGGTGACACAAGGGCAAAAGTACCTGCTGCAGACTGGTGGCCCCAGTTAGAAGTTTTAGCTAGAAATACCTTAAGCCCTTCTCAGGCTTTACAAGCCAACCTCTACTGATCACTTCCATCACATCTATGGAAAAAGGGTTTTGAAAGCAGAGCCTTGCTGTAGTTGGACAAACTTGTCCCACTTTCCCCAGCCACTGCAAGCTGTGACTGAGGATCTTGATGCCTTGAGGATGCCAGTCCTGAGGGACAGAGTCCTGCAGCTCAAGATATTTCCAAACCTCCAAGGACAACCAGCTTTAGGGAGCAAATCCTCAGGGAAGTTGTCTGGGACCACAAAGGCTGCCACCAGCAGCTCATCTGCGAGGTACAATCGGACACGGGGGGTGGTGGGTCACACCAAAACCTCAGGCACCTTTTCGACCTTTTCTACCTCCAAATCGTGAGCAAATTCTCTGCTCAGGTCTCAAACTCCAACTGAACACCAACAACCTTTAAGGCTCTGCCTTCAAAACACCCAACACCAGCCTCCTTTAGTCAGTCCAAGGCTGAAACACAGAGCCCACAGCTCAGGTTCCTCCAGAGCACCATACAGGGCTCCGAAACACGCATGTCACATTCTCAAAGGTGACAGCCCACACAGGATGCCTGAAAAGCCACAGAAAACCAGAAATTCAGCCTTTAACAGCACCTACACTCTTTCAGCTAAGAACCCAGAGCCACACCCTCTGCTCCAAATACAGCAGAACTCCGGATTTGCCTGAACAACTCACAAAGAAAATCAAGAGACAGCACTTGGAAATAAAAGCAATGGCAAAGACAAGGACACACGCATGGCTGTGTCTGGATGCCAGCTTTGTACAGGCAAGCAGCTGTAACAGATCACCAACAGCAAGGAAGGGAGCAGAAGGTAACTTTTTTAGGGATTAGAACAGATTTCTGGGAAGAGTGAAGCTGACATTACCACTTCAGCTGAAACGTTTAAAACACGAAAGCTCATTGGCTCGGCTCAATAAAATCCAAACAACTCTCACCAGCCCAAAATAACTGACTCCCTTTAACTCCAGGTCACACCCTGGGCAAACAACCCAAAGGAACGAAGCCAAATCCACCTGGGGCAAGGAAAAGGCTCCAACTGTCACAGAGTCCACAGCCAAAACTGGAAGTGACCTGCATCAGCAACAAGCACTCCTGCACCGACAGCCGTAAGGGACCCAGCCACCCTCACGCCTTCCCAACCCCAAATCCCAGGGCTGTCCCTCAGCTGTAACATCAGCCTCACACAGAGGAAGAGGAGGGCACCAATCCAGCCCCAGAACAGGGGTAGTAGGGCGAGGGTGCAGCCCAGTTTCCCTGTGGGAAGTGCTTGGCACTGGCTCGGGCCTACCTTGACGTCAGCGATGAGGGCGTCCTCGTCCTCGATGCCGGTGGGAACGCACTTCTTGTGCAGAGGGAGCGACTCCAGCTTGTCCACGAGGCAGCGCAGCCCCTCCAGCTCAAACTGGGTCAGGTGCACCTTCCTGCTCTTGCGGGGGCTGCCCCCGCTCGGCTCCCAGGCCTGGCCGTTTTGGGAGCCCCGGCTGGAGTCGGAAGAGTCTATGGATGGGGTCTTCTTGAGACCCGGCAGGCTGCTCCGGCAGCTCTTGCCCAGTTCGTCATAGTCCACGTTGGCACCGTTGGCGATGGGGCTGGTGAGAATGGACCTCCTGGTCACGGGGCGCCGGGATTCCTTCCCTGCTGCGTCCTCATCATCCTCCTCCTCCTCCTCCTCTTCCATGTTCACCGAGTCCGAGGAGCTCAGCTCCATATCTGCCACGATGGAGAAATAGGGAGAGCAATGACAGCAGGTGTGCCCTGTTTAGTGGGAGTCCCCTCGGTCATGAGGGATGCTGGAGCAACAGATTTGCGTGAGGTGAAAGAAACGCAGAAGCTGGCAAAGAACAGCTGAAAGCCCTTCCCATTCCTGGTTTGTTTGTGGGAATGCAAGGCACCATATATGGAAAAGGTCCCAGAGGAAGAAACGGCAAATGCCCTAAACTGAGTTTCATGTCCCAGACTTAATCTAATGGAATTGGGTTGGAAGGGACCTGGACTGTAATCTAGTCCAACCCCAGTGCCATGGGCCTGGACATCTTGCACTACATCACATTGCTCGAAGCTCTGTCCAACCTTGTTTTGCTTTGGAGGGCTTGGGATCTCCAGCTGAGGGTTCAGGATCTTGATGTGAGAAAGAGGATATGCACTCTTATGACCATGAGGTCTCCGAGCCCTCCAAGTAACTCTGTGAGCCCTTTAAATGCTGTGTGCAGACAGCCCTGGCCAGCCACAGAGAATTCCTGCCCACAGCACTGGGTGGTCACTGTAACTTCCCTCTCTTCCGTGCAAGGCTCTGACCGGGTGGTGTGCTGGTTTCACAGCTGTGAGGAACCTGGGCTGCCGCAGGGCCAGAGGAGGAAGCAGAAGTCTGGCTGGTTGTGACTTCATGCCCAAAAAAAACCCAGCCTGCCTTCCCCTGCATGCCACGCTGCTCAGCCAGTGCCCCAGCAGGAGGGTGTAAGAAGGCAGCTCGACAGGGGTGAGGAAGGAATAAAGGCTGGACTTACCCATGCTGAGGGATTCCTTCTGGAAGTCCTTGGTCAGGTGGGAGCGGCTGGTGATGCAGTACACGTAGCGCTCCAGCACGTACCAACACATCTCGTAATAGAAGGGATAACGAAATTTATTTGGGACCTGCAAAAAACAGGCAAGAGGATCTGTCAGGCCTCCTTCCCACTGCTGCCCTCAGGTGACAGATGCCACACCAGGTCTGGCCTAGTGTCCAGCACGGGTCTCCCACAGGTCCTCACCCGCGTGCGGTCCTCGATGCTGTAGATCCGGAGCTGCATAGGGATGTTGAAGCTGTGTAAGAAGTTGCCCCCAAAAACCAGCGTGTCCATGGGAGTGTACACAGCATGGATCCAACCTTGGGGAGAAAGCAGAGTTGGAAGAATCCTTCTGGTTCATCTTGCATAGTTTTTCATCACCCTGATGTCATCCTAATGTGTTTCCTAATGATGTTATGCCTAGCACCAAGGAAACAGCTTTCCAAATTCCGTTCCAACGCTCTGAACACCTTCAAAATAATTCAAGTTCCAGTCCTTATTTCCAAGGCTAAGCAATCCAGCCAAGTCCAACATCTGGGGAATTCCAGCATGGTTTTCCTCAAGGCAAAGCTGCTCAGCTCGGAAGAGGTGTCAGTTGTGATAACAGGACTCAAATGAGTTGTGCAATCCCTGGTGTTTTCTGCTCCTGCTCCAAGTTACAGCTCTGCAGTGGTGTCAGGAGACACCCAGGAAGCTGAGGAGCTGCCTTGGGCCAGCCTCTCCTGAACCTACACTGCTGCTCCATGTGTCAACATGACAGGATCTGGGAAAGCCTCCTTTAATAATTAATCAAATGTGATGCGAGCCAGCCACAGCTTTCCTAACACTTGGGCTGGATCCACAATGCCATCACAGGCATGTTTTGGGAGGTGGCAAGCAAGAGGACAAGAACCACATCACATCTCCCTCTCCCAGTGACTCATGAGGGAGTTAAATCCTGCCAGTGTCCCGGGGTTTTCTCAGGTTGTTGCCACAACCCTGGCCAAGACCAGGATGCCTCTGCCCACCCTGAGGTACCTGAGGGGATGACAAATGTGTAGCCCTGCTTGAGCTCGATGCGCTGGCACTCTGACACTCTGTCCCCAAGGAAAATGTCTCCCTGCTTCCCTGAGAGAAGCCAGTTTTCATAGAGCTCCAGGTTCTGGGGTGTGGGAGGGATCAGCCAGAAGATCTGCAAATAAAGACAACACGCTTATGTAAGTCACCACATAATGAACAGCTATGGCTTCTCCCCAACATCTGAATCTCTCCCTCGCCCCTCTCCCTGAGAAATTCCCAGCAAAATGACTTGGACAGCTGACCCCCTCGAGGGGACAAGCAAGGTCTTTCCCAGCCTGACACACCAAGTGCTACAGGTAGCCTGAGCTCGGGATGCTTTCAAAGGGACGATTTACATCAGTGTCAAGAGAACCAGAGCTCAGGAAAGCCACCAGAGTGACAAGGAGATTTATGGAGTTAGATTTGCCATGTTAGAGCTACACCTGAACTAGGGATTGGCACCTGTCTGGCTCCATGCAGTGTCACCCACTTTAGGGTGTCAAGACTTCAATTTGCTGTCTGGGACCTGCATCCTCAAGGATTTACACAAAAACAGACCAACAACCACTTTCCTAAAGCACCCACAGCTGTCCCAATAGGGACTGTCCTACCTTTCCCCCTCGGTGGATGTGGTACCACACAGAAGTGCCACCAAAGTCCACGTGGAAATCTGTGTAGCAGCCCTTGACACTCATCAAACAGTATCTGGTGGAAAACAAGATGAGAGAAGGTGAAAATGAATGGTGATCCACACTTTGGAGCAGACATGACATTCCAAGGGAATGGGCAACCCAGGCCAATAGCTCAGAGCAGTCACAAGTCACCAGTCCAGAAGGATCTACAAAGTTAAAGGGGATTAAATAAGTGACTGCAGTGGCCTTACAAGTGTCACCCACAAAAATAAGATGGGAGACTGTTCCTCCTCCTTCCCTTGGTACAAACTGCTGCTCCCTTGGGCAGTTTTCCTGCAAGACATTGCTGCCTGCCACAGTTCAGGAAGTCACTTACTTCTGCACCTTTGGATACTGCATCTCCAGGATGGCATTGGTAGACTCTGTCTGACTTTCCTTCAGGTGCCTGGGCCACATGTTATCAACCCAGTCAATCAAATCCACCTACAGCAGGGAGGTAGGAGATGTGAGCAGAGAAGAAAGGGGCACAGTAAAACCCAGGCTGGCAAATCCCTTTTTGGTCCTTCTCCACACCCAGAAACTTTCCCAGTGCCACTGGGACAGCCCTACACTTAGGATCAGGTGTTCAGATACCAGCTCTGGACTTCCATTAAAAATATGCCAGAGAGCATTTCCTAGGGTGGGATTCAACTCCCTAAGCTTCAGGAGAGCCCGAGTCCAGGTTCCCTCTGCAGTTAACAGAGAGAGGTAACTGGCCCCACACAGCCGCCACTTCCACTCTGCTGACTGCAGAGGGAGTTAGGGATGCTCATCCCATCCATCCCACCTCCCACAACTCATTTTCCCACCACAAAACAGCTTCCTTCCCCTCTTCCAGCACACCTCCAGTCTTGGCCTCCTCCACCCTCAGCGATTTCAGCATTTTGCATCAGGAACCCTCCCTGCCACACTACAGAGTTCATGTTTCTAATTTCTGACAGCCAGTGAACAGGCCACCTCCGTGCAGAATGACATGCCAGGGACTTAGCCACGGTCACCACAGCCTGACTGGGAGATCAGCTCCAGCATCCCGGGGAGCCCACGCGTGTTGCGAGCAGCCCCTCTTTTACCACAGCCCAATGCCAGGCTGCACCTCGCCTCCAGATTTCCAGGGAAAGCAGATCCCTGCGGGAAGAAGAGCCCCGCTCACCGTAGCGGGTCTCTGCACCAGGTTCTCCAGTTTGGTGTGGCTGAACTCCAGGCTGATGACGTTGTAGAGCTTCTCCCGCTCCTCCTCCGGCGTTTCGTAGTAGCGCGCCCACTGCGCCATGGACATCTCGATGTCCCGCTGCGTGTTCACGTCCATCACATCCACTATCCGTCGGCTCCCTGCCACGACAGACGCATCACAACTGTCCCTGTGCACCACAGATTCTCCAGGAGGAGAGATTCTCCAAGACCCCAACCACAGGAGGGAGCGCGGGGTGGCTCCGGACACTTACCCACACACAGCCGCACATCGTTGACGCTGAAGTCCGGATCCGGCATCCTGTGGGACAAACATCTGGCTAAAGAACCATCAAGTGCTTCTGGCTGCACACCCCGTGACCCAGGAATTGGCACCCTGAAGGTACATCTGTGCTGCTTTGGTGTCAGAGAAGGCCACGGAACAGGATGTCTGGGGGCACAGGACTGGGGTGAAACACTAGAACAAACTGCTGGCTCGGGAAGCAGGCTTGGGAATAGGATGTACCACCTCCAGAGCTGTTGTACAGTCACTTCTAGCAAAGGAGCCAGCAGGCCTTGAACTGAGCAGTCCCAGCTCTCGTTTTAAAGGCTGCTCGTGTGAGTTACCCCAGTCCAAAGGCACGGCCAAAGCAGGACACGCAGTATATTCCACTGACACAGCAGAACCACTCCAATGTTTGTACTGGCACCCTTCTCTGTACAAACACTGCTGTCACAGGCAGAGCAGGCTGGCAGCCATTCGAGCAGCTCTTGACCCAGAGAAATGCCCAAAAGCTCAGGAGAAATCCAGTTTCAGTCCCACTGTAATTCCCAGTATCAAATCTCTGCCCTCCCGAGACACCCAGCAGTTAAACTGAGCCTACCCAATCCACCCCAGCACGGAACATCCTGCCCTGGATGGGATGTCACCCATCCTTTCACAGCCAGCTGAGGGAGTTCAGAGCAGTGCTGCTGGGACTGGCCCTGAAAGTTTGTGAGGGGTCATTTATTCCTCTAATCTTTGTATTAATCAACCCCAAAAAACACTGACCCAGTTTACACTTAGAGCTGCAAACCTCAATGGGAGAGGCAGACAGAAGTTCAGAAGTTCGGAAAATCAGGTTGGAATTCTGGAAAATGCCAGAAATACTACAAATTGTTTGACTCTCTGGCAATAGATGCCTATGTTACTAGGAAAGAAACCCAGCCAGACGTTGCATCAGAGCAGCAGTGGGACTTTCCAGACATTTGGTGGAATTCTGATCACCTACAGCCAATTCAGTCCTCTCATTTTCAGTCCAAACAGACTGGGAAGAACTGAGCTGGGAGATATTCCTCTCTGCTTACGGCACATAAAGAACAGCATGGGCATGACACAGTCAAACCCGCTTGGCAGATCCAGGATCAGATCCCACACAGTGTGGGGAGATGAAGGAATCGGGCCAGAGTCACCCACCACTCTGTGCTCCCAGCACTTACTTTATCCCCAGGCCGTCCGAGCTCCTGAAGATGAGCGGGTCCCTCAGGCCACCCCGCTGGATGTACTCAACTGTGAAGTCTGGTGTGGGGGAGACAAGAAGAGGGAAGGTTTAGGAGAAACTCCTTCAGAGGATTACAGACACACTCAAGTCGACAAGGATCTCTGGAGATCCCTAGTCCAACCGTGCTCCTCACTTTTCTACACTCCTTCAGACATCCTGAAACTCCTTTGCAGCAGTTCTGAGAGGCAGCGTGGTGTGTGCTGCCGACAAGCCTCAGACAGGGCCCCTAAGGAGGGCTTGCTCTAACAGGCTGCTCCTGACAGGTGAACAGCCTGGATTTTGGTGCTCACTTCCCTAGGAAGCTCAGAGCCAAGCAAGAGATGCCTTGCAGAAGCGCTCCTCCCTCCTGGTAAATCCTCATGAGGAGCTGTGTGATGAAAAGCCATCCCACAGAGCCCTGTGCGTGGTGAAAGGAAGGGGAGACATCCCACACAGTCCTTAAATTAAGGATCTGGTAGACATGTGGCTGCAATTACAGGTGCTGACCCAGGCAAACGCTCCCATTCCTGGCTGCCATGTGTCCCGGCAAGCTGCAGAGCAGCTCCGTGCTCTCCGGATCGAGCAGCTTCCACACACACTCCCTGGGACCAGCAGTCCCAAGACAAACCTTTGCCTTCCATGAAGACCACGAAGGTGGAGTTGAACTTGTTGGTGGACAGCTTTTCCTCGAGGTCAAACGTCCTCTTCCCTTCAATCTCATCGTCGGAGATGCCGTCGTCCTCGTAACGCCGCCTCATCGTGCCACGCTGAGGGGAGAACACCAGGAAGGGAGAAGTTACGGACCAGGAAGGGAAGCTCTGGATCAGGAAGAAAAAGCAGAGCCTCATCCCAACCTAGCACAGCTCAGGCACGGCCTCTAGGGGAGCCCAGGTCTGTCCTGAACCCAAAACATACCACTGAAACATCAGCTTTGCTCCTCCTCCATCCAGATTTGCACTAATTGGGCTGTATGAGACAGATAATCACTCCTAATGAATTCCAACGAGGAAATAAGGGAGGAGGGGAGAGACTTTAGTTGAGTTGAGGCAAAGAACAAAGAACGAGTTCCCCACTTTTACCGGTGCATCAGTATTTTGCTGTGCTGGAGGTAAAGACACTTCTGAGTTTAAACCTCTGCCAGAACAGCAATGATAAAAAAGGAGCCTCAAGTTTTCATTTGGCCGTGTCTGTACACAAAAGGTGATTTATTCCCTTGTTTGTGTGGGGAAGAACAGCAGAGTGGAAGGAGCACTTTTCTTAGAGGGTCTCGTAAGCACATCTGTACAGGGATTCCTGACAGACATCCTCTTCTGGCATTGCTGATCTGGAAGAAATTACTGTCCCCAGCTGTTGGCCACCTGGCCAGAGAGCAGAGCCCTGCGTGGGAATGCTCCCTAAATCCCTTCCGATAAAAGACAAACCTGCTCTGAATTAGCCAAGCTGCCTTCCCCTAATTAGGGATATTCCCATTATCAAGCGTGCACACCAACTGCTGGGCCAGCAGACAGCCAGGGACAGGATGGGGCAGGAGGTGACACAGCTGCTGGCACCTGCCTGCCCTAGTGTCACATCCCCGGCAGCACCACCAGAACCAGCCCGTGATAACCTCACCGGAGAAAGAGGAATGACTCCCTCATACAGAGGCACTGCTTTAAATAAATTTTTAAAATTAATTAGATGAACCAGTGCAGGAGCACACAGGGACACACACAAAAAAAAAATTGGCTTTTCCCCCCACCCCCCTCCAGCATTTAATTTTAACTCCCCCGTTTCAAGCAGGCTGATGGATGCACAAGGAGTTCCCCTGCCATCAAGACAGTCACTCACCCATTGTTAACAGCCCATTGACTGCGCTCAGCTTTCCCGCCCCCTTCCCAAAAACCTGATGAGGGACAGAAACGCCTCATCCGGCAGCCGTGAACAATCAGTGGGCTGTTCCTCAATGGGACACTTCGGGCACAGTCGGACAGATCCCACAACCAGCGTCTGTCCAATGGCCCTGAGGATTAAACTATCGGGAAAAGGGCTGCTGTCCTTTGTCTTAAGCCATCCACTAAAGATGAGAGGGATCTTCCCGCTTTTAACAACACAAAACCTCACCTTACTTACAGGTTTTGACAGAGACACTCGTATAAAGGCAGGAAAATGCGCTTAAAAAGCACAGACATATGGGGATAGCACCAGCAGAAGAGACCTATTCCTTGGGAACACTTGGAATTTCACACTGCTAAGGCTGGGCTGCACACACCAAAAACTGGAACTCCCAAATGCTCACTCAGCCTTTAACTTGAGACTGGCTCTTCCAAGGGGATGCATCAGAATTTGGAGTCAAGAGAGGCAGAGGTGTTATGACTGTGTTCTAATGGATGATTAGCCCACTTCATATAGTATTTTTCCTTAAAAATCACAGAATCCATGAAGCCTGCGTGGTACTCAGCTTTAAAACGAGGGCACAGAGCAGAGAGGGCTCTGCCCTATTCAGAATTTAGGGACAGTAAGCCAACCTCATGCTCAGCTTTTCCTGAAGAACCCAGCATCCTGGGGAAAGGCCCGTTCCATCCTGTTCCTTAGTAAACCAAATCAGGGAAGTTCAAGGCACACCTGTGCCAGGCAAGGATGTGAATCACCTTCCAACATGACCAACGTTTCACTTCTCCCAATCCGAGGTAAATCTGGGACTACAGATTCCAGGAGGCTCTCTGCCATTCATCAGAGGAGGATTCTGCAGCCCACGGTCTCACCTGCTTTGGGATCTGGTGGGTGGTGGCTCACTGCAGGACCAGGCTGCTTTGTGACCTGCTCCCTCACTCCAGACACTTTCAGGGGGAAAAGCAGCTCTTTTGCCTTTGCTGAATTCAAAACCTCACCTTTTTGGGGGAAAAAGGTCTGGCATGGAAAATCTGGCAAGAAGAGGATATATCCAAACCAACTCCTTAACAGATTATATTTGACTCCCTTGGCTACACCTAACTAGGAGCAGGGGTTACTGCACTGAGCTAGAACTCAGGTGAGTCCCATCTGAGGATGGACCTCAGGGATATCTGGGCTGGAATGCAGTTCCAGCTCCAGACACCACGACCAGGCATTGTCTGTGCTTCTGGAAGTGGCACCAAGCCAGCCTCTGGATTGTGCAGAGCAGCTCATTCCACAGAAATGTGACCACGTGGCTGGACCTGATTCGGAGCCTATTGGTGCCGCGGGTGGATGCTGGAGATGCACGGTGGGATCAGGGATCTGTTCAGTCTTTTCCCAGATCTCTTTCACAGCACAGCCTTCAAAGCAAACGGGATGGAGCCTTCAACCCAAACCACGCCACGATAAGGCAGCCACACCACAGAAGTGCAAACAGCAGGAAACAGGCAGGAACACCTTAAGCTTGAATCCCTCTGCAATGAGGCAACAGGGATGCAAAACACAGAAGGAAGGGGATTGTGTCCTCCAGTCGAGCAAATTCCAAAGTCTATTGCTCCTGTCATCGGCAAAGTATCAGCCACAAAGCCCCTTCCAGCTCCCAGACAGATCAGCTTCGCCTGCTCCCATGGGCAGGGCAGAGTTTGGCCTCCTAATTGGCCCAGCATGGAGGAGAGTGGGATCCCAGCCGTGGCTGAGGACCCAAAAGCACAATGCAAACAGCTCCCATCCCATCGGACCCGGCTGGGGCCACACTGCTTTCATGTCATTGTTGTCTTGGGAGGGTGGGGAAAAACAATATTTCAGGGCTCCAGAACAGGCAGGAGGAAGGAAAGGCTTCTGTGCTTCCAGGCATGCGTTATGGGAGAGGCAGGATCTGCGGGAGCTTTCCCCTCCTGGAGTCTGCAGCTTCCTCACAGCACCGTGACACAAACCACAGACCCCACGTCCCCAAACTGGGTCTCTGTACAAGGACAGATGTGCTCCATGGATTCTCCAAGACCTCCTTTCTTCCCTGACGTGCCACACAGGGAACTGCTGCTGGAAAAGTAACCGGCTACAGGTGACAGCTGCAAAGCCATGGCAAGCTAATGCCAACCACACCTCCCCACTGTTACACACACAGAGCTGTGCAATTCCTTCTGACAGCACCAAATTTGACCTCTTCCCAGGAAGAGCTGGCTACCCTTGTCCCACAGCCTGTGCTAGAGACAGGGCTTGGCTGAGTATCCCTTCCAGCACAGTCCTACAGCCCGTCCAGAGGATATCAGCACCTCACAGTCCTGGACTCTCAGATTAGAAGTCACTCCTGGGAGTGACTCCACTCCTGCGAGCCCTTCCAGTATCAACCAGTTCAGCCAGGGACACACAGCTTCCCAAAATGAGATCAGCAGATGTCCCCAAAACTGCCACCTGTGACAATGTTCTGGGTAAAGTTCAGCTCCAGTGAAGCAAGGACACAGAGTCAGGCACATTGCATTATCTGTCAGACAACCTCAGCGTTCAGTATGAAGCAGCAGTATTTAAATACCTCTTTGTTTTCTCAGCTTTCTCTTAGGATTCCGGCATTTTTCATCCTGCTGAGAGTTTTACTAAGGAAGAACTGACAAGTGGTCCAAACCTTTTCTCTCTCTGTCAGGCAGGGTCATGATAAAGGCGGTTTATTAATCCTCCAAGACCAGACAGCCAGCAATTCCCACCTAGGAAAGCTGTCCTTCACCGTTCCTTTCTGACCCTCCTGGGTACCATTCAATTAATGGAGGAAATAGGAAGCATGAATATTAATCCTGCTGACAGCTATCCCTTCTATTCTGATCCTTTCACCTGCATTCTCCTTCACCCAAGGATTCCAGGGAAAGCACGTCACGAAGCTCCACCGTGGCACGCTCCAAAACCCTTCCTTGGAAACCTCTTTCCATCAGCCAGTGCTGCCTCCGTGGAGCACAGCTCCCTCTAACAGCAAAGGAGCTGACAGTCAGCTGAAGAGAGCCAGAAAACTTCTCTCCTGTGAGGCTTTTTTGAGGGAAGAATGAGTACAAGGTCACATTTGAAAAAAGAACAAGCCGTCCTTTTGCTGAAAGAGCCTCATGTATTTAAAGAGTGAAACCAACACACACCACAGTATTTTCGTTACTTCCTGTCCTGTCTGCTGCCATGCCCTCCCTCAGCTCCATCTCCCAGTCGCCAGGAACCTCTTCCTGCTATGCCACAGCTCCTTCACCCCTCAGCAGACCAGAGCACCCCTTGTTTTTCTTCTCCCTCTGCTTTTTGCCTTTCCAGAGCAGCTTGCCCAGGCAGCTTTACCCCACAACCCTCTTCTACTCCTCTGACAGTGAAGAATGCAGCAAAGTTTCACCTCCATTTCCAATTCCAGACTGCCCTTGCTGCAGGTTTTAACTTCTCCCTGGCTCCCAGTGAATCCATAGAACAGCATGACTTACCAGTGCACTTTTTTCCCTCACCCCATCCCTTTGCAGGTTTACTCTGCTGAAATGCACCCAAATTGATAATAAATCAACCAGCTCAACTCTCCTCAGTTAAGGAATTTAACTTTTCACATAGTTTTACAGCAAACAACTGTGACTCTTGTCTAGATAAATCCAGACCTGCAACATTCAAATCTCTTGATGGATGTTCTGATCTCGAGCGAGCACCCGAGGGAAGCCCAAAATTCTGCCTCTGAGACCTCCCGGCAATTTTAGCAGTGGCAAAGTGGGAAGAACAGCTTCAATTTCTCCAGGAAAGCACGAGGCAACCTGACAGGAGGATGGACAAGCAGCCAGGCTGCGATCAGACAGAGCCAGGGCACAGCAGGTGCCAATGCCAGAACGGGCTATGCAGGCAAGATCCTCGCTCGCCAGTGCTTCCAGATAGAGTGTGAAGAACCAAGATTATGACACCCAATCAGCAGCCTGCCAGGTCACTGCTTATCTTAAGCACAAGAGCTTTTCCTTTCTATATCCCTCTCCTCTCCAAGCCTGCACCGCCCAGTTCAGCTCCCAGGCTGGGCTCTAAGCTCGGGAGCACAAGCACAGCACAGAGGCAGCAGGTTCCCACCCTTGATCCTGGACTCCCGCCCCCCACACATGGGAGGCACCGCTTAGGATGGAAAGAACAGGCACAACCCCCTCAAGAGACCCAGGACAAGAGGAACTACCGAGCTCAACTCGGGTTTAATGCCCCTCACCACCTCCCTGGACTCCAAAACCTGGAATGCGGAATGCACCTATCCCAGGTGGCACATCCCTGGACAACGACAGATTCAAAGCACCAGGCTGAGCAGCAAACAGGATCTACACAAAACTGGAGCCCTTCCAGGCTTCCCAGCTCCAGGAGGGATTCCAATCACGAGCAAGGCTGGCAGCACTTCAGAATGACCGGGGAGAACGCTTTGGTTTGCACTTTCGGGTTACAAAATTGAACGTACACAAGGAGTAATTGGGGAATTGGAGCAAGGCAGGCGGGGAGGGAGCACGGAGGGGCCAAGGAGAGCTCCACAGCTGCTCCCAAAGCACACACTGACCAGCCACAGCAGCAAAACCACGGGCCAGAGGAACATGCTGGAGCAGATCGCAGATGGGCAGCTCTGGCAGCAGGCCCAGAAAGGAAGCGCTGCTCCTACGAAAGGATAAGGCTCCTCACTCCAGTCACCTGCAGCCTCTGTCACACACAGCCACTGTCCCAGCACTGCTAACCCCCAGAATGCCCATTTCCACCACCAGCACAAATCCTGCCTGGATCCCGTGAATGCCTGGAGAAGCTCTTGAAGGACCATCAAACCCTCCACAAATCAGTTTCAAGGCTCAACACTGACCCTCAGTGCCAAAAGCCATCATTTGACATTCAGCCTTCTCATTTCTGACTGTGAAAACCCCTTGAATTACATCCCAAGCCTTCCCAGTCAGAAGAAATCCAAGGAAAAAACCCTGTGTGGAGCCCTTTTCCAGGCAGGTGTCCCCAGCACAGGCCCTATGCAGTCAGGTAGATGAGCAACACCAGCTCTGCTCCTCCTTTTGCTTTGTGCAGGAAGGCAACAGAATCTTCCCCAAATGGAACAAAACAGATCAAACTGCTCCAAAAAAAGGGCTGGCTTGAAAATCAGACACATTTAATCCATATTCTCACCACTGAGCCCACACAGACCAGGACAAGGGACAGACAGAGCCACAGGCCCTCAGAGGTGCGGCTGATCCAGCAGCAGAAGGTCAGCCCTGAGTGACCTCATTCCTTGTTGGGGACCTCTCTGTCCCCAGCACACCGAGAATAACAGGACTAGCTTGGATTTTTCATCAGGGAAATACTCACCCTCCGAATTTCTCAGTGTCCCAACCCAGCTCTGTCAAAACCTGTTGCCAGTTCTGTCCCAGCACCCAGCCTGGACCTCAGGAGTACTGGGATAACAAAAACACAGGAAGCTTTGAGGTTTGTACTGCAATTCCTGCCCAGCTGACACTGTTTTTTAAAGGCAACAGCAGCAGGCTGGCTGCATTGCAGGCTATGGGGCTGAGGATGCTCAGGGAGAAGGAAAACAACCCAGGGCCATGGGGAAGAAAATGGACAGTGTGGGATTCCAGCTACTAGGAAGGATATTTCCTCTGGACTCTGCTGTTACACCATCCCTGCACAGGCTCCCTCCCCCTCTCCTCCATAAGGAGCCCAGCACTCGTCCCTTCCTTACTCCAAATGGGGCAAAGGGGCTCAGTGACACATGGAAATATTTATGCACAGCAAATTAAAGACACTGAGGCAGCCTGACCTTAAAGGAGCATGCACTGCCAGCCCTCTCCTTTCCACTTCCAGCTGCCTCAGCTCGATCCCAAGATTACAGCTCCCAGGAGCCAGGGGTACGTGGAAGAACTAGGAGGGCTTTTCTCAAGTGGTATTTTCTCCCCAGCTCTGTCAGGACCGGCTAAAACACAACGGGATTGTGCAGTCAGCTCTCAGCCCTGAGGAGCAGCATGAACAAAACCCACGGAGCCTCTTCCTTGACCTAAAAGGCTGTGTGGGAGCAGCTTTATTAAAACTCTTTTGTGTACAGAGCAATGGCTAAAATATGGAAAATCCACTACCCTGCAACCCTGAGCAGATCTCAGCTCAAAAACTTCTCTGGTTCAAGTTCCTGGAACTTCCAGAGGGATTCAGAATCCCTGGACAGCCAGCTCACTGCTGTTTATGCCCAGTGCTGTTGCTACAGCAACAGAGATGCACAAGCACGGACACAGGAACGGACAGAATCCCTGTCCAACAGCTCCATCTCCTCGCCCCCATCACGGATTCCCAGCATACACTTTGCCACCAGGTTCACCTGCACCGACCTCAAGGGGCAGAAAGCAACACCCACAGCCACAGAATGTTCCCATGCTGGGTCCCAAGAACTGGGAAAAGAGGAAAACAGGGAGCATCAGCAGCACAGAGAGGGCAGGCCACTGTGGGAAGGGAAGAAAAACAACCCCAAAGTTCCTCACAGCCTCTTAAAGGCTTGGCCATCATCTCCTCCTCTGCAATCAGCAACACCCTTCCCTCGGCAGCAGCACCAGAGATCTCATCCCGAAGGGAATTGCTTCCCTTACACGTTTTCAGGGGACAAGATGAGGGCAGCACCTTGTTTCTGCACCTCCTGAGCGTATCACCACTGCGCCACGTGTGCCCTTTCTCCCCCAAACCCAGCCCGTGGCCTGTAAATCTGGCTGCCTCCTGACACAGCTAAAAAGGCACTGGGGGCACAGGGACTGCTCTCCTGACTTGTCAGTGTCACCTCCAGCTGGAAAAACCTTGGGAAAAGTTATCCCTGGTTACTACAGGAACATAAATGAAGCCTGCAGAGATGGGTAACTCACAGGTAACCTGAAGAGCTCCTGTGGCGTTTGGCTCCTTAGTCAGCACTGCAGCTCCCAGGACACAGTCAGGGCACAGCCAGGCCTGGGACAGTAAGAATCCAGTAGATACTGACCTCCTGCATCCCTCTCTGCTGACAGGGAACAGCATCCACTTGGTTTCAGGGACGTATTCTCCCAGGGACCAGCTCAGTCTGGCAGGATCTAAATGCTCGCAGGGATTTCTAAAGCTTTCCAAGAATAGCCTTCAGTTGCTGCTAGCTTCCACCAAAGCCCTGCCCAGACCAAATCTGAACAGCCCCTGAATTATTTAGAGCTCATTTATTACACCTGGGTCATTTGGAATGACTCATTTGTAGTTTCTCCAGTTTGAGGCATGTGGGAGAGATTAATTACCCCCCTTGCCTGGGTCCTGTCTAGACTGGGCAGCTGAGGTGTGTCCAGCAGACCAGGGACATTTGGCCAGGCTGGGTTTCACACAGGGCACAGAAGAACTCCAGGAAGGAGCCTGGCTTGACAGGAATTGCCAGTGTCATATTTCAAACGTGGGGAAGAGGGAGCAGGTGATGTAAAAACACCCAAAATCTCACCCAGTGCCTGAGGCTCACCCCACGCTCAATGTCTGCGGGGAACAACACAGGCAGGGTCACCCCAGCACACTCAGGTGAGTCCCAGCTCAGTGGGAGCAGTCCTGGGAAAGCCAGCATCCAGCAGGACTGGCCTCTGGCACCCCCAGTGTCACCTGGGGAGACAAACAGCAGCAATCTCCAGGGATCATTACCTGGCTGTGAGCAGCTTCACAGGGCAAACAAGAAGCTGGGCTGAACCTGATGGGATACTGTGAAAGATTCAAGATGGAGCAACACAGGGAAGGCAGGAAGCTGCATCCTCCTCTTTCCCATCTTACCTGACACAGCAGGTAAGATAGGAGCCCACAGCCTGCTCCCCCTGGCCTCCCACTCTCAGCTTTGAGGTCATTTATCCCTCAGTCTATTCCCACCCTGTGAGAAAAACTGTCACAAGGGTCCTGTCAACATGTGTGGGCCTTCCTGGCCCCACGACTTGTGTCCTGCACTGACATCAGCCCATCCATCCTGCAGAACGGATACAAACAAGCTGGAAACCACAAGATTCCAGCTGCTGGTACTCTGGGCACCGGCCAGAGCCAGCAGTGCCATCCCTCAGGCATGGGCTGAGCTGGGATCACTCCACAGCACGCAGGGCTGCAAGAAAACCCTCGTCCTGCAGAGTCCCCAGGCTTCATCCCCCCAGCTGATGGCTGCACATGCTGCAGAGCCCATCTGAACTCCCCAGGGGAGAGCGTGGACACCCGACATGTAAGGGCAGGTTCGGTAAGTGCTGTTTACAGGAGAGGCCTCGGCTTCTGGCGGGCAGGGACAGGCAGAGCCTCCTCTCAGATTTCACACGAGGCTCTGACCCGAGGGCAGGGCAGCGCTAAGGCAGGACACAGACTGCCTCAAGCCATGGGATAGAGCACTTCGCTCCCCTCTCGCCTCCCAAATTCTCCACAGCACTCTGGCCTGCTCCGCGGGCCCATTTCCCTCTGTGGGTGTCACAGCCCAGCCAGAATAAGGGTGACACCTCGCCCAGCCAGGGACGGTCACTCAGGGCCACCACCCCAGCACCTCCAGCAGGAGCTGCGGCTCCAGAGCCCCAGGGAGGGGGAGGCTCCTCCTCGGGCTCTCTCCAGCAGCAGAGCCAGTTTAAGAGGTTCCTACCCCACCCTGTCTCCCCATCTCAGACTTCCAGCCCTGCCGGGTTTGTTCACTACCCCAGCACAGACAACAGCTGGGATCAGATGCCTCCCCCCAGCCAACTTCCATCCAGAGCATGATCCAGAGTTCCCTGAGGCAACGTTCACCTCAGGGCCATCAGCTCCGGGGGCACTGAGGGAGGGAGAAAACCTCTTCAACCAGCTCTGCCACCCCGGCAATCCTAACTGGGAACCACACCCCGAGATGCAGACTCCTGGGAAGGCTGCGATGGGCAGGATTTGTCCTTCGGATAATGGCACTCCCCTGGTGTGCTCCCAAGTCGTTCCCGAGTGATCCAGCACTGCTGCCCTTCATTTCTCACCCTGAACATTGTCACTGCAAGCACACGGCAGCACTGTGGTAATGTGCTAATCCCAGCCTGCAATTCACAGGGCCTTGCTAGTCTCAGTTCACGGCCCAGGCCTGCCAAAATGAGCCCTGGAGCAGGCAGGAGGTGAGATTTCCTCACACTTCCAGCACCCAGGAATACGGCAGGACCGCTCTGCAGGAGGGCAGGCAGCCTCTGTGAGCAGCAGGCCAATGGATCTGCTCCTCCAGAGCCTTTAAGGGGTCCGGGCTCCTCGTGGGGAGCCCAGGAGCCTGGTGTGACATGGGCTGGGTGCAACCACCCAGTGACAGCCAGCAGAGACTTCCAAGTCTCCGAGCGGGACCGCGGCATTGTTAGTGCCAGGGCTGGACTGTCACTCAGGCTCAGGACACAATAGAGCATTTCAGCTCCTCGGTTAAGGGCCTGCAAAACACCCAACTCCAGCTCGCAATGCTGGCAGCACCTCAGCCCAAGCCCCAGGAGCCGCCTCGTTACGGAGCTGGGCAGAACACGCACGCAGAAGGAGCAGGAAACTGCTCCACAGTGCCTGCAAGCCCCCTCTCCACTGCTCCCACTCTCTGGGTGAGGGATATGAACACCCCACGGCTTGTCCTCCCCACGCTCAGCATCACCCGCTGCCTGCGTGAGCCTGGCAGAGCTCACCGGGACACAGCTTCTCCCGCAGGCGGGCTCGGATGGGTGCAAGGCATCCTCCCAGGGACAGCCCCGAGTCCAGAACAACTCCAGTTATCCTGGGAGTCGGGGATGCTGAGCTGAGCTGGGAAGGAAGTGCAGTCAGGGCAGCGTAACCCCCCATCAAAGTGTCACTGTGCCACACAGGCAGAGAATTCCTGCAGGAACGTGACCACACCTGAAGCAGAGGTGAAATCCTCCTCCGAGCCCAGATCTTTCACCAACACTGATAAATTCATTCAGAGAGCAGACACGCATCAGATTTTTGTTGAAACAGAGGAAGGCAACGTGAAATAACACAGGACACTCAAGATGAGCCGATGGAAACCGGGCAGGAAAAAGATGCTGTCAGTGTGATTACCTGTCCCACCAGAGAGCAAACTTCCTCTGCCATCTCAGCTGGTACCAGCAAACCACACAACCAATCCAGCTCCTTCGCCACCACAAACTATTCTGCTCTGGGCTGTTTGGCCAGCAGAACTACCGTCACACCTAGATTGTTTTCTTTTTCCCAAATACATTTATTTTTTGCTAGTTGAGCCCCGGTCACACACCAGACACGCAGCTGACAGCAGCAGAAACCCCACTGCACCACCAGCTCACTGCTTCCCTACTTGGAACTTTTCACATAGGCCTCCCAAAGGCATAAGTGGGATATTCGAGTAAGTGAAATCACGCTCCACAGAAGAAAAATAATCATCTTTTAAGGGTCCTTCAGCAGGAGAGCATCACTGACACAGCAGGAGCACATAATGAGCTGGAAGTTTCCAGGAAAAGCACGGCAGGAGGCAGGAGTTAAGCCTCACCCACCACACAGGGGTCATGCCTCCTCCTCCGGGCCCCGGGCCAGCACAGACAGCACACGCACAGCGAGCCACACGAGTCCAGGTGAGCCTCACCCTGCTGCCCATGTGCCCTCCCAAACCCCTTAAGCAGGGAGCTCATCAGCCTGCAGGCATTTATCCAGCTTAGCACATTCTGCTGGAGCCCAGCCCACCTGCACCAGGACACCGGCTCCTCCTGAGTTTTATTTGAGAGATCATAAGCAGTTTATAAACTGACAAGGTGCTGGCTGATAGCCCCCTTCACCTGCCACACCTTTATCCAGATGTTTTGGGTCAGTCCTGGATCAATCCCCAAAGTCAGAGCAGCACCTTGAGGTGCATCCTGCACGGCTGTGGGAATAAAGGCGTCGGGATGAGGGAGGAGGCGGGACTGCTGCTGATGCCAAAGGAAAGCATCCACCAAAGCACTTGGGAACTGCCCAGCACCCAGAACTGCTCATCTTGAGAACAAAGCTTCATGCAAAGAACCACACAGCCTCACACCAAATGGAGAATGAAAGGATAAGGATTTACCTTTACGGGCAGCACCGCGAGGTGAGGGCAGCACAGGTACTGCTGTGACTCAGAGAGGGACTCCACCTCAGAGCTGCCACTTGCACCCCCCCGGGGGTTTGCAACCGCCTCAAAACAGCGTGGGAGACGCAGCAGCTTCCCTCCTTCCCTGGCATCTCTGGGAATATCACCCCAGACTCTAAGAGCAGCTGCTCCCAAGCTGTTCCCAGTCCCCAGACCATGGGATTCATGCAGTCCCAGCGAACAGCAGCACAAACACCAGAGCTCCTGACAGGGCCTGACCGGGACCTGACTGCTGGAACAGCTCCCTTCAAAAGAAAACACTGGGAAGAGACACAGGAAAACCGGAGCTTGCAGCTGGTTCCCTGAGATTTCACTCAAATCAAGAAGGGTAACACACAGCGTTTCAGGTCCTCTGCTCATCCCAGACACGCAGAAAAAACCTGTTGTGACACAAACCACCCTGACACCAGTTTCATGTTCCTATCCCAAAGCTCCCTCCCCAGCCTCAGCCTCCGACCCCCTTTCCAGAGCTCAGCAGCCAAATTCCCTTCGCTAGGAGAAACTTGGTGACACAACAGGACCCACAAAGCCACCTGAGGCGAGCCCAGGGCTCTGCGCCGGCCGCATCCGTCCACCCCCAGCCTGCTTGGGCCGTTCAACCCCGCCGCCGGGAAAAGCCTTTCCCTTCTCCAGCTGCAACAGGACCAAGACTGGAAGAGGACTGTTCCAAGGCCGCTACTGACCAGTCTTTGGCTGTAACGGATCCGTTCTTCCTCGGGCTCCATCTCCGACTCCTCGGAAGAGAGCGAGAAGGACACGCCAGGACTGCTGTCGTCATCCTCTTCCTCCTTGGAAGCCAGAGGGAAACAGTGAAGAAGGGCACGGGGACACCCCCACCCCTCACTTCCCTGCTCCCTTCGGGGCCAGCCCCACCCTGCTCTGGGGGCAGAGAGAACCCAGTGCCTGAGTCCACCCCAACTTTTAAGGCTCCTACTCCAACTCAGAGCAAGCGTCAGGGTAAATAACTGCACCAGCTCTTCTGTAACACAGCAGGAGCTGCAGGTCTCCCACCCCGGCTCCACACTACCACAGCAACTCCACCGGCCCACAGCGGGCTAAAAACCAGGGAAGATGTCGTTGAACCCTGGCTTCCCCAAAATTAAACGTTGGAGGGCCAACTCCTCCACGCAACACACCGTCCTCGGGCTATCCCGCACTGTGGCACCTGGAAGAAACCACACTGGTACGGGACATCTCCCACGATGAGGGAAGGGATATGGGATCTCTCCTACATACAGCACCCAAACAGGGAAGCAGTAAGGGACCTAACTTCTGGCTGGAGGAGACCTAAATGCTGAGCTCTCCAAATGTGCCACCTTGTGACACCACACATCAACCTGGGAAAACCTCCCAGGGCGTCAGATGGCACCTACACTCTTTTTTTGTTTGTTTTTTTAAAGGGATAGAGACCAACCAAAGCCTGGGTACGGCACGGCTCTTGATCCCCAGGACTATGCCTAAATCAGAACTTCGGGGAGGAGAATCGGGAAACGGGATCGGGGAAGGGGATCGGGGAAGGGGATCCGCCACCCCCTGTAGTGTCACGGAACCGCTACGACCCCTTAGGGAGAGCTCGCTGCATTCTGCTCCTCCCCGACCCCCGGCTCCAACAGCAGGGCATTCCCGGCCCCTTCCCCCCTTGGAACCACGGCACCAGGACTCCCGGCTCGGCCGGGGGAGGCAGTTTCCCCGCACTTGCCGAACTCTGTTTATAAACAGCCGGACA
>VWZN01014923.1:9524-19669 GCA_013396955.1 Regulus satrapa
TTAGCACTCCTTGAAAAACTGAAGGTTAATGTTTTTACTCCCTTTGCACTGTAGAGAAGGAACTGGAAGCTATCATTTAGGAGATGAGTGTTCTATTGAGCAGGCTGTTAGATAAAAGAGGAGCTATTTTCAAGCAACTTTGTGGCATTCTTTACACTTCCATTTTCTTTGCCCTGATAGCACAAGATGGATCTCTGCAGCAAGCTACTTTGCTCTTTGTCCAATTTATTTTATTGAGTATATAAATGGAGCAAGACTTTGTTTATTGAAAGATGTGAAGAAGTTCTTTTGAAAAGCATGCAGTGTTGTACTGTAATACTACCTACCTGTCTAAACTTAGATAATATTAGGACTGAAATGTTATATAGTCACACTTCTTGGGCAGTAAAATTGGTTGATATAACACTTTTTCTTCACATGAAAAGAAGCATTTTTCATGTTGACAGTAATAAGTTCCTTAAACTGGACTGCTTTGAAAATTGATTTCTTTAATGCTTTTTAATGCTACAATGTGATCAAGGAAGCAGTGTAATAGGTCCCGCTAATGATATTTGTTTTGTTGTAAGAAAAGCACACTTTGCTAAATACAAGTGCTAGTCCAGGGAGCTACTGAAGGATGTGCTTGGCTGTGGGTACTTCAGCACCTCCATGGTATGACTCATGAGGATATTGTAAGTCTTTACAATGACTACAGAGTCATAGTATAGCAAAATATTTAGGAAGGTACACATTCCTTAATATAAGAAAGTAAAGATTAAGAGTCAAATCTCTTTGGATGTTGAAATCTAAATCAGGGAATATTTTAAATCTAGGACTCAGATCTGGAGGTGAGATTCCGAGATTGTGAAACTTGTCTTAAAATGTCTCTCAATCTTTTGTTATGGAGCAGCATAAATTTAAATATTAAAAATATCTTTTGGGACAAAGCATGTTGGTATTAAGGATTTTGAAGGCAAAATTCTCCATTTTTTTCTAAAAAGTTTTTTATTACTTGTATGAACTGGATCATTACCTGGAAAAGTGGTTCTATTCTTATATCAGTAGATTAGTTATCACAAACTAAGGAACTAAAAAAAAAAAGTTGTCCCTTTCACAGACAGGGTAAGTACTCTAATAAGTACATAAAAGAGAAACTATAGTCTAACCAGTTTCTGGAATCCAGTATTTAAATTTATTTGGTCCGATGACAATATCGGCTTTTTAGCATATTATCAATCAGAATAATATTGCAGAAATAGCAGACATGCTGAAATCAACAAATGAGATAATTTTTCTCTTCTTAGCCATGGTAAGTGTTCACAGGCTGTGCTTGTTTGGGATTTTTTATTTTACTTGGAGAGATATGAGTGATAAAGGCAAGAGGAGCAACATGAATCCTTAAGATGCAAAATAACATACAAAGAAAATGAACTGTGATTATTCAGTCTAAGCAATAATGTATCTGAAGGGCAAACAAAAGTAATTGCATTATAGCACTGTAGTTTCAGGCTATGTATGGAGAAAATACTTTTAATGATAGTAGAGGCAATATAGCAACTTGCCTAAGGAAGATATGGAATCTGCCTTTAAGGGAGTGAGCAAGAGAAAACCAAACCATTAAGTCAGTAGTAGCTGACTTATGGTAGAGCTGACTTTGCAATAGTGCAAAACAGTAATATTTTTTACAGTACCTCTCCACTATGCCCACCACTCTATTCAAGACATACTTTATCATTTTTGAATAGGTATAAATACTGCCAGAATAATTATTAATGCTTGTTTAGCACTTGATTTTTTCTGCTGCTCCACTTAGAGACTAGTGTCACAAGAACTGAAGTTTTGGTTCTCAGGCTTATTGAAAGTGTAAGGTGCAAACATGAAAAGCACAAAACACATAATTGCATTAAGACAAGCTATTTTGTGCATGTGACTGAATGAATTGCAAGGCATTGCAACCCAAATAATTTTTTTACTTCTCAAAATCTAGACAGTACTGAATTAGTTCAGTGTAGTTTATTGGAATACACAGTAAGGGTAGATCCCAAAACTTGTTTCTGGAAATACCTAGAAAAATGTCAGAACTTCTGCTCTATTTTAATTGCCGTATGCATACACAAAAAAAAACAAGTGAGGCTGGACAATTTTTTCTCTTTTTTTTTTTTTTTTCTTATAGGCAAACTTTTTTTACAGATTTATCAACAATGCTGAATGCTTCTGTATAGAGCATGTTTTTTTATTGTCCTCTTATATCAGTTTTTAATTTTTCTTTCTGAAGTCAGGCAATCATTTACTTGAAAAATAAAAGAATAATGTATGAGTATATTTTCAGCATGCCTAAATTATCTTCAAGATTTTGTGCTGAAATTACAACCAGGACTCAAACACAGGGAAGTGGATTAAATAAACTCTGCAATTTATGTGGACAAAATAAACACACCCACACTCAATACTGCTGGCTCCTGGGCAGCTTGTTTTCACCAGGACCCTGAGGTCCTTTTCCACAAATCTGCTCTCTGGCAGTTCAGCCCCCAGCCCGTGCTGGTGCATGGGGTTACTCCTCCTCAGGGGTAGGACCCTGCACTTGCCTTTGTTGAATTCCAGAAGGTTCCTCTCTGCCCATCTCTCCAGCCTGTCATGGCCCTTCTGAAGGGTTGTACAGCACTCTGGGGTACTGGCTGCTCTGCCAAGATTTGGGTCATTAGTGAACTTGATGAGGAGGCATTTGCCCCTTCATCCAAATCATTAAGGAATAAGTTAAACAATTCCCAATATTGAATGGTGGAGACACCACTAGTGTCAGGCCTCCAACCAGACCCCGTGTCACTGACAAGGACTCTCTAGGGTCAGCCACTTCTCAGTTCATCTCACTGTCCGTTCAACCAGTCCATGCTTCCTGACTTTGCCTACAAGGATGTTGTGAGAGACAGTGTTAAAAGCCTTGCTTAAGTTGAGGTTAAACAATATCCACCACTCTTCCCTTGTACCTCCAGGTAGTTTTTTTCTTTTTAGAGGACATCAAACAATGATTTACCCTGAGTGAATCCATACTCCTGATCACCTTCTTGTCACCTACATGGATAGAGATGGTCTCCAGAATGAGACATTCCATCATCTTTCCAGGGATTGAGATCAGCCTGACTGGCCAGTAGTTCTTTAGGTTCTTTCTTCTTGCTGTCTTTGAAGGCTGGGGTGACATTTGCTTTCTTTCAGTTCTTAGGTACCTCTCCTGACTGCCACAGCGTTTCAAAGATGATAATGAGCAGCCTCACAATGCTGACATTAAAGGACACATCTGTGTTTTAAATAAAAATAGCATAACTCCCTGTATAACAGAATAATATCAAAATTTTAAATATGAAATAAGGGCTACATCTTATCTAACATGATAGTTATATATGTTATATTAATATAGGTAGCTTATAATTGCAGAAGCAGGTCATGCTCCACACTTTCAAAAGCTGTTCTAAAGTAACATATGTTCCACGAATTTTAATTCCAGTCAGTTTGGATAGTAGTCTGACTTTTCTTTCTTTTTAATGGTTTTTCATGTTATTTTTTTTCTTAGTTTGTTTCTGTTTAAACATTGCTGCACTGTACTACAGTAATTTCTTCCCTAGCTTTACCCAGATATCTACAAAGTGTCAGCCATTATTGTCAGCAGATGGATGAAAGCAGGTGTTTCCATCAATCCAGATTTTTGCCATTCCAGTGAATATCTTGCTATCATTTTGCCTTTATTTTTGGCTCTTAAAATTCAGTTAGCATTCCTAGCAATCCAGGAAAATAATCTCTGATTTTGTTGCTTATACCACTTCCCATTTTGTTTATGCAAGACTTTTGCTGCCTTCAATTGTTCATCCATAATCATGTCCAAGCACCATTTTTCTCCAACTAGTAGTATTTTACAGTATTTTACAGAGGAAGTATTTTACACCTCTGTTTATTAAATCCATTTTTTTTTCATGTGTGGATACAATACAAATTATTTCCTTTGTCATCTTCCTTCCAATCTTTTATGTACATTTTCCATTATCAATAGTATTGCAGCTAATATATTTAATCTTCCTAATCATCCTCATTGCTGTCCCTTTGCATCCCTGCTTTTTGTGCCATCCTATCAAGTTTCAGTATTCTTTTTCCATCTTCATTATATTTCAGTACTGCTACATTGGTTCAGTCGCCTTTCTTCTGATATCATACCCTCTTTTTTTGTTTGTTTGGTTTGGGGTTTTTTTTGTATTGTTTTGGGTTTTTTTTGTTTGGGTTTTTTTGGGGTTTTTTTTGTTTGTTTGTTTGTTTTCCCCCCTTTGGTATGGCATGTTTGTATGTTTAGATGTTTAATCTGTGTTTTTACATACCAGTGCAGCCACATCATCCAAATTCCATTTCAAGTTTAGCTTGTGCTATGATGCCCACAAGGCAACAGACATTGAATGTTTATTAGTTTATAGGGATGCAGGCTCTTTAAGCCCTACTTTTCTATTATTATTATTTTCCTCCTCCTTGTTTTCCCTCTTCAGAATGTGAGCTTTTGGAGACAGAGTTTGGGCTTAAATATCTGCTAGGAATACATGCAGGATATCACATCTAACATCAGAACTTTTGAAAACCTTGAATATTATTGATAAGAATGGATTTTCTGACCCCACCCCCCTCCATACACACACACACACTGCTTGGTTGTTTCTGCTGTTAAGTACTGAAACATGTGTTTGGTATATGTTGTTATTATTAAGCATATCCGAAAAAATACCACAGAAACTTGAAATATAAAACACTATTTATTAATGCTTTAATCATTTCAAAATAACCAACACTTTAGTTCACTTTTCACTGTGCTACTGCATTTAAGTTCATTATCCTAAGGAAAAAGCCTGAATTTTTGTTAGCAGAGTCCTTTACTGCTTTCTCACTGCCCACTTAATGAGATGCATGACAAAATATTGGAGGGTCTATCAGAACTCTGTACTCACCTCACGTAATGAAGGTTTTCATTCCTGACCTGGAGCATCATGCCTTTCAAATTCTTTTTTTCCAGATTAAGGAATTTTGAATTCTGTGGTCTTACAAAGGAGTTGTAGATGTTTTTTTTCACTTCAATGTCCTTCATATAGCAATGTTACTGATACATTTGCAGAATTTTGTAATGTTAAAGATACAGGTTTATTTCATGCAAGGAGGTGTTATTATGTGGAGTGAGTTTATAAGACAAAGTTAAAGTTTTATGAGAGAAGGTATTTGCATGACTTGCAAAATGTTATTTGTAATTGAAATAGTCCACAGCTTGGCTTCAAAACTGCTCTTTTTGTAGCTTAACGATCTTCTAGGCCAGCCTAGTGAATCCTGTCGTAGGTCTCCTAGTTGTTGTCATCTATGTCACAGATGACTGGCTCTATTGTGTAGACAGCTAATCTTGTTCTTCCACACTTTTGGCTTATCAGCAATTTGTGTAGAATTCCTTATGCTCTTCTTTTATCTTAGAAAGCCTTAGCATTTAAACTAATAAAAGAAAGAAAAGAGAAAAATAAAAGAGAATGATAAAAGAAAGAAAGCACACCACCACACATTTCATTAGATAGCTATATGTGTAGTCCAAGACTAGATTGTACTGCAGATTGTGATATTAGCCAACTTCCTGATTTGTTGAGAAGTATTCATAACTCTAGCCTATATTTTATATTTTTAGTAATCATAAAACCTGCTGCTGTAATACTTTTATTGGGCAGAAATAATACAGGTTGTATGAGTAATACACCCTTGTAGGATTCTTAGCACATTGTGAAGAAATAACTTAATCTTTTAAAGGATCGTCCTACCTGTTTAAAGACAGTATGAATTAATCTCTGGTTTTCTCATATACTATTTAAAAATCATTGAAGAACACAAATCTCTACCTGTTTATAAGCAGGTCAAAGCTTGAAAAAGCTCTGAATGTCAGTATTGTTGTTTGCCTCAGAATATTTTTCTGGGGAGTTCTTTTATGCTCTGGTTCAAAGTTATACTCTCATTATCACAGATTTATGGTAAGTATAGTTTAGGACTTCATTGACTTTAATGTAGTGATCAAAGTCAGTAAAACTCTCCCTTAGGTTGCTGAAGTTGTAAGACAAACAACAGCGTAAAATAAATGCTTGCTTTTCATATTTTAATAGCTTCTTATTTGAATTTCTGGTTTTAGTAACAGAAATGTGATGTACTCTAAGCAAAACATAAAATATTGATAGTGATGTTTGATATTTTACAGTCTCTATATGACATGTCTATGGATGTGGAGGGGTTGTTTTTCACAGCGTCAGGGAAAGGAGCTAAGTAAGGCAGGGTCGCTGTTAGTTTATTTCATGTTCTTAAATGAGAAACATGGAAAGTTGTACGTGGCATAAAATACAGAATAATAACCAATATTGGATAATAATAAGAGGAAATAAAGTGATGCAAAGACAATCACTCACAACCTAGCACAGACTGATGCCCACTCTCTCTTCAGGTAGTGGCCACTTTGAAAGACAATCCATGTTCTCTCCAGCTCCCTTCTTCCTCTATTTCTTGCTGAGTACAATGTTACAGGTATGAAATATTCATTTGGGCATAATAGGCCACTTATGGTCACTTGGCTTAGCTGTGTTCCTGCTCGACTCCTTGGCCATCCCCACTCTACTTATTGGGGGCAGAGAGGGGGGAAAAAATGAGAAAGGCTTGCTACTGTGGAAGTACAGTTGATCAATTGCCAAAGCATTGGTGTGTTATGAGTACTGTTTTAGCCAAACATCCACACTCTCATGCCAACTTCTATGATGAAAGACAACCTCTATCGCAGTTAGTCCCAGTACCCGAACTTGACACTCATTTTAAACACTGACATAGTTCATTCAAGTCTGTTTTTGCACTTGAATAAAATCAAATAACACCAAGCTTTATTCACCTGGAAAACCTAAACTTTATGGAGTTTATTTGCGAAATAAGCAGAAGAACCCTCCTCTGATAAATCTTTTCAATATAAATAACTTTTTAACTGAGTTGTGTTAGTTCTGAAGATGCTTGAATTTTTTCTCAGTAACAGCATAATTCCAACTCAGTGAAACAAGAAATTCCTCTTAATCCGACCCCTGTTTAAACTTGATGGGGGTGGGGGGGATGGTTATTGGTGAAAAAAACATACTGGAAAGTAATTATTTGAATGGAGCCATCTTCCTTAAGCATGTTGTAGTAGTATATGGCTGACTATTTCCTGTAGTTTACTATTCAGCTTTATTTCACATCGGTCATTACACACTTCAAGAAAGTTATTGTCGGGAAGGTAATGGTAATTGTGTTTATCAAGGGATTGAGGCTGCAGTCACCCATTCCAGTTTAATAACACCTTTTGTGACTTAGGCATCAGAATGTAGTGTCTGAATCATGTGTTGAATCATGTAATTTCATTGAAGCTAGGGTGCCTCTGTCTGTGTAGAGTCTGTCTGCATTCAAATCTGTTGGATTCTGCTGAAAGGATATCTCTCTGCAGAAGGATTAAAGAATGAGTTCTTAGAAAGGTCACTCAGAAAAGTGAAAGCCCTTATGGGCACAATATGGGCTGTGTCCACAAAATAAACAGAGAAAATATGATAAGTATCAAAAAATAGTGAACAAATTGATTTTGTGGTTTAGGTCTCTGTAAGAAATATAAGATCATACCACCATAACATAACATAAGAACATAACCACCATGTTAAATTACTGAAATTATTTTGAAAATTAATTAATAATTGTAAGGAACTATATAGCTTCATTAAGAAACACAAGAACAAAAGTTCAGAACAAAACTCTCAATACTGTCTTCAAAGCAGAGTTTTAACAGAGTACAATAAATGAGGAGCAAAGAGAGTAATGGCGTGGAAGCAAAAGAGTGAGTGAGGTTTGTGCCAATCTCGTGAGGAACAAGCTGAGATTCAGGAGGGTAAATATCACATATAAATATAGAATTTTATTCTAAATATACTTGCAAGATACAGGAGATGCATGCTTCTTAGGCAACTTTAATTTCAGCATTTCTAGTTTTTTGAAAGTTTGACTTTACATTTTTGTATATATTGTGTTTATTTTTCCAGTTCCTCCTTTTTCTTCCTTTCCTATTTTTGTTGTAAATATCTTTTATGTGTGTCAGTTACAAACATTCCACAGAAGCAGATAAAACAAAATATGGAATTTGCCTTTTCAGTTAGAAAACATGGTTATCTCCAAGTCAATAAATCAATAAAATACCTAATTCTTGTTGAGTATTTATTCACTGACGAAAAACTGCAGCATGCTTATTGTATTTTCCCAGGTTATCCTTTACTATTAAAATTTTATATTCCATTAATATAGGATGGATCAAATTGAGACTTAATTTTTGTTAATGCAGATTGGCACATTCCATAACAAGCTTTAATTTATTTATCTTATTTCCTTTTCAAAAACAGGCATCACTGCTTCATTTTGCATTTTTTGTTAGAAAGCCCAAAAATATCTGAAGTTTTCTATGTGAAACTATTTGTCTAAATGTTACTTGATTTAAGAAAAATACTTTAACATATCTCATCACTTTCTTAAGAAACATTATTTGACAATTCAGCTGTAGCAGTCGAGGACTGTTACCCAGCTGCTTACCCACTAGGCAGAGGTCACTTGTTTCACAGCTCAGCCAGCAGAGCTAAAGTGCAAGTTCTCATTGTTCCAGTACACTAGAGTCAACAATGGCTTGAAATATGTAATTAGCAATTAGATTAAATGTGCTTATTTTGCACTTAAGAGAATTGAGTTAAATTCCACTGGCTGTACAGTAAAGGATTACTTTTCTGTCAGCAATATAGTAACAAGATTCTCAGGACAAAAAAAAATATTGAATTTCCATTGCTGTGCAAACTAATTTTGTCTCTTGAATATCAAGCATGTTTCATTGGGGGTTTTTTTTGTTTTGTTTTTTTGGGGTTTTTTTGTTGGTTTTTTTTTTTTTTTTTCCTTTGTAATAGTGCAGCTGAAGCCTTATTTATGCCACTTTTCTATGCTTATATTTTATTGAACATTGAATTATGTGGTTTACTCGTTTCATTCAGATATTTACAATGACGCCTTTCCTAATTCTGTTCTGATAAATAAACACAAGCAATCAAAATTAGCATTTTTGAAGTTGTTCATCAGCAACGTGCTCTTAGTAGTGATGAGAAACAACTAAACACCATTTTCTTTCTTTCTACATGACATTTTCCTATGTATTTGGATCACTGAGAAAAGCAAAACCACTGGATTCAAGAAATAACAACTAATATATTTCTTTATTAAATGTTACATATATAGAGAGAATATTTATTATTTTTTCTCTATTGAGAAATTGTAAAATTCAGGATCTATTTTCGCCCTACGCAGGGACTAATGATGACCTGCAGTTGTATCCTGGCATTAGGTGCAGCCAAGAAATAAAGTATGCAGGTGACCATCAGGTTGCACAGTTAAATACCCCAGCCCTAGGTGAAGCTCTGGCTGTAAATGTGCCCATCTACCTCCTGCCCAAGATCATGAGGAGAGCTGGGGACGCTGGGACAGCACTCATTATTTTTAGGGGTTCAGCCAACTACTGTCTTCTTTTTAGGTTGTTCTGGATAAGGTTATTTCTTAAAGTGAATATATATATATATTATTGATTGTAGGATGGAATGGGAAATTTGAGAGTCACTAAAAAAGGAATACGCCTTGAAGGAATATCTGAATTTCTACTTCCACTATATGTGAAAGAAATCCATTCCCGAAAGGTAGGTATTTTTCATCTTTATTTCTTAATTTGCAGCTAATATAAATTGGTCTCTTCAGTCTCAAACTACAAAGTTTAATTCTTACACCTCCTAGATTAGCAATCAGTAGAGGTTTGCTTTGAGAATATTTTAACAGCGAAAGCTTCCTTCATGTATTTTTTTTTTTTCTGAAACCTTGCTTGCTTCTTAAAAGAAATGTTTTATCCTAAAGAAAGGAGATTCAAAGCATGTATACTTTTTACTTCAAATGACCTCAGCACTGGGAATCGAAGATTTGACTCTCATTTGATGTGAAGTCCAGAAAAACAAGAGTGGTGATAAGTTCAAAATACAGAGAAATAAGGAATAGTTTTGTTCTTTTTATTATTAGCTATCATGATTTCTCTTTATCTTTCTTTCTTT
>VWZN01014923.1:19730-32586 GCA_013396955.1 Regulus satrapa
TTTTTTTCAAATTTAATTCTTGTTTGGGTATATTTTGCTCATTAGCTAGTAGAAATCCTGCTATACTGTGTAATGTCTCTAGCATTTAATTTTTCAAAGCAAATCCTTTTAGATGTTGTTTAAATGTAATTATCACATAGCATCAGTTTATTACAGAGGAAAAAGAAAACAAGAAAATACTATGAAATTCAGTGGTTAGTAGGTCATTTTAACTCTTTTGTTTCAATTATGCTGCTTATATTAACATTGTCAATTAATTTTTTAAAATATTTAAATACTGGAAAAATCATCTTTTTTACCATGAGAGAAGTTTTCTATGATCAGAGTAGAATATTATGTTAGTTTTTAGTCAATCATCTTAAAATAATTTTAATGTGCATACTGCAGTATTTCACAGGAATCACAAGTATGTGATGTAATTTTGACCCTGAATTCCTTTGTGGAAAATTTTGTCTGTTGAAGTTTGTTTTCCATGTATATAAGGAAAGTTTTGAGTACATTAATGAATGAAATTAAAATTTTCCATTTCTTTTAATTAGTTCACTCTTGTGTTAATAAATCCTTGAGGTAGTCTCTTCATCCTCTTTTTCTGTAAAGCTAAGATCTTTCAACATTTAATAGAGTGGTAGTATTGTCCTAGGTAATTAAAACTTTTATAATATTTAAGTAACCTTGCAGGGAGCATACTTTTCTTTCAAGGCTGTAGAACTTTACTCATGATGCATGCATTTTTCCCATTTCTTGTTTGTGAATGGACAATGTATATTATTGTTCCCTATTCTGTTACTGTTCATGAGAGTAATTATTTGGAATATTTTCTTGCCCAGTGCTTCATATTGCAGAAAATTTTTTCTGTTAAAGAGAAGATGGAAAACTTTGTTTCAATGATAGTAATGAGACTTAAGTAGGGTCCTGATTTTATTTAGCTGCTAACAAGTTTCAGGAAAGAAAAATGTACACAAACACATTTATGCATATTTACTGCATAATTATTGTGAAGAAAAGGGATGCAGAATCTACCAGATGCCTAGCATGAGGTCCAACTAGTCCTGTGAGGCTCATGAAGGAACACTTCTCAATTCTCAAGCCATCCAAAAATAGATTTGATCATTAACAGGACAAAATAATTCAAGAACAATATTTTTGGAGTTCCAGGTCTACTTATATATATTAACTTTAAAAAGTGGTATTTACACAGGCTTTATTCTCATCTTGCAGCACTTTTGAACTTGGTTCACTTTCCAGTCTATGCCAACTTGCTCAGTAGGTGTGCTGAAGTTCAGTAACTTCTGTATGCAAATGGAAAGGCCATGAGGGAATGATGAAAAACACCTCTGGAGCGGGACCCAGCCTAGAAATAGGGTTTTGTAATGTCTCTGCATTACCGAAGATTGTATTTCTAGAGCTGTATGGCATCTGCACGTGACAGGAACTGTTGTGGCACTTACAAAGTGATCACTGTGGTGTTGAAATCTAAAAGTAAGCTAGGTTTTCTGAGCTCTCATCACAGTCAGTAGTGACCTAGTCAATACTGACAGCACATTCTGAGCAACTATCCTGCTCACCAGCTATTAGTGTTTACTTTGGGTAATACAGACAGGAATGATTTTGTCTGCCTTTCCCATGAAAGTAATAATTTAAGTTTGATGTATAAATATTCTGTGAAATCAACAACTCATTTCCTATTTTCTAGAAGGAGGGTTCATTCTTAAGGCCTACACTCATTCCCCTACAAAAGAATACAACCATTAAATTGGCACTGGTTAACTCCTGAGATGACTGGTAGCATACTCAGTAATAACTTTGCCGGACTGGTATATGTCCTCTGCACTGCAGAACATGGGGTCTGTGGAATGGCCTCTGAGGGCCCTCCATGGATGCTCTCAGCTCAGGAGGTTGTGTCCTCTCACTGTGTCCCCACTGGAGGACACTGCGCGAGGTGGGAAGGCCAGTGTCATTAGCGGTGAGGGGCAGCGGCGCTGAGCTGCACCAGGGCTAACAGGCACCACTGGAATGAATTCCTGCACACTTGCTGGTGCTGTCTATTATTAAGATCATTCTGAAACTGATATAAAGGCTCATTGAGAGCAGTATTAGCCTCTGATTCTGACTGTGAATTACTGCCAAGGGTGCCCAGTAGTCTGTCGAGTACAGGTAGGTGGAGCTCAGGAGCTCCGCTCTGCTGCTGCAATTTAATTGTGAGAGTGGCTAGATTTGCTAGTGTAAAGCTCACTTGCCTGCTGCATACCTGGATGCTCAAATAAGATTTATGCCATGTTAAATGCAGATCTTAAACTGCCTTTATCAAGAGAATGGTAATGAATTTTGTATATAGGTTGAAATACTGCTTGGTTTGATTTTTTTTTTTTTTGGGGGGGGTGTTTGTTTGTTTGTTTGTTGGTTTTTTGTTTTGTTTGTTTTTGTTGGCTTTTTTTTTTTTTGTGATTCTTTCATTGAAGTCCTGAATATTCAAAGTAAATGCTAAAATGCTTAGATTTAAGACAGTTGGGAAACGAATGTATGTGAATTCTTAAAACCAGAAAAATTCTGGTGGCATTTACTTCCAACAGTATAAAATTTTTTTTCCAAAGGTAGCACCG
Organism: Regulus satrapa; assembly: GCA_013396955.1. Classification (NCBI taxonomy): domain Eukaryota; kingdom Metazoa; phylum Chordata; class Aves; order Passeriformes; family Regulidae; genus Regulus; species Regulus satrapa. The sequence goes on from VWZN01014923.1 coordinate 22,331, forward strand.
TGGTCTTGACTAAAATGAATATTTTCTTTTGTGCAGAAATTTTGTAAATGAGAAGGCCACTCAGTGTACTGTTTCAGTTGCCCTGCTCCTCTTGCTTTGCCCTTCCTACTATACCTAGTTAGTGGTGTCAGCAGAGCTATGGGTTCCTACCCCCAATTCTATGTTTATGCAGAGAAGAAACTTCTCTGAAGTATTTTCATCAAATGGCTTCATTGCATATTAGAATTTTAAATGATGCATCAGACCCTGAGCAGAGAAGGGCTCATCTGATCCTGAATTGGCATATTTATATTCCCCAAACCCAAAACTCTATGAAATTAATCTTTCAGAGAATTACATTTTGGCTATGAATGGTCTATTTGTATATTTTTTTATTAAATTGCTAGCCTGAAACCAGTAATTTTCATCCAGCCCATGTTATATTTCCCATATTTATATCATTTGCATTGATATGATGCAAACTTCATTTGTTATAGTGTATCACTAATGAGATATGTGAAATCAAATAATACATAATGCAGCATTCCAAATTATTTCAATATTTCAATTCTTCTGAGTTAAACCATGCTAATGCATCCATACTACTGCACTTTTGAATGGAAACAATCAAGATGCGATCTTATTAGCTTGTCATATAACAATAAAAGTGGTTCATGGTGTTTTCTTAAGAATGTATTTCTAGGCTTATTACTTTTTTTTCATTTACATGTACAGTTTTTAAGGGCTGAAAAAATCTAGTTTTCTCTTTGCTAAATTATTTCAATTACATAAAAAGTCAGCCATTGTCCCTTAGAGAGGATTACTTTGGGGTTTTTTTTCCTCACAATTAATATGGTTAAAATGTATTCTCTGAAATTAATGTGTGTTTTCCAGAGATATCTTTAGAGAACACAGAATTTAATAATTTAATTAAAAGTTTTTGGGAAAATGTAAAGAAAACAAGAAATAATGAATATATATTAACTTCTTACTGAACATGGGAAACTCTGAAAACTTTGTGAATATCTGGTGTTCCAAAATATGTGATTTATGTCTTTTAAGTATTTTTTCCTCCAGATTTTTACTCTAGAGACTGCATGTCCTTTTAAGTACTTACAGATTTTTTTTTCAGATTTTTTTTTTCCAAACTTTGATCAATCTTGACAAAAGCAAATCTACAGTATATTTCTTTCATCACTGTTTCTCTGAGTTGTATATAATCATCAAAATAGAATTAACCTTTGCTAATTTCAGCCAAATCATTGCATATATTTAGGTTTATGTTTGGGCCTTAGGTTCCTTTGTGACAACCTTGGATTCTTTTTCTGAGACAATGTCTGTGTTGAGCTTCTCTCTCTGATCAAGTTATAAGGATGCAGCATAGGAGAACACAGTAAAAGCCTTGATGAAGTTGAGGAAGAATATACACTCTTCTTTGTGCATTGAGACAGGCTCCTCTTTTTTGCAAGATGACAAGTCAGTGCTCCTTGCCTTTACTAACCCCATGCTCATTTTTTCCCAATGCCTTTTTATCATATCTACATTGCAATAATTTTCAGGGGCCTCTTCCACATAATCTTCCTAGGAGCTGATGTGAGATTGACTAGTCTGTAATTTCCAAAGTCTTCCCTCCTTACAAGATGGTCATGCTCTCTTGTAAGGACCTGCCAGGATGGAGTTTTTTTTGTTGATTTTGGGGTTGGGTAGGAGGAGCATATTCCCTCGCATTCCACCCGGACATGTTCTCCAAAAATTTCAAGACCAGGTTTTCTATACCTACTCTCTTTTCTGATCTGTGAGATACCCCTCTGCCATGCAGTCCTACCACTACTGAGGTATATAAGTGTCAGAGAAACTCCATTTAGAAGATGTCATTGCACACTTTCTTGTAATATCAAAACTATCATAAAGGTACACAAAAAATCTGCCACTGTTATTGCACAGAATGAAATGCAATACTTGTTTCTGTAGCTACATGTCACAATCCACACAGATAAAACTTGAAATGCTTCCCAGTTAATTTTTATGATACCTGCTCTTCAAACCTTGCCCTTTGGGATCACTCACCTGTCATTATAGATAAAGTCACTGTTATGGCATTATCCTGGTTTCAAGACCTAGGACAGTCATAAAGGACTCCTTAAGTCATTTTAGCTTTCAGCACCATGTCATTCCAATAGTGTCACTTTTATTGGTATGAACAAGATATAAGGTTTTCTTAATCATAAGCTTTGCAAAGGATAAGTCACTCCTGTACTTCTGGTGGTCTCCGGAGGGACTACCACATTGAAATTGAATTGGCTGGGCTCACTCTTTGCTGACAGCTGATAAGAACTTTCATGATTCATGATTTTGTTCTTGCTTTTCAATACTTCAATGGAATCTGTCTGTGGATCATTCAGTTGAGCGACTTTATCTTTTGAACATCACTTTTCCATGTCATCCTCTATTCCTGTTATTATTGTAGAGACTTGTGCAGTCAAGGAGAATCTCTGTTTTTCACACTGAGAAATCTGAGCTAATATTACCCCAGCCTTTTTTTGGTTGATTACGGTTCATGAATCAAGTAATGAGAGCACTATATCTACTCAATTTTATACTAGCCTGAGGAACTGAATTTGATTTGGGAACACTTCTTCAGATGGATGAAGGAAAGTTATTGAAATTGGAACTGTTTTTCTGGGGGTTGGTTGTTGTTTTCAGCCTCAATTGCATTTCCAGTTTTCCAAGTACTTCCTTCACGTAAGACATCTGTGTTCTGCTGGGAAATATTTCAATGAAACCATGTGACTCTCAGTTTAATGTTCATAAAATTTTGTATCTGATTCTTATATAAAGAATATTTAGATTGAGCTGTTTCAACTCTCTGGGCATCTAACACTGAGGAATGACCTTTTATTTCCTAAACAACTTTGAAATAATTTAGTTGCAATCTACACAAGCTAGCAATTAAAAAATACTACATGTTTAGAAAAATTATTACTTCCATAAAAAATCTGATCCAACACAATAAAGTAAGAGCAGATGACCTACAAGTGACTTGAAAATGGGAAAAATCTCTGTCTTCTTTACCTCTTTGTACATGAATTTGTTTATATTTCTTTTTTGGAGAATGTTTATCCTTTGCATGGCATTTTATAGTCTTGAGGGGCACCTTAGCTCCTCTGGATAAACCTTAGGACTATGGATGCACAGGTAAAACTAAGAAGCAAAAATGTGAGTCATTGTGGCAGGAAAATGTCCACAGAAGACATTAAGCACAAACAAAATGAATTAACATAATTTTCTATCCCCAAAAATACTAATAGCTTTTTAGCTCAGAATTGAGGGCTGTAATATAATCTTAAATGTACTTCTTACAAGCTTGGCAGTGTAGTATTCTCACTCTTAGGTCTTCTGTAGATAGACATATTTTCACAAAAAACATTGTAGACAGGTGTGTCTTAAGTTAGAAGGAGATACTTTATATCTAAAGACTCTGTGTCTTAAAAGCTAAGAATATTAATGTAATAAAATTATAAGTCTAATGATGTTTGAAGTAGTCAGAAGGGATTTCTGAAAGGGAAATCATGCCTGCCCAAACTGTCTTCTTCAGTAAAGTGTCATACTTGGTGGATGAGGACAATTATTATTTTTAATCTTGCCTTATCAAATTCTTGATTGATGATGTACAGTCTAAAAGAAAGGTGAGGTGGCCTGCAAACTGGCTAAACTGCTGGGTTCCAAGGGTCGTGTCCGGTGGAGGCCAGTTTCTCATGGTGTAGTCATGGGGTCAGTACTGAGGAAAGCGTTTTTCATCATTAATGACCTGGACAATCACAGCACAGTCTCAGCAAGACTGCATATAAGAAACAACTAGGAGGATGAGTGTAAAAACAAGTAATTTTTTTGAAGGAAAGGAGAAAATAAAAGGCATTTCAATTTTAACTATTCACATTTTTTAACTGTTCATTATTCTCAGCTCATTAGTAATAACATTCTTTTTACTTTTTGTGTTTTACATCAAATGAATCTCAGAAGTATTGAAGTATTTTGTATTAACCTACAAAATAAATTTTACTCATAATATATAGATTTTTTAAAATCTTGAAATAAAACAGAATTGTTACAGTCTTCTTTTACTTAGTGAGTTTTTCCTTCAGAATATTTTTGGTCTTACATGATGTTTCTCACTTAAAAAATTTTTTTAATGAAATCATAAAAAGTAGTCATGTCATTCATAATCTATAAAAATAAATATCAACAAAGTTCCTCAAATTCCCCAAACCTAAAAACTGCTTGTTATAGATCAGAGGTGAGAAGTTCTGAACCAATTTTAGTTTTGATGACATCAGTGACAAAGTCATAGAAGCTTACTCCCAGCTACATGAGATAGCTTAGAAAAAATTATACTTTTACCTGCTTATGTAATTTTCCAGACCTGTATTATGTTAGAACCAGGGTGTTTGGGTGGAGGGGTTTGTGTTTTTTTGCTATTAGTATATTCTCAATATTTCCCTACTCCGTCAGAAAGAATAAAAGTCCCTGAGCAAAAAAGAAAATTGCTTCTATCTGTTAAGAAATATTCTACATTTTGGGACACTGCACACAATATTGTATCTGACATCACAATAGAAAAAATTAATAACTATTTCAAAGTTTATGATAAAAAAATAAGGATGAATATCATCTCAACTAGCTGGAGCAAAATTCAAAAGAGAAGTTATGGAATAATTATCATGACAGTGCCTTATGAGGACACCATTATTCTCTTAAAGGGAAAAATTGTTTCTTCCTTCCCAGCTTCTGATAGCCACTACAAGCAAATATAATGATTTAATGTAAAATATTGTCCCTTTCCCATTTGAAATGAGCTTTGTATTTTCTTGCTTTCATAAAGAACTAAGTTGAATTTTGCTGCTTCCTAATAAGCAATATTTTTTTGTATTAAGAGATACATATGACCTCCTTGGTCAGTCTTAAGAGTTGGAATGTTTTATACCAGATAGCAATAATGTTGGGTTTTTTTTGTTTGTTTTGTTTTGTTTTGTACTTTACAGCATTTTTTGTCTCAATAAATATGTCATGTTATAATCTCTAGTTTCAGAAACAACTTGTCTCCAACAATGAAATTTACTACTTAGAAAATGTCTTTACAGAGTGATCTTGGTGGGATTTTTTGTGGTTTTTGTTTTGTTTTGTTTTACCATCCCCTGAAGGAGTTCTCTGTCCATCTGGTACTGTGACTTAAACTTCCATCTTTTATTACATAGTTCTGAAATACCTCCCTCAGTGACTAAAACGTCATAGGTTTCCCTACTTTCAGATCAATTTCTCAGGAGCATGTTAGGCTTCCATCAGTTTTAGGAACAAATATGGTCACAGCATTGCCTTCATTGGGGAAGTATTAACTTAAAATAAGGTAAAGAAAGTAAAGAGAAGCAAGAAGTGATACAAGCTTGCTTTTTTTTTTCTTTCTTTTTTTTTTTTTCATTCAATTCATTCTTAAAAATAGACAGGTAGAACAATCTTTCTACCTTTTCATTGCAAAATAAGTACCACATTTTATCATCTTATGGATTACATTCTTGAATCTTTGCTAACATTGTTACTCCAAGTCAGCTGAAAATTTATTATTCGAGGACATTAAATGGAAGCATTAATTATATCATAAGAGGGATTTTTTTATAATGGCCTCTATCCAAGAGTGATACGTAATGCTAACATTAGTTGAAAGCCTTGCTGACTTGAAGAGCACCCTCAGGAAATAATTGTACAAAACCAAACAATTTATATTCTTTTCATTACTGAGTGTATGATGAGTGACTTCATTTATTCTCAAGCTATTATGATATGCTAAAAATTCAAACTACCTAACTTCGCATCTTTAAAAAGTTATATTAAGTTAATTTTTAAAACTCAGTTTGCATTAGACTCTGTTAATTCAGTGAAATATGATTTTTTTTTTTTAAGTCTTAGAATTTAGAATTAAATTTAAAAAAAAAATATTAAGGTAACAAGTGTGTAGGTTTCTAAAGGCTAAATCTCCAAACTATGCAAAGACTTCACATTAAAGACAGAAAGCCTAAAACCAGCAAACTCATTTGTTGCTATGTAGTGTATTATTTCTATCTAATAGGCAAAAAGTAAGGGGAAAGGGGTTTTTTGTTATTGTTTTGAGAGTTTTTTTGTGGTTTTGTTTCATTTTATTTTTTTGTGTTTGTTTTGTTGGGGTTTTTTTTGGTTTTGTTTTGGTTTGGTTTTTTTAGGAATTCAGTAGGAAATAAACACTAGCAAGAACTTTAAACTATAGATGTCAAAAACATGGGTGAGATTAGGACAAAGAAAACTCACAAGTAGAATTCTTACAATGGAAGCATCTGAACAAGTTAGCATCCTGTACTGGAATTGGTAATTATGGCTTCAGCATTATGATTGTACAGTAACAGCTGGGGATTTACAGTAAAGTTGGCTCTTGGGTTTCAGCCAGAGGCTCATTTGTATCTTTTGCTGAATTTAAATCAGTTTCTCTGCAAGGGAAGTTACTATAGTTCACAAAATTTGTTAATTTAGAGTGGCAATCTGTCATGCATAATTCTACAACAGCTACTACAGTACATACTCTTGCTGAACTCTGCAAGTATAAGTGGTAATTGCAGTAGTTGGATGAAGGTTGATGCTGAATTTCTTTTGGTCTGAAGTTGAAATTATTTTTAAAAATACAAAGTTATATATAATTCTAATTAGTAAAAGTGAAATCTGTATTGATACTTGACACTCCAGTGGTCATTTCCATGAAATAAACTTCTTAGTGGAAAGGAAAATTGAAGTTTACAGTAAGAATAAAGAATGGCTAGATTTTTTTTTTTTCTCTTGCTAGATCAGCATATAAATTACAAGGTTTGGACAAAGTTTACTTTTTCCCCTGAGTTTCTCCTCTGGCATCCACCAGATTAAAATCTTCCTATAAATCTGTGGTCTCTCTGAGTATAGAACAAAATCCCAGAAGGAAAATGCTCCATACTTATGTAGCTATTTTGATGAAATAAAGACATTTTGGAATGTCAATTAACTCTCCTGACAAGCTGTGCCAAAATACTGCCACAGAAAATGCAGAAAGTAGATTGGCTTTTTGCAGGAGAAACTACTTTACATTCTACAAGCAGCAAACTAGTTTTTAAAATAATGTAGTAAAAATATTATGAATATTTAGGTCAGGAATAATACTGAATATTCTTTTAAGAAGCAGGTGCTGGTTCTCTTATAAAATATTTGTACTAGGATGGAGGTTTGTTTGTTTTTTAAAACTGTATGGATCATATTGAATAATATACTAATTTTGGAGTAGTTTCACTGATGGTTCAGTATGAATAAGTACAATAAAGTTTTGTTATTCTGAAAGTGAGGAAAATTATACATTAGTATAATAATTGATGGGACTCTTATACTGCTCAGATATAATGTTGGGATTACCTGAAAGCAGTGAATCGATGAATGAAGTGGTCTCTATCTTTTATAAATGGTGGTGATTGATTACTTTGGAAAAATACAGTCAAGTTTATTAAAAAAACACCAAACAGGTGTGTTGTGGCAAGGAAAGGGAATCATCTGCATGATTAGCTGCAGCACTAACTGTTCCTTTAGATTACAAGACAGGAAAGAGGATAATTTAAACAAAAAGAGGGTAGATTTAGATCATACCTTAGAAGTAAATCCTTTACTGTGAGGGTGGTGAGGCACCAGAACAGGTTGCCCAGAAAATTTGTGGATGTCCCAGACCTGGTAGTGTTCAGGACCAGGCTGGATGGGTCTTTGAGCAACCTGATCTAGTGGAAGGTGTTCCTGTCCATGCGAGATGGAAACTCCCATGATGATCTTTAAGGTCCCTTCTGACATAACCATTTGATGATTTTTATTTCCTCCTTTATTTTTTTTTCCTCCTATTAGATGAGAAACAATACCTTGAGATGGTTCTAAAGTTGTTGCACAAGAGCTGCAGAAATTATTAGGTGAAATATTATTAGTAGTATATGCAAGAACTCAATATTATATTATCCTAGTTGAAGACCACAGTTTTCTTAACTCAGTATTTTGCTCTTTGCATTTTAAAGCGCTAATTAATTTCTCTTAATCAAAAGAGCATTAAACCACTGTTTTTTAGCTAATAATAGAATTGGAGTTAGGATTTGTGTATTTAGGGCTGTTCTGTATCTTTCTAAGGTTTGCACGTGTTTATTGGTCTGAGATTTTATCTGTGAATTTCAGCAATTGGTTGTAATTGCCAATCAAAATATTGGAAAAAGCATCTGATGAGCATGGTACAGATGCTTTGTGTGATTCCAGTAATATAAATAAGTATTTATGAGGCACTCTATCAAGAAATCTGTTGCATGTGTGTATTTTTGTAAGAATAACAGGCATAAGTCTCATTTTGACCTTGAGTTTGGCATTCAAAAGATGGTGTCTATGTACATCCATATTATTTAATCTCTCCACCCAGCTCCAGGTCAGGAGCTTTGTATTTCACAGAATCTCGGTGAAATGACATTAATTACCCCTTTATCCACCAGGTATCTCAGTTCCTACATAGGAACCACCTAAGCATATACAGATTACAGATATCTGGTGTTCATTACAGTTGAGCTGAGATTACAAAGTGTGCTGCATGGTGTAAAAGAAGTTACAGATACAACCAGCATAATAACCTTTTTGCTTCATTCCCTTCCATTGAATAAACCAAGTTCAGTCTTAGAACAGAAGCAAATAGGGTAGATAAATATAATTTAAGCCTTAACTGTGGATACTAAAATCTAACATGTGCCTCAGTATTAGGCTGAAATGATAGCCCTGCCCTGGCAAAAGAGATCAGACCATCAGTTCTCCTGACACAATAATGAAGTCCTGTGTGAGGTACAAAACAACACTTTGCACCATCTGAGGTTTTCTATGTGAATTTCAGTGTGAATTGATCAGACACATTTAATTGTGTGTTTGGGTCAATTTCCACTTAATGTACAAATTTTTGCTGTTGAATTACTTATCCCTTAAACAAACTACTCTTGGCTCAAATAATTAAAAATAGTAAGACTAGGAGTGCTTTCCTATAGAAAAGCCCATAGGCATTTTTTTATGGTTATTTTGATCCTCTGCAGATATTTGATTTTGAAAGTTTTTGAATAGTAGTTTGAAAATAATAATTTTTAAATCTGCACCCCCCCACCCAACATTTTAATTATTTGTTCAGTTGTGGTGGGTTTTTTTGCTAGACCAGTTTAACACTCGTTCTTGAAGACAAATTGCAGGTGAAGGACTTGGTTTCCAATTTTGAGGCATAGTCCCTCAGAATTTCATCTTGTAGTCCTTTTCAAATGCTCTTTAGAACAGAATCTTCTCTGATCCATATAAAAATATTTAGCATTTCTGTTTTCATCAAAAGAGCATTTATATAATACCTGTCCATTGGAATGTGTCATGGCTGGGTCTTGCAGCATGTAAACTGGATTTCTTTCTGCAAAGCTAAGCTGGAATATGCAGAAGTATAACCTTAAAAAACATAAACAGTATTAATGCTATTTCCTAACACTATGTCCTCAGCACTGCAAGTTTCATTGTAAAAGTCTGTTGTAATTGGATCCTGCTGTATGTATAACCAATTTCTCAGTTCTGCTAATCAATCTATTCACTTTCTTTTGCTTCCCTTCCTTAAAATGAAGCCAAGAGCCCTGCCCTTTTGTCAGCCTGCCTGGGGGTTTAAGCAGAAAGATTAATTAATGTCTTCAGCTGTGATCTAGAAAATGCACTCTCTCATAGAAAATTTGGATAGATCCCTACAATTCAAATAAAGTAAAACTGAGAAATCTCTAGAGGCTGAAAGTTCCAAGTCAGAAATGTAACTGAGAAATCATTATATTGAGAACGAAAAAGCTCTTTTTAATATTTTTGACATTTAGAAATTCATTAGTTTCCTAAATATCTTACTTACATTAGACCTTGAATATCTAGTCTTCTTGTTTGTGATCCTATTGAGCTTTCCTGTACAAATAAGAAACTATTTTAATGACATTTTAACAGGCAGTGAATCTTTAAAGAATTAGAATCCACATTTCTCAATGCATATGCATAGGGTTTTTCAGAAATTTCACAAGTACCTTTGCATTTCATATTTTCCTTCCTAAAAGACTTTTTTTTTTTTTTTAAATTCAGTCACTTTTAAATTTTCAAGTATTTAGTGTACATTTAGGAAATGTGTTTTAAAATTTATTTTAAAAAATGCTGCAATGTCTTAAGATTACAGTATC
>VWZN01014930.1:8655-20134 GCA_013396955.1 Regulus satrapa
TCAGGGTGTTCAGAAAAACCTCCTGTCTACTGAAGGGACTTTGAGAACAATATTTGGGGAATAAGGAAGAGAGGGAGATGAAATCTGAAGAAGCAAATAGGGCCACATAATTATCATCTGTTTCATAAGACTACACACACCAACAGTGACCACACTTACTCCCAGATATACCTTTGCAGCAATTACCATTTGATTCATTTTGGAAGCTGTTTGGAGTAACTTCAGTAAATCCAAGACTGAATCCAAATGTTTGGTTACTAGTTACCTTTCTTTAAAGAAATACTATCCAACATACCCAGAACAGAAACTAAAAATATTCAAATTAATCAAAATATTCAAAATTATTGGAACTACAGAGCCAAAATAAAGCAATGGAAAAGACAGAAAACAAATTCAGTTACATAAAATCCATGTATTCGCTGCAACTTAAAAAAAATAAAAACCAAAAAAAAACAACAAAAAAAAAAAACAAAAAAAAAAAAACCAAAAAAACCCCCAAAAAACAGAAGAGAAACCCAAATAAATCACAAGTGTAGGAAAGGGAGTTTTAAGAGCCTGGAAGTGGGGGAATTTTTTAGCAGCACTGAGGGGTAACAATATTTTAGTCACGCTGCAGCATCTAGGCCATTCTGCTTTGGAATGGTGTGATGTACGAGACACAGGGATAGCTCGAAGGTGGAGCAGTCTGACCAGAGACTGAGAGCCATGACTGATGTGCCCCTTAAGAAACTGACATTCAAAGGACAGCTCAAAATCTTCTCTTTTATACAGGCTAGGGTGAACACTAAATGCTTTATTTATCTCCTCTATCCCAAATAAAATTTTAGATTACACCTGTGAAACAGGACACATTTAAAAAGGTAAGGTGGGTAAGTTGATTAGCTAATTAACCAAGCTCTTATATACAACCCATAGGGAGCATCTCAAATGCATAGGACATCTTTTGTTATTAAGAAAAAATAGGACAAGGAAGATTTATCATTAAAATATATTTCACTAATTATACCACCTGGAGTTCCTTCCACAAAACAAACTTTTAATTAGAAACTGTGGGTTTATAGAAAATGTTTGCTATAAAATTTTGATTGTTTATTAAAAGTAGAATGTGGAAAGTTCCTTGCTTGCTAAGGGCACAACTATATCACATCAGAGGGTGTACTTCATCTTCTTAAAGGGCTCAGGAATATCTTCAGAAAGTACTGGCATTTATTTTTTGTATCTTTTTTAAGAACAGGTAACATTTGTTTTTTCACGGTAGAAGAGCTTTAGAAATTAAACATGTGCCAACCTGAGAAGTTAAAAGTCAAGTCCCATGCAGGTTGTTCGTATCACTTGAGTGTTCCAAAGCAGTTGCTCATTCTCCACGTCTGGAGACACTCGGCTCATACACTGCATTGCTCTATGTGTTGCAAAGTGCAGCCTTGCATTGCACTAGAGCATTGCTACATCTGTCACATGTAAAATCACTTAAATTGCTTAGAGAATGGCTTAAGGAACCAGTAGAAAAGCACTGCTTTTAATATATGCTGAGGAAAACAGCACAGACACATGGGAGCATTTTTGATGCCCATCTTCATGTTCTGAAAAGAACATTTCATTTCTTTCTTTTACTTGCAAGAATATCCCTTTTTCAAAATAGTATTAGTAGAAGTTTTTTCTGAATAGATTTTTTTCCCTGAATGTTTGTCTTAAATAAGGAGTTATGAGAAAGGCACTGGACAGGCAAGGGAAAACTGTGTGACTTGCTATATGTGAAATCAAAGGGGCAAATCCCTGTTTCACATATTCCCTAACTCAGGCTCTGTACAAGGGAAGAACCATGAGGTCCCATCACTGGAGCCAGCAAAAGAAAGCAAACAGCAGTCCTCCAAAACCACGAGTGATCAAGGAAAGAACAATGACCTGCATTTATTGCCGGGTAGTGCTCCCAGTTGAGTTAATAAAGTTGTGCCCTAATTAAACTGAGCACTTCACATCTTGTTTTTCTTCTTGCATGGCTGGGACAATTAAGCATCCTTTGATGTAGAGTGCTCTGAGGAAATCTCCCAATTATTTTATGAACGATTTTTGTCATAAAGCCTGAGAGAATTTACTGAAACCACCTACAGTGGAATGAGGCCAAAACCAATCCACATTGGATGACCATGCTTAGGGCTAAGGACTTAAAACTAGAGGTCACTAAGACCACAAGCAACACATCATACAGAGAAATTTAAGCTCAGGAAGTGCTGGTTGAGTACAGTAAGCTGAAAAAAATTCGATGCAATTACTCTACTGAGCAGAAATTACTCATTACTTGAACAGAAAGTGTTGACAATCACTGATTTTCTGTGTACTGGAGGTTTTCTTATATTCTGACTGTAAACTAAATTTAAGTGCATGTTACTGCCCTGCTTAATCAAGTTGGAAAGGGCATTTTGTTACTTTTTACTACAATTAACCAAAAATATTACTAATTTCACATATCAGATGTTAGAAACAGTAGTTTATTATCCTAAGCTCAAAGTGCTAGGGACAGAGAACAGTAAGGATTATCTTCCCCTTCAAACCTACTACCATATGCAAGCATGCCTAGGATTTTCCTCTATAAACAGATCCATTTTTCACCTTAAAGCTAGTTAAGTCATATATCTGAAAAATTTGGAATACTGAAGAAATAGGCTTTAAAAGTAATATATACATATATTCCAAAGAGATATATTTCAATCTTAGGCTCTATATTTATTATTATAGCTATCATACAACATCTATTAATTAGTACATGCAATTCATCAGAGTTAGATGGACCATAAGTGCAACTTTTTAAAAAGTAATTTTTAGATTAGAGAAATAGTAATCAAAAAAAAAAAAAAAAAAAAAAAAAAAAAAAAAAAAAAAAAAAAAAAAAAAAAAAGCAGCACCATTTATAATGCCTTCCACCTTTAGGAAAAGTATCACTTTCATGTTGTGCTAATGTCTAAAAAATTTTAGGTCAACTCTATGGTATCCATTCAGTGTCCACTTGTGGCAACAAAAAAGTACTCACAATCTAAAGAAGAAAATTATGCAATTAGCTTACCAAAAATACACTTTTTAGCATAAGAAAAGTATAGTATTTTCAATTCTCATTTTTAGTTACTTAGTTTGTGCATGGGGTAGAATTTATTTTGTGAAATATGACTGTCTCTACAAGTCAGCTCTCTGTCACTAAGTCTTTTAATTAAAATGTGAATTAAGTTTTAATGATAATGTTATTATTCACTTGACTAACACAAACTGGGCAGAAAATATATAAATAATAATAAACCAGCATAAAATTCCCTACAAGGCAATTCATCATTAGTACAAATTGGCTTTAAAATGCATCACAGGCAAGTAAAAAAAGCTTCCATTATTTTACCTTATAGTATAATAATGAGTCTTAACTAGGAAGAAAAGATACAGTAATTTAGTAATGTCAAGATCTACCACTGGAAAACACCACTTCTGCTGTTGAAATATTTTAAGACATATATTCCATTCAACTCCCCAAACAAATAGCAGACTGTACTTCAAATGCATTGCAAGACTATTAGGTAATCTTTTTCTTTGTTTAGATTCAGTAGGGTTCAGTGACAAACATTCATCTTTTCTTTCTAGAAAAGTTCCTGTTCTTTTGCTTAGTTAAGAACTGCCTTCGTTTTTAGTAGCATACTCACAATTTACTTCACCACTGATTAGCCTCACACAAACTTCAAACAAAATGCAAAAAAGGATCACTTAAGTATTTTAAAATTATGAATTACTTGTTCAGTGTTAAGATCGCAGTGGAAAGAGCAGTTGTATCTGTAGGTAGGCTAATAGAATCAGACACAAAGCTTCTGAAATAAACCAATACCAGCTGCTCCCATGCCTCATTACTCGGCAGTAGCTGCTCGCCTGAAATATTGTATATTGCAGAATCGTTGGCTTTCAAAAGCCACACAGACTTTTGAGAGGACATAGCTGTACAAAACAGACAGACACTTCCCTCAGACAGAAAAAAAAAAAAAAGAAAAAAAAAAAAAAAAAAAGTCAAAAACACAAAAGGTCCTATACTTCAGAGTATATGTGCAACTACTTTCCATTCTTAGGCACACATATTTTCCACCACCATGTATTTTACTTATTTTAACAGGTGAAAGCAATTAGATTTTAAAATTATTACATTGTCAGTGTTCCCACTTCTAAAAGAATAATTTAAAAATTCTAAAACTAATGAAATATCTTTTTGATTAGAAACGCATAGTTTGTGCTTAGAGAAGATTTTGAAGTAGGAATGAGTATGATAATCAGTGTTTGATCATTTAGCTCACCAAGAGAAGATATTAATGGGAGAAAAAAATACTACAGATATACTGTGCAGTCAAAAATGCTATGCACATGTAGCATTTTGTATGGCTATAAACACACTGTTTAAAAACAGAACTTCTAAAAAATAATCACTTTCCAAAATGCGTATTAAAATTAGTTGAGCTTGCTGTACTCTGCAAAAATTCGATTGCAACACTAAGAATCTCAGTAAAAGGTACTGTCAGACCCTCATCATCTCAAACAGTCATTAAGAACGACTAAAGAGATTCACCTTCTTGAAACAGAAGTAATTTTAATGTACAAGTTTACACAATTAAAATTACAGAGGTTTAATTTCCAACAAGCCCTAAAGAATTAAATCTTCCATAGCTCTCAGGACTCATCTTCAACATAGAGGGTTAGTTTTAAACATTTATGTAATACATTTGGTAATAGAATTAAAAACTTGAGTATGTTTCAAAGAACATTTATATTCTAACAGGAATCAATTGTATACTTCTAATTTGCCTACTCAGAAGATAACATTTTGATATACACAAACTAATTAGGCAGAAAAATCAAGGCAGACTTTTGCTTTATTGAAAAAAATATTGAATACAATGTTCCCTAGGTACTCTGGAGTATCATTTAGAGGCAGTATGTCACAATATCATTCTTAATTTTAAAATACGAAAATAATGAAAAGTGAGTCCTGTGCTGGTATGTTTCAGAACAGCATTGTCCTTTTATATTGGTCATTAAGTATTTTTTCTCATATTTTACATCTCTGAAACTGTCATCTGTGTAATAAAATAAATTCGACTCACCATTTTCAGTCTAATAAGTGCTTACTGAGTATTGTTTGCCTTACTCTCAAGTGGAAAATTATGGAAATGATTATATGAGATTTAAAATGTAAGCTGTCACTTGCAGTAAGCATGTTAAGTAAGGCAATACCTTGTAAGTTCATCAGATAAATTCTTACATGTTTAGAGATTTTCTTGCCTTTTCAATGGAATGATACAG
Source organism: Regulus satrapa (assembly GCA_013396955.1). Taxonomy (NCBI): domain Eukaryota; kingdom Metazoa; phylum Chordata; class Aves; order Passeriformes; family Regulidae; genus Regulus; species Regulus satrapa. The sequence goes on from VWZN01014930.1 coordinate 13,972, forward strand.
TCACCATTACACCTTAGAAGCCTATTCATCCAATTTTAAATCATTTTAATTTAAAGAATTTGCTAATAAATAAAACACAGAAATCTGAGCTGAAAAAAAAACCCAACACTGAATACTTAATTTTAAATAAGTATTCTGCTACTTTAAAGAAAGAACATTATTTTCAGTAAAATGAGGCCTCTCTTTCTTCTCCATTTGCCAAATTTTAAATAAATTGTATTCAATATCCTGGATTGCCTTTGACAATTAAAAAAAACACTGATCAAAAAATGGTCATGAAATAGTAGAAGAAAAAATGTGTCTTGGGTCAGAGAGGCAGAGCAGCATCCAGACAGTGCAACTCTGGATCACAAGTGATTTCTTCACTGCTGGACACTCATCTTATGAAGCAATCAGGCATAATTTGCTCTACCTCTAGCAGAATTACAGCACAGCCAAGCTAAGGAGCCTGGCAATAAATCAGTTCAAAATTCAACATTTACAGTGATATCCCTTATACTAATGACACATCCATGTCTAAAGGCCATAAATTCCTTACCAAGTAAACACAGAAAATAAGAGAGTGTGTAATACTTTTGGTATTACTGTGCCACGGCACTTAAAAAACAGCTGGAAGTATAACTACATTCCCAAAACATAACCTTTACTAACAAAACCTGAGATATTATCAACAGAATTCTGGTTAAATCAGAGCTTTTTCTGCCAATGCTTCACTTAATCTCAGGAGCCCCCGCCCCCATATTTTTTAGGGAAATCTCTTTAGGCTACAGATCAGAAAAGATAGCATCTAAAAGATGGATGGGTTCATTACCATAGTGTGAACTCTTCATATTTGATTTCTAAGCAGAAAGCTACAGTCTGTTGGTAATGCCACGAGCGCAGCCTCAGCCATACACCAGCCAGATCCCTAAAGTGCAAGTTTTTAGCAAAAAACGTGTACTGGATTTGTATGGCAAGGTTTTGGTAGAAGGGAGGCTACAGGTGTGGCTTTTGTGAGAAAATGCTAGAAGCTGCCCCTACATCCAATGGAGCCAAACCAGCCAGCTCTGGGACAGGTCTGCTGCTGGCCAAGGCATCACCAGCTGTAGGAGGAGTGCCTCTGGAAGAATATATCTGAGAAAGAGGCAATGTTGCTGCTCAACAGCAGTGGCAGCCAGAGACAGGAGTGAAAACTGGGAGAGGAACCACTGTGCAGACACCCAGGTCCGGGAAGAAGGAGGTGCAGGAGGAGCTAAAGGAGTCCAAACAGAGTTCCACCTGCAGCCCATGGAGGAGCCCATGCCAGAGCAGGTGGAGGCTTGAAGAATGCTGTGACCCCATGGGAAGCCACTCTGGAGCAGGCTCCTGGTAAAACCCACAGTCCCATGGACAGAGGAGGCCAGGCTGGAGCAGGTTTTCTGGCAGGCCCTGTGACCCCATGGGGAACCCCCCTGCTGGAACAGTCTGCAAAGGGTGACTGCAGGCCCCTCTGCTCATCCCCCTGCGGTGCTGGTAGGAAAGAGGTGGAAGATTTGGAAGTACAGCTAATCCTGGAAGACATGGGGCTGGAGGGACCATGTTTTATAATTTAGGTTGTTGGGTTTTTTTCATTATATTACTCTGATTTTTACTGAAAATTAATTAAATTTACCTGTTTATTCCATGATGGTAATTGGTGAGTGATCTCCCCCTGCCTTTACTCCAACCCTTGAGTCTGTCAGTATCTTTTTCTCTGCCCTGTATAACTGATCAGGGGACTGATAACATGGTTGGCACCTGGCATCCACCCAGGATCAGCATGTCACAAAAAGGCATATAAATAAGAGAAACCTAAAAGGTGTTAATAAAATAAAAGTCCACAACCATTAGGGTTTAAGAAAATAACAACCAATTCTTTAAATGTAATTGAGAAAGAATAAGCATTTAGCTGATCTCATTTTTGGAGAAAGGAAGACATTTTATTAAAATCCAGCAAGATCATTTATACCCCAAAAGCGTAAAAGCCAATGGAGAGTAATGAAAGCAAAAAGAATTCACTGAAAAATTAACTCTGGGTTTTAACAAATGTAGGGATACTCTACAAGACAAAGAAAATTGCAAAATCATAATGTTGCATTCACGTTTATGAAGACCAAACTTGAGAAACTACAGGTTGGCTGATATCAAACAAGTATAAATTCTAGAATCGTTGAGGAGTAAAAAATTTAGAAATGGTAGCATAATTCATTCATTTGCAAGTCTTGTCAACTAAACTTGATACCATTTTTTATGCTACAACAAGTTTGGCTAATAACATTAGCTTGCATTGTCATAGTACACTTAGATTGCTATAAGATTTAATCTTGCATGACATTTTCAAGCACCATACAAAATCAATACTCTACATTACATGGATTAAAACTGTTTAAATACACAGATCTTGAAAACTCTAAGTGGAAAATTGTCAGACAATGTAGATTCTCGGAAGAACTTTTATTGTCCCAAATTTATTACTTCCATTGTAAATCAGAGATTAATTTTTTTCAGATGACCTCAGCCTTGATACAATGGGAAATATCAATCAAACAGATGGGCCCATCTTTCTCAGTATAACTCATCTGAGCCTCACACAGCTAAAATGTACCTCTCAAATTGATATATTAAAACTATAATCCAGTTCATTTATATAACAAAGGGTTAAGAGATAACTTCCTAACCAACTGTAAGTATCTATAAGGAATGAGATACTTTAGAGTAGATAGCTGTTTAATTTAGCTGAAAAAAGCATTCAGGAATCCATTGGTAGAAAACTATTACTCGGCTATTCACGTAAAAGTCACATTTCTTTATTTCTAAATAATGGCAATAAATAACCTATTAGTACCAACTGTTGACAGATACAGAAGATTACCTACATTTTCTAATCTTCATATCTTTCATATCTGTCTAAAAGAGATCTCACATTCCAAGTGGAAGTTACAGTATCCAGGATGTCACAAAGTCTTTCAGAAGTTCCTGAGATTTACCCACACTATGTGATGAGCCCATGTAAGTTAGGAGGACTGGATTTCCCAGCTTTTTACACAGCAACCCACCAAAAACAAGAGAGAAAAACAAAATCTGGCCTTAATAAACACATGCCAGACATACTTGACAACTGGAAGAAGTTAATAACATAAACAAAAGGACAAGCTTATAGCTATTTCATGACCCCATTTTCTGGTTTCCTCCACAAGAGGCAGTGCTGAGAGTGAACTACAACTGGGAAGTTTGATAGTAGTCAAATCTAAATTACATTACTATTTTCTCTACTTAAGAAGGCAGGGTTTTGTTTTGGTTTTTTTTTTTTTTACTTCAGTGAAATAGTTTAGAGCAAGTAGCCTTAAGAGGATTGGACTGCCCCATTTATTGCAGCCCGGCTGTGCTGTAAGGACACTGGCTGGCTAGTGTCATTACAGAGGCTCAGAAAGGCAATACAGGTTATAAATATACAGGGATATATATCCATAGAAATAGACACATCTGTCCGAGAAGAAAAAAGGAAAACTACATTTGTTGTTTTTGCGATTGACTTTCTATTAGATATATAGCATACAGAAAGTGCTAGAGCTTTCATGAGTAAACTACCAGGTTTCTCCATGGGCAGCAAAACTAGCAAAGCTCAGGCATTTCCAGAAACAGTGTATAGAAATTTTCTCCTGCAAAATGCTCTTCTTCTCCCTTTTTGTTGCAATTACTTTTTCTGCCCTCTTCCCTGATTCCTTCTCTTTTCCTATCCGATCCCATTTCTGTAAGAGAACTGTCCTCTCTTCTACCTTTGCTAAGTCCCAGCTGGTCAAGAGCCAGCATGTGCTCTGAAGACTTGCACATCGACATGTTCTTTGATGCTGAATACCCATGTAGTGACTATGGGACAGAGGGAACAGCTAATTACAGTCATTAAACATAAATTCAGTGTGTCATATTGACATACTGGATAGGACATCAATCTAAAAATAACTTGTTCTTTTTCCTGATGGAGATTAGTTGGTTCAGTAGTTGGTACAAAGACTTATTTGATTCCAAATATCTCAGTATGATCACACACACACACCAAAAAAAAAAAGAAAATCTTGTTTTAGACTCTATTGAACACTATTATACAACTGTGATGAAATTTGGCAATTCAGTCCTATTTCCCACAACCTGGATTGTCCTCAGAAATAACAAAAAAAATTTAATTAACAGATTTGTGGCAGTTGCTGATTAAGATAGCCAGATTTTAAAATTAATAAGCATAAACACATTCCTCACTCATATGCTCACTGACTAAGCCTTCCTTTTTCATATCTTATCCAAGCAAAACCCGTACTTCAAATTCCAGTTAAAAATCCTTTTTAAAATCCATTTCTTTAGGAAGTCTTTTCATCTCTTAACCATTTTACCTCATGTTTGTATTACACTGTGCAAAATTACAGTGCTGCTTTTTCTGCTGCTTCAATTAAGGATTCAGAGAGGAAGAACTCAAAGACTAAAGGATATATTATTCTGTCAGGTCTGGAAGAAAATAATTTTGCTGATATAGGACATGGGTTCTGGGGGCATCCAGGGCATGAAGAAAGGTTTCACTTTTGGCTGATGAGAAGGTCATAAGTGAAGACACAACCCCCCAAAATAGTGTGTAAAATCCTCTACCGTTGTTCTTGGGTTGGTGAGGCAGGTGAGTGTTTACAGCACTTAACACATGAAGTTCTGTTAAGGGGCAGAAACTCTCTAAAAACATGCATTTGTGAAGTGCTGTGGTATTCTTTGGATCTTGCAGAGAGAATTCTGTATGCTTTGGTATTTATCTACAGAATAAATAGTATCAAGTACCTGCCTAGGTCCTGCCTTACTTGCATTTACTTGATTTGAGGTCCTCCTCTTCCAACAAATCTTCAGTGTATTCCACTAAAAATTTCATGTATTGTTAAAACTTCAGAGCGTATTTGAAAGGTTAATGTGTATGTTTTAATTCAACTATGAGTACACCAGTATTAAAAACCTACAAACTTTCTAGGTCATCCAGAAATACACCACCCCGGCAAATCAGAACTGAAGTTCACCTTAGTGTGGATAGACAGATGCTGATAGACAGATACTGATAGAACTATGTAAAAAAACTTGTTAAACCCTTCCACATTTACAGATTAGTACTTGTGACTTTTATACAACTGCTATACAAGTTTGAAAAGAAGTTCAATACTGCCAAATGAAGTTAGCATCTGCAATTATTTTGGAATGCATGGCAAATACTCATGAATGCTGTTTTCTTTTTCTCTGGAAAGAATGTATTTCTCACTGCTTGTATTATTTTCACCATGAAATGCCCACACAAATTCCATATAAGAATTAAAAACACTTCCCTACAGACCTCCAGAGTTTTTTAAATCCTTTTTTATTAAAAAAGGGTTTTTTAAAAACAGTGTTAGCACTTAGAGAAAGCATTCAGAAATTAAATCTAGAGCTCTTAAAAAATAAATGCATGTTTATTTATAACTACCTATAACTATGTATATGCTTATTAGTATATAAATACTAATAAAATTCACACTGATTAACAATCTAACAATGAAAACAGGAATAATGTATTTTAATAAACTCCTATTTAAAATTTAAATAGGAGGCATTTCAAATAGATTTAAAATTTCATTGGAATTAAAATAGCATATTTTAAAGCATGGACTCACGATGACATTTACATAAATGTTAAAAAAGCCTTACTAACTGTAAACTTAAAAAAAATCAACTCAACAATGCATTGAAAATTGCCCCATATAAAATTAGAACAAATTTCACTTAAGTGTTATTGCAGTTTCCAAATTAGGAATCTTTCAGGAAAGGCAAAATACTTTCCCTATTTAATTTCATACCAGTTCAGATCCTTACTAACTCAGTTGGTTCATATGGATACACTAAGCAGGAAAGCTGAGAATAGTGTGACTAGAGGAGGTCTGGTCTCCTTTTTTTTCCAAAACATTGCAAGATGTAGATTTTAAATTAATCAGTAAGAAATAATATATATCAATAAGATTTAATATTGTTCATTAAATAATAGTTTTACAAGCAAGTACTTTTGTAACTGATTTGCAATAGTAGTTTAACATATCTAATAAAGATGAGAGGTTTTCTAGAAAATAATTTTAATTTACTTTCTGTGCATTTTTAATCATTTTAAAATCTTCTT
>VWZN01014964.1:3545-14609 GCA_013396955.1 Regulus satrapa
GTTTCTTTGATGTGTCTCACAGTTTAAAAACCCAATAAATTTGGCTCACATCATGCTTTACTTGTCCTGTTTCCTATACTTCCTCTGATTACAGCTTATTTACTTCAGAGTACTACGTGCTGAATTTTAGCTAAATAGAACTTGGTAGCCTTGACTCTCTGTAGAGGAGTTTCAATGGAAATAGTTGAAGTACAATCTTATATGTCAAGGTCACATAGCTTAGTCCTTGTCCTACAGTATTCATCCACAGTACTTATTCTATTTTTTGGTATGTAATTGAAAAGGGCCAACAATTGCCCTAAAAGGTATCTCCTGTGAAGATGTTCTGGTCTGTGCATTGCTGACTTGAATACACACCATCAAAATCATTTCATGGGCCAATAAAAGTAATTTTGCTGTCATCCATGTTGCTACTGTAATATTTATTAGTTTTTATTAGAAACCAAAATGACTTTAATATGACTCTTTTTCTTTTGTTGGAATATAAAGACTGAAAATGTCTATTTCCAGCCACTATTCTTTCCATTTAGTACATTGTAAAATACAGCACACATATTTTCTGTATTATATATGTTCTTTTTTTATCTTCCTGGCTATCAAATTTAACACAATAATCTTAGCTTTAGTCAGTGCTGCTTCTGGAAAAATATTCCCGTGAAAACTTTTAGCTATATGTCACTCAACAAAACCAAACCATCAGGTAGCATTATGTTAAAGCATGCAAAGTTAATTTACTTACGCGACATTTAAAGAGAGAAAATTAATCTAGTGTTTTAGGATGCACTATAGCATATCACTAGTGAATTCCATTCTGAAAAGCCAGTAAGACCTTCTGATAGAGAAGTTGAGACTTTCTTAAATAATGGGTCCATGATCCAAACAGTTTGCCTTGTTCAGGTATCAGAACATGTATTCTAAAGTTGTCTTCATGTCGAGTTGAAGTAGTACATGAGAGGAAATGAGGTGTATTGATATGCCAAATAATGACTTTTGGATGACCCAGTGTTCTCAAAACTGTTTACTCAGTTATCATCAGTTCTGTGATTTTTGAGGGCTGGCAGTCCTCGCCATCCTTGCCACTGTAAACACTCTTGCAATATAACTATGACTTAAATTTTAAGTGTCAGTTTGGCCCTTTGTACTTCACCTGTAGGCAAATCAAAAGCAGAAACACCAGGTTTTTCTCTTTGTTTAGATTACTAAAAAATAAAGCATCAACTGCCTACACAGCTAGGGTGTGACAAATGATGACAGAATAATAAAAACAATCTCCTTTCCCTCTATCTCATCAATAAAGAAAAGTCCAGGCACAGGGATAGGAAGTTAAGAGCAGGTACTCTGACCTGAATATGAGCGACATGGTTCTATATGTTTTGCAGTGATCAACGTAGTATGTTGTTTGGTGCTAATGTTTAACAGTTTTTCTCCACTGGGTAAACATGAGACTCACTCTGAGCTGGTAGTGGTTATGTGGGTCTTTCTGTCTCAGGTCTTCTGGATTCAGTGAACATTACATTTTATATTCACTTTTCCTTTCAATGAAGTGAAACCTGTATGGCAGCAACTCTGGAAAGTCTTGCTGACGGTGTCCATGGGGTTTGTTTTGTTGCAAATACTTCTTTTCACCTTGTTTTTTCTTCATTCTTCCTTTATCCCAAAACAGTCTCAACAAGATCACAGAAGATCTTGGAACCTGGGTATAAACATGCTGTGACCATTGGCTATCTGGATGCTCTCAATCACTAAATATAGGAAATTTTAGGGGTCTTTTTTGGTTTTTTTTCTGGGTTTTTTAGTTGGTTGGTGGTGTGGCTTTTGCTTGTTTGCTTGCTTGCTTTTTGCTGAGTTTTATTGGGTTTTTATGCTAGCCATTACTAATAGGTAAATGGAAAATGATTGATTGAAGAAATTCAGAAATTCACCCTTTTATATTAAAATCTATCAAGGAATTAAATTTCTTTGCAGGCTTTGGAGACTTATGGGTCATTGCTGTTTCCAAGAGTGAAGGTTCCAAAAGTCTGTCATGCAATATGGATTGTGCAATCTGAGCACATTAATGACATGTTAGCATTTTACATTTAATTCATGTGTACCTTAAGTTCCAACAGCAGAGTCCCCACTGCCCTGCAGGCCATGCTAGCTGAATGAATGTGATTGATTATTCTAGTTATACGAGACAAAGTACAGTTTCATGACATTTAATATAGGTGGAATACTGGTGTGTACCATTGAATAATACGTTTAAATATAGTTTGCTGAACCAGCATTTGGAGTAGCTTTTAAAAGCTGTCATTGACCAGCAAGAATAAAATGTCAATTACTACATTCTTCATGCTTTCATAATGTAGCACAGGGGTGTAAAGAGGCATGCATATTTTATCCTTTTATTCTTTCATTCTGTTCCTTTAAATCCTAGCTACATGATAAATGTTCACGCTCTAGTTTGCATAAAACAAAGCTTGGTTTCAATCTTTTAGCCAATTGCAACATCTGTCCTACAAGGTTTTTCCATTTTGTATACAGGCTTCCCTGAAGATATAAATATGGTCTTCCTAATAAACACATTTGAAATGTCTCTAGAGAGAGAAGCTTCCATAGAGGGATTAGGATGTGGCATTACGAGAGTCAGTAAGAATGTTTGATTTGCCTTATCATGAGAGGTGGAGCTCACCATGACTTTGATATAAACCTAGCACCAAAAGGAGTGTAAATAAGAGCAGAATGTGATTCCTGATCTTTCCATAGTAATAGTGCCTTAACACTAGAAATGCAAGAGATTCTCCTTAATGTAACGAGGCGTACTTGTGAGCAATGCTTCCATGAGCCCAGGGAGTGGGTGCACAGACAAGGCGTTCTGTCTCTTGGTATAACAAGGGGACATCCTGTCTTTTCAGCTGAAGTGATCCTTTTTCATACTTATCATGGAAGTAAAATATGTGAAAGAAAACTGTAAAAAGTGCTAGATCTTTTGATTTTTAAAAAGAACTGTTTCCTTAGTAGTGCAGTAGTGTGCTATAGTGTGACAGTGCAAGTGTTAGGAAGCTCTTTAGAAACTCAGTTAATCCATCTAAGACTCCCTACTACCATTAGTTAATAATAGAAATGTCTCAGTGGTTTGGGCCTATTTCATTTTTGACTTCAAGTGAATACTTGGCCAGAGTCAAACTTCCTGATCCAGCCACAGCACTGTAAAAACATCTGTGACCTGTTTGCTTTTCCAGTTACAGAGTGTGAATGGGAGGGTGCCTCTGGTCTCCTATATATTGTGAGTTTTGCTGTAGGAAGCTGTTGGGTATTTTGTAACTTTGGATGAGAAGGTATTAGAATAATGATTAAGAATAAATGACATAATGGTCTTTTGGGGGGAAGTACAGTTTTGGGGCCATAAGACACCTAAATTTGGTACAGTTTTCAGCACCAAAATTACTTATGCAAGGCTTAAGATTTTCCTTTTATGATTATGTTACTTTTCTATATGCACTTTATACTTCTTTATTCATACTCTGTGCGTTTGAAATATGTCATATTTTTAGAGAACTTGCTGATATATAGAGTCTAAAGTTAGAAATGTATCTCACTGAAAAGCAAGTTTTGATACCTAGCTAGAGATGCTGTCGCTGATGTCATGCTCAAAGAGGTGACTGGTGGTTGTGTATTCACAGATCCCAAAGCTGAGGCCACACATTGAATCTCAGAAGTGTTTTTGAGGTGTGGCATTCAGGAGGCTTCATAACGTTAGTGTTCTCTAAAATTATATTTCCATAATTTAGAACAGATTCAGAGCTGTTCTAAATTCAAGATGGTGACAGAGAAGGTAACACCGTAGTTAATAGGATCTTTAAAATAATGGTCTCTCTATTTTATTTTTCTATATAGGTACATACATTATTTACATATCAGTCATAGTTTAGTGCAAAGTCAATGTTTATTTCTAGGTGAAGCTACTCTTTAACAGTATTTGACCTGAATGAAAATGCTAGCTCTGATTCCAGTTTGTCATTGAATCCTACTCTATCTGAAATTTTAGAATAGTTTTTAACACAAAGATTTCTCTGAAAAGCAACTATTGGAAAGCCTGAGATGAAATTAATTTCATCAGGTCCCTTGCAGTTTTATGTGGTCACTTAACTCAGATGAATAGTAAATGAGAATTGGTGCATTAACTTCTAGTTCATTGGTTTACATCTAGTCAGGATAGTAATAGCACTTTTTTTGGTATAATTTGGTGATTATTTGATAATCTATGTTAAAGATTTCTTTTTTACTGAAGATTGGTTTCATCCAGGTCTTCAAATGCACTGAAAGGATTTGAACTCAGTGCCATTTTCAATAAGCACTGTTAAATGTTTTTAAAGGAAAAAGGTAAATGACCCCTAGATTTAATACACTGATGCATCCTAATACTAGTACTAACACTACTAATCTAATAATAATAATGAGTCTTTTATGGTGTCTCTCTTTTTTTTTTTTTNGGCTGTGTGTTATATATCTTGATTTTAAGAACAAACTCTTCTCTTCAATGTTAGGCATTAATAGAGCTGAATGCTTTCTAGTGATGCAGAGAGACAGGCTAGGATATTGTTTGTTACACAATTGAGAACATTTTGGTTACAGGAGCTCAAATTGCTGAAACTGATCCTGATGGTAAGGATACTCAATTATCTAAATTTTATCTTGCTGCTTGTTGAGAAGAAATGTCAAAGGGTTGAGAGAAATTTTGATGAGCAATTCATGTTAAAAATTTGACTGTGGAAGCATTTGCTGTTGAACTGAGTACTATTTAAATAAATTGGAAGTAATTACATTTGAGGATGTATATTATAAGTCCCAGCAAAGGCTGGTACTTAAAAGTAAGACATCCATCTACTGTTGCCTTTCATTAGAGGTTAGGCATCTAATTTCTAGCTCAAGATATCAGAGACAATGAATGTCTAAAAAAATCATGACTGAATATATGAGAACTTTTTGAACAATGTTGGTACAGAGAAGGTCTCACCAATACTCAGTTGAAAATATCCATCTTTATTTTGGGCCTTCCTGATAAGCAGAGCCAGCTATCAAAGCCAGTCCAAATAAGCATAATGAAAATTTGCACTTTGCCCAGAGGATCAGTTTTCTTATGTGCCAAGTTTTAATGTGGTATTAGCATTCAATAGCTCTCTCATGACAGGCTGAACAAACTTTCAAGTATCAGTGAAAGTGCTACTAGTACATTTTCTTTTTTTTTAAAGCCAGTGCAGAGTTTCTATCTTGATATGTAGTGAAAGAACAGATGAGTAAAAGCTACAATTCCTCCCATGTGCTAACACTATTGAAATGAAGTAACATACAGTGAACTTGGATTCCGAACATTTTTACATGAGTTTGTCACTGATAGGAGCCATCAGTTGAAAGGAGACAATGAATTAAAATACTCCTTGTCAGAGACATGAAAAGATAATCTCTTTGCAATGAACTAAAAGTATAATGTGGGATTTACGCAGAGCTGAGTATCCAATTGAGCACATGAAATCTCTCTCTATCACCTTGCTCAAAGCATTATGTTCCAAGCTCATCAAAATGAGGGACGTTTTAGCATGATTCATGCAAAGATAGATTTTATATTTGAAATACCTAATGCTAATTATAATAACAATCTAAATAATGTGATTATAATAAGTCTAATGATTTTTTAAATTCGGTGTGTTATTTATGTGCTACACATTTGTCAAAGAGAAAATATGGTTTGTTTCTTTATTCTGGATTCTTGCTTCTTGCAAAATCTGACACAAATATTTAGGTATTATGGATCTAGGAACACTGTCTCAATAATGGAAGGATGAAACAAGCTTGGTGACAGAACCCACTTTATAGATGCTGAATTTTAAAAAGAAAGCATGAAAATTCACAGCATTCTGTTATCTACAGTCCATCTCTTTTTTCAAAGGCTATGTATTTTTTTCTTTTTTTTAAATTCAGTTTCACCAAATAGTTTACCGTGTACCTTACCAACGTACACGCGCAATAGACATATTCAAGCACGTCCGGACCGGTAGGTCCCGCAGAGCCGGGCCCGTGACCAGCCCGCAGAGCCTTCTTCTGGTTTATCATCCTGCAGGGCCCGAAGCGCGCCCGGCGCCGCTCACCCCGGCAGCGCGCATCACCGGAGCGCCTTGTCCAAAAGGGGACGAAGCGTGCGAGGAGCCCCGCGGGCGGCGCGGGGGAGGATGCCGGGCCGGGCCGTGCCGGGGAGCTCGCTCAGGGCTGCCGGGTTGCTACAGCAACCGGGGCTTTGTTTGTACATAGCGGGAGCAGCTGGCTCCCTCCCCGCCGCCCGGCTCGGCTGCGGCGCGGCCGCTCCCTCCGCCCGGGGCTGCCGCGGCTCGGCGCTCCTTGGCACGGGACACGGCACCGAAAGGACACGGCTGGCGCTCGGAGACACCGAGTCCTACCGAAAGGAAAAGGCTGCCGTCCGAAACAGTAGCACTCTCTTCGGTATTGAGCTATCTGTGTATTTTTCTTTTGTATCAGTAATTTGTTTGGGTCTTGGTATACTAGAAGGTTTGGGTTAGTGGCCTTCTGATTTCAAGGAGGAAGAACGTAATTAGAACTTACGCTTGAGGACCAGTAGCTTAACAGCAGAATATAACAGGAACTTTTCTCATTCTGTAAACATCCTTGAAAATAGTGTCTTTAATTCAGTGCTTTTTGCCCTACCATTCACATAATTTAAGAACAGATAAATAGGAAGCAAACCCCACTAATATTGGCTCATGAAAGATACATATTCATCACATTTGTATTAGTGTAGGCACTGGAGAGCTGTTCTGCAAAGCAGATTTGAAGATGGTCATCACAAAGTTGAGTGCCCTTTCATAGCACGCAAACCTGTGTCAGTGGCCAAAACATTCTCTTCAGAAAATGTGGCTAGATACAGATTAGAAGGAAAGAAACTCATACAAATTAGTTCTCAGACCACATTGTCTTTTTCATCTAGCAATTGTTGTATGCCAAAGCCAGTAGGGCTGGTTCAGCAGCCCTCAGAGGGCTAACAGTAACTGAACAACCAGATTGAAAATTTGTTGGCTATTTGCATGCCCAACATTTGCATGTACAGAAATTGCACAACATTTGCAAGTACAGAATTTGCACAACTCTAACAAGAGTTTCCCTAGAGACATAACCTCCATGTGACCTTCACATATTTTTACCTTTTCTTCACTGTATGAAGCACCAAAAAACCCAAGAAAATCTGTTGATCTTTTTCAGTTTTAAGAGCTGGAGACAGCAATGGGAAATTCTGAGGATGTGACACCAAAAGAAATGCAGATTATGAATGTTTCTGTAAATAAAAAGTTTTTGAGACGATGATAATTCAGCAGTAAATGAAAAGCCTAACTGATAACTCTTGTGATTCTTATACTTTTCAAAAACAAAACTAAACCAAGTTAAAATTATATGAAATGTTCCTAATTAAGCATTTTAAAAATTATGTATGGAGAGGATATTGTACTCCTCTACTGAAGTGATACTCTTCCTGTTATAAAAATGCTTGAGATCTCACAAATATGAAGGTAACAGCACAGTGAAAGATGATAATTTAGCTGAGGTTTCACTTGAAAATCCCAACTTTTATGAGCTGATTTGACTCAGATACCTAGTCTACTCACAAATGAGATCATTTGAAACTTAAATTCTATCCAGCTGAGACTAGCTGAGAAAGATGCTTAAAATGTATTGAAGATCTCAAAGTGAACTCCATCTCAGGAGGAGGAATTAAGACTGTGAATGTCAAAACCAGTAAGCTACCACTTAGATGTATCTGGCTTCTGTCTTGCTCTCAGTTCTTTGATGATACTTGCTGTCTTTGAGATTACTGTTTTCCCTGAACCTGACTGACCATTTTTTTTTCTTTTTATTTTTTCTTTTTTAATAGAGGAAATAGATAAATCTTGCACTCTTGCACTATTTACCCTCACAAGAAGCAAGTAAAATATGGCATATTTTTAACATAAAGGTATTGAAAATGGTATGATTATACTCACATCACTTGGTTTATCAACCTGCTCTTACTGTATTTGTGATACACCTCCTACAGTGATTTTCTAAAGATATGAGTGAATAGCTGATGATAAGGTATCCAAAGGTGACATTGTCCCAAATTTTTGTTTCTGTTAGAAGGCCTTAAGTCTAAGGACTATACAGCAGGGGTTTTGTGTGAATAGTGGTGCTTTATCTATGATAATAGAAATTCTGGTCAACTAAACTGGGCAGAAAGTGGATAGAATCAACAGGCTTGTAATTTTACTAGTACCAGAATTAGCTCCCAAGAGAAAATCTTTTCCTATAAACATTTGGAGTGAAAGATTAATGATATTTTTAGTAATATCATGACCATGCAACAGAAAGCAACAGTGAACAATCAAGCAGGAGAAGATAGGTTTGATTAGTAGAGACTGTCTTTTCTTGCAGATATTCTATGAGGTTTAAATTATTTTCCTGCTTTTCATTTTTTATTTTAATTATTACTATACTTGGTTTCATGTTTTAGAAATTTACATTTAAAATTTGCTGACTGTGCCCTGAGTATTGAAAACTAGTTACGGAAAAAAAAAAAGAGCATTTCATTTAAAACCAGAGAAAATGCATTCTTCATTAGAAGTTCACCCCCAGGACATAAATTACAGTGAGATTTCACATTCATATTACCTAATTATTTTTTAGCAAAGGTATCACAGAACAGCTCCATCTATGATCTGCAATATTCTAAATTATTAAAACCCAACAACAAGTACTATAGTAAATGAACAAAGTTCACATCGTCATCCATTATTCTTTGGTTTTAATCACACAGGTGAAACTCATTACCCTGTGAAGGGAAACACAAAGCTCACTTCAGCAGCGTACAACTGAACTGGAACTTAATCTGTACATTAGTGGGGCTTTCTCTGGGCCATCATCCTACATCAAAGTGAAACTGAAATAATTTGTTAGCTCATGGTATTCTGCAATTCCTGGGCAAGGTGGGGGGACAGATTACTTTAGTCAGTTCCAGTGAGAATAACTAAATTCTTGCATTAGAAGTTGCAGCTGGTGTGTGCTTTAGACTGAAGGAGATGCCCCTTTAATGAAATATCGATTCTGGTATACAGCCTTGGTTTTAAACCCCATTCCCTGTATTAATTATTAATTAGCCATACTGAAGTGAATGCGGTTATATTTAGATCACAGCTGCCAGTAACCAAATTTCAAGTGGTTTTCTGGTTTCATATTTTTGTAGGATAAAATGCTGCGCTCAGAGGGGTAAAAAAAAGCAAAAAAAAAAGCAANCCAAACTCCACCCCAGCTAAAATAAATTCTCATACTGAAATATTAAAGCAAAAAACAGGTACAGTGAGTGTCTGAATCCCTCTTCACCTCTGAGAGAGAAAAGATGGGAAAACAGAGAGTTCTCAACCCTCTAATGTGGGAATAGGAAACAAGGAAAAAAACCCCTAACTACCCACTGCTCTTAGGAAGAGAAAAGAATCGTCATCATGAGTAAGAATAGCAAAGGGATTCCCTCCCTGCTCAGAGAGGAGACAGAAGGAGAAGGGAATTCCCTCTCTCCATTGGGAAAGAACAGAAGGGAAGGGAATTCCCTTTGTTGCACTTATGCTTTGAGCTCTAATTAATCTTGAATGTTTTGTACTCCTGCTAACATCAAAGCATTTCTGTAAATCAGGCAAAACTTGCTTTCCTTGAGCTGAAGAAAGTCAGTCCTGAAATTCTCATGGAACGTATGGATTTATGTCATTGTTGTCATGTGGTCAGATGCAATCCATAACTTTTAAATACAATCTAAAAGGGATCTTGGTTGCCTTAGCCTCAGGCTTGAAGAGATTTCTGTTACAGCTTAAGATTTGTTTTTCTATGATTTAATTGTCACTTCAGTTAAAGGGCAAGCAGCAGAGGTGCCAGTAGAGCAGCAAAAAGCGCCAGGAGCAACATATGGGACTGAAATTCCTTATAAAGTAAGGATCCTATGAACACAGTTGCCTGCAGGGGGAAGGTTGCATAAACAAATATTTAACAAGGAAAAACAGTGAGGTCTTTGCGGTAATCATACAAATATCCAAAAATAGATAACCAAGACATATAAAGCACACAATTTCCCTGGCATGTTGCAGCCCATGCGCTCATGCTTGAAATAGTGTTGATAATGACTCTGTTGTAAAGAGGTTTTGAGCTTTGTACTTCTAGTTCAGGATGAGGAGGGGGCAGTGCTGGTTACTGTGACCTTCTAGAAATCCACTTGGCATCCCCACTTCTAAGCAAGGTTAGCTCTGACTAATTTTCTGAATGGTTTGATGACTGGAAAAAGTAGCAACTGATCAGATGCCATTGTGATCATGTCGCAAGGGAAAGGTTACAATGTTCAAAGACTGTTTTATACATATTTCATTGGTTAAAAGGTTGAATTTCTTATCCTGAAGGAACATCAGGACTTGGTTATTTCTCTTGCCTTTATCTCCTTACTGTATGTGCAAAGGTAATGCTAATTAATTCCTGGATGGAAAAATCAGATAGTGTATCACCATAGAGTAAAGACAACTTGTATTGATAATTTCTCAATTTTCTACCCAATTCTGACTTTAAGTATGTGCATGTCACAATCACCAATTGATTTGGGACTTATTACAGTGATCTGGGGACCGAGGCAATTTCAGATGTCCATCATTTACTGTACAGTTCCTAGAAGATACAGGTGTTATCTCCACCCACAATATCTTGAATAACACTTAGCATAAGCAGAAGAGTTTGTTTTACACAGCCGGGTGTAACTAGGCTGTGGTTCTAGCAATCCTTATAAAATGACAGTAGGGGATGGAGATTAGGTGTTTGCTTGGAACAAACAAGCTTCTAGAATAGGTAAGTGTGAATAGCATAAGAGTTTTGACCTATTTTAATTTGTTTCACCTGTGTTTGAAGAAACGTGGGGAAACCCCCTGCCCATATTGCCTTTCTTTAGAGTGAAGACTTCAGATAAGAATGCCAAATATATTCCCCCCCCCCCCCCCACCCCCCACCCCCAGCATCGCGCCC